>CM035411.1:100267837-100700337 GCA_020310875.1 Ceratopteris richardii | reverse complement strand
ACTAACGCATTTGCATTTGCGGTGAAAAAAATGAAGCAGGTCTTCATCATCGTCGTCTTCGACATCCTTGTAGATTCTTCATGCAATAGAATAGTATTGGGTGGGGTTGCGCGGCTTGCATCACCGGAAGGAGAAGGGTAAGGGTACGGGGTAAAGGAGTGTGAGGAATGTCATGTTTGGCTAACTGTTTTGTAACTGCTACACATTCACGGTGAATACGCCTAAAGAAATAGGAGGTGAAATTAATGGGTTCATGGGAGGCAATATCGATCATGGAGTAAAAAGGCTGGGAAATATCGTATGTGTGTTTTTGCAGGTTTAACACGATGACAAGGAATTGCAGAGCGGTACGCTCGGGTTCGAATCGACAAAGAATGGCAAACTCATTGGATGATTGTCGCAAAAACAATTCCTTCATGGTGGCGAGAGGAAGGAGCGGTCCATTTTCCAACCCTTCCTGAGGGAGACGGAATCCCTCAGCGACCGTGGTTAAAGTAACGACGACACGAGCGTTGATGCACGTTATTGGCCAACACTGCTCTAAAGCAGGTGTAGTGGCGATGGTAGAAATGATCTGTGCATGGTAGGGATGACACTCCACTGAATGCCAAAGCAATTTAGTGAAGGGCAACAATCCCCGAACACGCAAGTACTCACTCACTTCTGGAGTGAGACCCGCACAGAATTTTGCTATGTGAGCTAGAGCTTCCATGGTGCACACAGAGAGCAACAAAGACACAGAACACACACAGGGCTCAAGCACAAAAAAACACAATAGCAATTAACAGTGAAAAAACAAGATTAAGTAAGAGCACGAGAAAATTAGGCGGCCAGAACCCTAATCATAACGCAGTATCGGAAATATATCCTCCATCATGGGGACATGCACACATTAACAGAAGCAGCAACACAGAGGTGGCTATTAATCATGATTAGCACAACAAAACGGAAAAATTACGGTCCGTTGGTCAACTGAAACACGAGGTAGAAAAGAAAAGGAAGTGACAAGCAAAAAAGAATAAAAATATCGAGGACACCTCATGAATGTGAAAATTTTAGCAATCTCAAGTGTGGGAACTCATGCTAAGTTGAAGTGCCACATCACTCACACTTTTTGGTAGAATATACAACCACTTTTCCACGAGTTTTCTCAGCCCTTTACTCACCTAATTGATGGAGAAAAGTCGGGATCATTTGGAGGGCATTTTTGAATTCAAATTTACAACAACTTTTTGAGCATTATATAAGCAAAGACATGGAGCAAAGTTGTTGCGATCATCCTCTACCATTTGAGCACTTGTAGGCTCTCATTAGGATTGTTTACTCCAGGTCTAAGCTAGCCCCTTGCTTGCTGAAGTTTTCTCATAGGAAGTGATCTTTGATCACCCATATCTCTTTGTTTGGTAGTCTGATTCATTTGCAAGATAGCTCATTTTGTTCCTATGATTGTAAGCTTTCTTTTGGATGTAATCTTACTATCAAGTGTTCATTAATCTTGAGTACATTGAGCTTGAAAGTTCTCTGGTCTGATCTCTGCATATTCCCAAATATATATATGTTGGAAGGTACACATAGGTGCAAGCACCAGTTTGGGCAGATTTTGGTCTGTCTTGTGCAAGGAGTTTGGCATAGCTTACATTCTCCAAATTGAGTGATATATGGCTTGTTGGAAAGCTTAGAGAGTCTATTTTTATTGTGCAAAAATTCGTAGGTTCTGTCTTCAGGTCCAGAGAGCAATTCAATTTTTGGTGGACTGTGGTAGTGAACTGTTTGGTCCTAGGAAGGGCCTATCATTCTTCTGCTGCAACTAGGAGTGGATATATTCCATCAGTGGTATCAGATCTCATCATTGAGCATTGAAGAAATCTATTGGAGGCCTTGAAGTTGCTTGAGAGCCAAGGATTGAAGCCAAGACCAGCAAGATTTGAAGAAGGATTTGAAGCAAGGGGGAGCTTCTATCATCATCGAACGTTCACGACAAGTGGAGACACATCTATCACAATCCAAGGAGGGATTAGGATCCACATATAGTCTCATACAAAATGGGAGACTATAATACTCAGATTGAGAAGCTTGAAAAAAGCAATTACCAACCTTGGAAGTTTATAATCTCTAACTTCCTCATGGGAAAGGTCTTTGGGGGTTGGTTAGTGGTACTGAGGTGAAGCCATACATAGATCCACATACACCTACTGAGAATCAAAGGAGAGCCATTAGAGAATGGGAAGAAAGGGATAGGAGAGTGATCTTCATTCTTTCTCAACACATAAGTAACTCCATGATAGGCCATATCCAAGACCTAGATACATCTAAGAAGGTTTGGGAGTGTTTAGAAAGGTTGTACTCTACCTCTACAAAGGCTAGAAAAACTCAGCTCAAGAATGAGCACAACAACCTTAGGAAGTCATCAAATCAGAGCATTAATGACTTCATACTCAAAGTAAAAGAGATCTCGGATGCACTTGGTTCAATAGGATGTGTTATAGATGATGATGACCTAGTCGCCCACACACTTAATGGGCTTAGAGAAGATGATAAATGGAAGGCATTCACAACCTCTGTGTATGTAAGGGATTCATTACCAGATTTTGAGCAACTTACTTCTCTTATGGTGACTGAGGAGCTCAACCATGGAGGCAACAAGTCAAAGGGCAGCCAAGACCAACTCTTCTATGCAGGCAAAGGAGGAAGAGGCAAAGACAATAGAGGTGCTTCAAGAGGAAGAGGTAGAAGCAACTACCAACAAGGCAGCCAAAGCTATCAAGGGAGTCAATCAAGCCAAGATGAAGGTCAATCATCAAGAGGAAGAGGTAGAGGAGGAAGAAATGGAGGTCGAGGATACTCCAACTCGAATGGATGCCAAGAGATTAACTTATCTCACACATAACACATGTACCCATAGGTTGATCTTCTATCATCTGGATTACCTGCCCAATCTGCATCACTATATATTTTGATATTTGTATCTGATGTAAAACCATAATACAAACCCTCTTTGAGTGTACCCTTAATGTATCTCAACACTCTTTGACCTGCAATCCAATGTTCTTTCCTAGGACAATGCATAAATTGAGACAACACCCCAACTACATATGATAAATCAGGCCTAGTTAATGTAGCATAGATAAGACTACCAACCAAACTCTGATATTGTTTCATGTCCTTGAACTCTTCTCCTCCAAATCTGCTCAATTTGGGATTCACCTCCATTGGAGTAGGTGCTACTCTGCAATCATTCATTTTAAACTTGGTTAACAAATTCTTCAAATACCTTTCTTGAGTCACATACACTCCATGTTGAGTGTATAAAATCTCCATGCCCAAGAAGTATGACAAATCTCCCAAATCACTGATTTTGAATTCTTTCTCCATTTGCTTCTTTAGGCTTTGTATGCCTTTCTCATCTGTACCTGTAAGAATTATATCATCAACATATATACATATGTAAATGAACCCATCATCACTTGCTTTGACAAGCAAGCTACTATATGCTTTTGATACTTGAAATCCAAGTTCCTTTAAGAACTTTACAAGCCTATAGTTACATGCCCTTGGGGCCTGCTTCAAGCCATATAAAGCTCTCTTGAGCTTACACACATGATCTGGATATCTTCCATCTCTGAATCCTTGAGGTTGCTCCATGAAAACATCATCTGAAATGTAACCATTCAAAAAAGCATTCTTCACATCTAATTGACACAATTTCCAACCTTTACATGCAGCAATTGCTATGAGTGTTCTGATGGTTGTCATCTTGGCCATTGGACTATAAGTCTCATCATAGTCAATACCATATGTCTGAGCAAACCCTTTCACAACAAGTCTAGCTTTGTACCTAGACACACTTCCATCTGCAAATCTCTTTGTCTTATAGACCCACTTGCATCCAATGATTTTCTGGCTATTTGGTTTTGGAACCAAATCCCATGTTTCATTCTCCATCAATGCATCATATTCTTCTTGCATAGCTTTTTCCCAAATTTCTTTACCTTTTGCCTCTTCATATGTAGAAGGGTCTTCATCTGCTTTAATCATGTATGCATAATCCTTAGTAGTCAAAAATGAAGTATCATAGCTATACCTTGTAGGTTGCCATTTGTGCCTTGTAGACCTCCTAAGCTCTCCACTTCTTGAGGTTTCTGGTTCTTCACATTCAGGATCAAATCTTGGTGTTTCTTCAACTTCAACCTGCACTTCATGATTCTCTTGTTCATCAAATATCTGAACTTTTGATTTACCTTTCCTTTGACTCACAATTTCTTCATCATCTGTATTAATATTGATAGTACCTGCATACTGTAATAAAGTAAGTCTATGATCCAAGGGTCTGGCCGGTTCAGACAGATCTGAAATCGGATACCGTTTGGTCATCCGTGTGTATGACCAAAGATCTCGAGTTTAGACTTACTAGGAGGTCTTGTGCTCTTGTGAACAAGTGATCCACTTAGCTTAGTGGTTAAGTCTCAAGGGTGTGAAGGACGAGGTCTTGGGTTCAATCCCCATGGGGTACATGGGAAGAGTATTTTGCCCAAAGAGCTCTAGAACCTTCTAGAAGCATCCACTGAGACACTTGGCGCACATGTAGTTACATGGCTGACACTTGGATGATTAGCATTCACTTGCCCAAGAAGGCAGTCCCCTGGAGAGAGCTATATATAGAGGCATTTGGTTGGGAGGAGAGTCATCTCTCTAGTATGTGGTGGTCGTAATCCTTGTACTCTTGCACATACCAAGTACCTTGCTCATCAAATGTAACATCCTTAGACACAATAAATTGTTTTGTGGATGGACTCCACAACCTATAACCCATCTGCTTGTCATCATAACCAATGAACACATACTTTTCAGCTTTAGGTTCCAATTTGTGCCTTAATTGTGATGGCACATATGCATATGCCAAACATCCAAATACTTTGCAATGGTCTAATGTAGGTCTCTTACCCCACCATGCCTCATATGGTGTCATACCCTGTAAGGCTTTACATGGTAGCCTATTGACCAGATAAGTGGCTGTATTTACAGCCTCAGCCCACAAGTAATTTGGGCAATTTTTCTCCTTCAACATGGATCTTGCAAACTCAACAAGAGTCCTATTCCTCCTCTCTGCTACACCATTTTGTTGAGGAGGGTAGCTGCAAGTAACCTCCCTTTTTATACCTGCATTCCACAAATAATCACTGAACTCATTAGAGAAATACTCTCCCCCTCCATCTGACCTTAGTCTCTTCAACTTATGACCTGTAATTCTTTCTGCATACACATGATAATGTTTGAATGTAATGAACACCTCTGACTTATCTTTGATCACATAGATAGTGATCCATCTGGTAGCATCATCAACATAAATCACATAATACCTTGAACCATTGATACTGAAATCCTTTGATGGTCCCCACACATCTGTGTGTACCAACTCAAGTTTCTCTGAATACATAAACCCATGCTTAGAATAGGTTTGCTTATGAGCCTTACCTAATTGACATGCCTCACATCTGTATGTCATATGTTGACCTGCAACATTAGGCAATCCAAGCACTGAACCATTATTAATCATGTCTTTAATACCTCTTTCATTGAAATGTCCAAGCCTTTTGTGCCAAAGATCTAACTCAGAGATCTTATGTCCTGCATAAGTGAACAAGGCATGACCAACATTACCTGGAATCTTCAATGTGAACAATCTTCCTTCTTTCTTCCCTGAAACAATTTGTTTATACCCATTGCTAGGGTCTTCCACAAACACTCCTTCATTAATGAACCTCCCTTCATAACCTTTTTCCACAATTTGTCCTACACTTATCAAATTCTTAGGAATTGTAGGAACATAAAAGACCTTACTCAATAAGGTGCTACCATCCTTGGCCTTCATTGATCCAATTGACTTCACATTATGCTTTGTATTGTCACCTGTTTGAACAACATGATTAGATACCTTATTTTCCACATCAATCATCAATGCTATATTACCACTCAGGTGATTGCTACATCCTGAGTCAATGTAGAAGACTCTTTGGTCTTCACTTTGCCTTTCACAAGTTGCATTCATTATCAATGTTGAATCCTCCTTTTGATCTGAAGCATAATTGTAGTAGGTATTATTGTATTGTTGACTTTGGAATCCTCTACCTGTACTTCTTCCAAAGTAACCCCTACTACCTCTACCTCTGAAATTACCTCTTTGATTTCTGCCACCTCTTCCTCTTGAATTATAGTTCTCATTGTATCCACCATTATTCTGAGTGTTAGGCCAACAATCATTAGCTAAATGATTTGTCTTACCACAAATCCAGTAAGCTTTGGATCCATCTTTGTTACTCCTGCCTCTTCCTCTACCTTTGCCACGTCCTCTTCCTCTTAGGAAGTTGGCTTGACTAGTTGTGCCTTCTTCTTCATTTGCTTGTTGCTTTCCTTTGTTAGCTTTCTTCTTGTCTTTAGAGTACATTGCATGACCTGCACTCTTGTCAACATCTCCTTTGATATCATTCTCAAAAGTTAGCATATGTCCTAACAATAGATTCAAATCAGGAGTGAAATGATCCAATGAAAGTTCTGTAGATAAAATAAAAGGCTTCCACTTCTCATCACCTCTTAGTCCTGTGAGAATTTGCCTTACCAATTTATCTTCTTCAATGTCTTCATCCACTGCTCCTAATGCATCTGCAATGTCCATCTTTGTCACATAATCAGATATTGATTGTGAAGCCTTCTTCTTGAAAGTAGTAAACTCTGCCCATAGAAATGCCTTCCTTGACTTTGTAGTGTTTTGGAAATGCTCCTCCAAAGCATTCCATATCTCACTTGCACTTTCAAGACCTCTAATGTGAGGTAGCAAGTAGTCATTGACTGCCATATAGATAATGCTCCTAGCTTGAGCATCTCTCTTCATCCAATTCTTCAAATCTGACAATTCCTCCCTAGTTGGAACACTAGGATCTCTGAATTGAGGCTTTTCTTCTTCACCTGTAATGTAGGCTATCAAATCTTTGCTCATTAAATGAGCTTCCATCCTCATTGATCATGCAGGATAGTTTTCTCTATCCAATTTCCCTATCTGAAGAGAATCTCCCATCCTTTCTTTACCTGTGTACTGAATTCTTCAATCTTTATAAAGTATAAGGTTACCTTTACTTTGAATGACACTCCTTTCGTCCTTCTTGATGTCGTATGATCTCCTCCTCAAGCTTTGCCTTCAAGCTTTCATCTTTTAATCCTTCAGATGTTGAATTCTTTGCAACTGCAGTAGTCGGGATCCTCCTTTTCTCAAATTTGATGTTTCCTGCTCTGATACCACTAATGGAGAGTGTTAATCTCCAAAAGAACAACCTAATCTTGAACTTAGAGCACCTCTATATCAAGAGTAAGTCAAAACCTTCACCAATTTAAAAGATCAATGACCAAGTATCAAATTCTTGAACAAACTGTGAAGAAGGAGATTACTCAGAAAATCTGCTGCATATATCTTTCTCATTGACTGAGTAAATGTGTAAAGTTTTTTATGAAACTTTGCACAAGGTGTTGCCTGAAGATTGTGCACCTTCTCCAAGTCAAATCACTCCAAAGGATTTAGTAGATCTTGAGAAATCTACTTAGCAAGTTACCTATGTCTAAATCTGCACTTCTGAAAAGTCGATTTGGACACCCCTAACTTTTAACACATAGTTCTCTCAGTATAGAACCCATTTAAGCAAATGCTTTTAGCCACGAGTAGCCTACCTTCCAACTTAAAGATTAAGTGCTTACTTGCACAAAACTTTAAACTGTGGAGTGAGAAATGATCAAATCATTAAGATCAAAATTTGCGCCTGTTTCAGGAACAAGTGAATACTTCTTCACATGTAAATGTTCCTACACACAATTCTCTTAGCCTGATTACAATTGGAAGCTAAAACTTTGTACAGAGATCAATCAACTCTAGACTTAGACTTGTACAAAAGCATTCCACAGAAGATCTATCATAGAAGGAGAAGACACGAAAACTTCGGGCACAATTTTTCTTCTATTCCTCAGAAAATTACAACTGAGTTATGAGAGAGACTTCTTCTCATTCCTATGAACTCTAATGAGTCTTACAACTTACAAATGCACTATTCTCATACTCTCTTATTGTCTCCTCTATGTCTCCCTACTGCCCCGACATTTTTCCAAAGTATTTATAGGCAAATATGTACAAGCTTGTGACTAAACAAAAGTCTAAGTGATCTATGTCTTTACTAATGTACATATGTGTACATTTCTTTCAACCTGTGAATGTAACCATCTTCTAAGCTTCAAAAATTGATCTTATCTCCATCCTTTGTCTTTCAAAACTTCAATTGGTGATTGGTCTGCACCAACAAGCATATGAGGAATTGAGTCAAGGAGCACCAAAGGTAATGTACTGGCTATCTATTAGCATATAGGATAGCGTGATTGGACACATACAGGATGCCAAGACTCCAAAAGAGGCTTGGAACAGTTTGGTCACATTGTATGAGACCAATACAAAGGCACAAAAATTGCAACTCAAGAACGAGCTGCATACGTTGGAGAAGAAAAGCATGTCGGTAAGTGACTACACGTTGAAATCAAAAGCATATGTGTGTCACTTGCATCTATTGGCATGAATGTAGATGATGATGATGATAAGGTGGAAGTGTGTCTTCGTGGTTTAGGAGCTGCATATAAGCAATTCAGAACTTCCATACAGACCAGGGAAAATATTCTGAATTTTGCTGATCTGGTATCTATGCTGATTATTGAAGAAAAGAATCTTGGGATTCAAACTCCCAAGGAAAGCCCAATTTTGAGCAGGTATTCTACTCTGGTAGAAACAATAACCAAGACCAAGGTCAACAGCAGAATCATGCTAGAGGAAGAGGACAATTTTGAGGCAGGGGGAGCCAAAGAGGTCGCAAAAATTTCCAAAGAAATGATTCAAGTAACGATAGTAAAGGATGTTGGAGTTGTGGTAAACCTGGACACTTTGAACGTGATTGCAAGTTGAAGAATCAAAATAACAGAAGGCAGCAAAACAACTATGCATCCACAAGTGCAGATGATTTCGAGAATTTGTTCATGGTTCAACATCACATGATGAATATGATGTCTATTGGTATTTCAAAATCGAATGATAATGTCTGGTATGTTGATTCAGGTGCTTCAAATCACATGACCAGTCATGCAGAATGGTTTAGTAGTTTGCAGAAATGCTAGTTCCTGGATATGTTGAAACAGGTGATGATACATCACATCCTATTGAGCATACATGAAACATAGCATTGTCTATGGAGGACAGGAAGGTAAAACATCTTGTTGATGTGCTGCATGTTCCAAATATAACAAAGAATCTAGTTTTTTTGGACAAATGGTTGACCAGGTATTACAAGTCAGGTTCAATGCTGATGGATTATATGTAGAAGAGTACAAGCAGGATGGACGATTGGCTGCCAAAGGAAACAAAGTGGGTAGGATGTTCACCTTAAATGTGAAGATTCTTGAAATGAATGCAGCCATGTTTGAAAAAGGTGGAGGAGTTATTGCAGATATAGAGATGTGGCACAAACGGATTGGACATGCAAACTTGCAAAGGCTGAAATTGATACAGTCAAAGGAGATTGTCCATGGTCTACCAAATTTCAAAGCTACAGAAATGCAAAAGGTATGTGGAGCATGTCAATTTGGTAAACAGTCAAGAGCATCATTTCCACATGACAAGCATGTTAGTGAGAATGTACTAGAAGTAGTACATATAGATCTATGGGCGGTTGCAGGTTTTATGTTACTTTCATTGATGACCATACACGAAAAGTATGGGTATATTTCATGAAAGAGAAGAGCGAGGTGTTCACTCACTTCGAGAATTTTAAAGCTATGGTGGAAAAGCAGACAGAGAAGTACATTCGGACATTAAGATCTGATGGAGGAGGTGAACACATGTCAAATGAGTTCAGTAGTTTTCTAAAAAATCATGGAGTTTGGCGTCAGTTTTCATGCAGGTACACACCACAATAGAATGGCGTTTTTGAACGCAAAAATAGACATATTGTAGAAATAGCAAGAGCCTTGATGGCTGAGAAGAATATGCCACATTGTTATTGGGCAGAAGCTATGCATATTGTTGTATACATCATGAACAGAACTCTGACTACTGTTGTACATCAAGTTACACTTGAAGAGAAGTTTACAGGTAAAAAGCCAATCTTATCACATCTGAAAGTTTTTGGTTGTATTGCATATGTACATGTCCCAGATGAATTGAGGGTGAAGCTTGACCCAAAAGCAAAAAAGTGTGTCTTCATTGGATACTCCCTTGAGCAAAAGGGATATAAATGTTATAACCCACTCACACGACAGGTAAAGGTGAGCAGAGATGTGGTATTTGATGAAATGTCAAGCTTCTATGTAGATGCCAAAGAAGGGCTGAGTCTTGAACCAAATGACAAAGAAAATGTTGAAAAATCAAGCGCAGAATCTCAGGTTTTGAGTGGACCGGATGCATCACCAAGCAATAGTTCCAA
This sequence comes from Ceratopteris richardii, assembly GCA_020310875.1. Lineage (NCBI taxonomy): Eukaryota > Viridiplantae > Streptophyta > Polypodiopsida > Polypodiales > Pteridaceae > Ceratopteris > Ceratopteris richardii. The sequence continues at coordinate 100,689,841 of CM035411.1, read as the reverse complement.
CTCAAATCCATGGAGTGGAAGATTATGTGGAAATTTCAGTCCAGCAAAATCATCAAATACATCAAAGAAAGGTAAAGAAAAGCTTTCCGTTGGTCATAAAACATGTGCAGGTTTTGAAGATGTTGATGGAGATTCAAGCGGTTCAGAAAAGAGTCTTGATGAGGAACTTGGATTGCCCTCTGTGAAGACTCCAAGAGTAAGAAGGGCACATGCAAATGATACAAGGAGAAGTGACCCAAGACCAAGAAGATCTGGGAGGATGCGGAATTCAGTGCAAGGATTGACATATGATAGTTACATGGCTTGTCATTGTGCCTACATGAAAAAGGTAATACAAGATGCTGAACCATCTTGCTTTGAAGATGCAATTGGAATTTCAGATTGGGAAAAAGCTATGGATGAGGAGATGGTTGCACTTTATGGAAATGATACATGGAAGTTGGTTCCATTGCCGCAACGAAAGAAACCCATAGGTTGCAAATGGGTTTACAAGGTAAAGCATAATGCTGATGGTAGCATAAGCATGTATAAAGCACAATTTGTAGCTAAAGGATATGCACAAACATATGGCATTGATTATGAGGAAACATTCAGCCCTGTAGCTAAAATGTCTACTGCTAGGACACTTGTTGCATTAGCTACAAGAAAAGGGTGGACTTTCCATCATATGGATGTGAAGAATGGTTTCCTACATGGTGAGTTACAGGAAGAAGTATATATGGATCACTCACAAGGATATGAAGATTCAAAGCATCCAAAATATGTTTGCAGGTTGCAAAAGGCTTTGTATGGGTTGGGTTTTCTATGTGTGATGCAGATCACTCACTATATGCAAGGAAGGCTGATGATGGCATCACTATTGTGGCTATTTATGTTGATGACTTGATTGTAGGTAGTGATAATGAAGGAAGCATCAAAGAGGTAAAGCAACTTCTTATGCAGGAATTTGACATGAAAGATCTTGGTGTGATGTGGTATTTCTTGGGCATTGAGTTTATACATACAGAAATAGGTATATGGATGTCGCAAAGGCAATATGTCTTGAATATGCTACAAAAGTATGGTATGGCTGGTTGTAAGCCAATTTCTATGCCATTAGATCAGAATTTGAAGTTGGATACTACATCAGGTGAAGCATTGGAAAATGCTACTATGTACAGGAAAATTGTGGGAAGTATTATATATCTCACAATTACAAGGCCTAATCTAAGCTATACTATTGGACTTGAAAGTCAATTTATGTAGGTTCCCGGCCACATTTGGATGCTCTAAGGCGCACTCTACGTTATGTGAGTGCTACTTTGGATTATGCATTGTCTTATGAGGCTGGTGTAAATTTGCACGTTTATGGATACACCGATGCACATTGGGCTGGTAGAATTTCAGATAGAAGATCTACTAGTGATTTTCTATTCTCACTTAGGAGTGCAACTGTTACATGGAGCAGCCAGAGGCAACCCACTATTGCTTTGTCGAGTACAGAGGCTGAATATAGAGGTGCTGCCATGGCAGCATGTGAGGCATCATGGCTAGAAATGCTACTTGAAAATTTAGGTGTGGAAGTGGGAAAGCATATCACTATTTATTGTGATAATCTTAACAGCATACAGTTAGCACGGAATCCTGTTTTCCATGCTAGAACAAAGCATATCGAGGTACATTATCACTTCATCAAAGAGAAGGTATTAGCAGACAATATTGATCTCATTTATGTGAGAACAGATGAGCAAGTTGCTGATATTTTCACCAAAGCACTTGGAGCTGAGAAGTTGAAGAAGTTTCGGGAGATGCTCGGATTATAGGATATGGCGTTGAGCTTGAGGGGGAGTGTTGAGATATCAAGCTCAACATGTGATGATCTAGGATGACACGTACCAGTTTTTCGTTTCTCTGACATGTATAGTGGTCACACCTGTATATGTCAGGGATACTTCATTGAGATTTAGTGATTTATCTACCAAGAGTGATGGCACATTTGTTCCTTGCTAGCTCACTCATTCACGGACATTAGGTTTTTCCTTATGTACTGATCTTTATATATTGCACTTGTTGTATTCTTGTTTTTTAGGTCATTCTTGTACATTCCTTTTTATGTAATAGAAGAAGAAGAAGAAGATCATTCTTCCTTGTCTCAATCTGTGTGTGTGTGTGTGTGTCTCCTTGAGAGTGAGAGTGTGTGTGAGCTCTCTTCCTTATCTCCTTCCTCGTGACAATATATGGGTAGATTTTGCAAGTTATGCAAATAAATGTAAATCTCAAGGTATCACATCAAAAAGATTCAAAAGCATGAGTAGTTCATAGCACTTTCTAAGTAGCCCAAGTGTAGAGAAAGAACGAGTAGATGCACTGATGACAGTAGAGAAGCATCAAGATATTTCTAATCAAGTCTCTCAAACTATTTTTGAGAATAACTAAGATACATGTACTCCATTTTCTCCAACTACATAAAAAAAGAGTGGAGTTGGTGAATTTAGTAAAAATGGTGGATCTAATACTTTGTCACCATGCTTTGTCTGTAATAAATCACAAGATACTATACATGTAGATTTTGAAAAGCAAGATTGTCTCAAGCTTCATCTTAAATGGACTCAAGCATTCTTAGCATGTGGGATTCCTTTCAATGTTATTCATAATCCCATTTTCAAAGATGCTTTGATGTCAATTGCACAAAAAGGTTTCACCATGCTAGATTATAACAAAATGCGAACAAAGTATGTAGATAAAGTGAAAAAAAGTATTGAAGCTATTTTAAAGTGAACACTACTTGAGTATGTACCCATGTATGGATGCACAATAGCATTGGATGGATGGACAAGTTGTCAAAAGAAACCATTGATTAATGTCATGGTTATATGTCCAAAAGGAAACATGTTTTTAGAAGTTGTTGATACTTCTCTTAAAGAGAAAAGTTTGGCTTTTCTTGTAAAGGTATATGAACATGCTATATCATGCATGGGTGGCCCGAAGAATGTGATTGCGATAGTGATAGATAATGCCTCTAATTTTCAAAGTGTTGGAATTACAATTCAAAACAAGTATGAAGGCATTACTTGGGTTCCATGTGCAGCTCATACATTAAATTTATTATTGAAAGATATAGGTAGATTATCTTTCATTAAACAAAGCTTATTAGATGTAAATCATGTGGTTAAATTTATTAGAGAGCATCAATTTTCATATTCGCTCTTTCGATCAAAATCGCCCAATAAAGCACTTTAGATTTTTTGTGCCACACGATTTGCAACTGCTTACATTGTGCTCAATGGATTATTAGAAGTTAAGCTAGCTCTAGGAGAAATGATTGCTGATCAAAGATGGGAGGCATGGCTAGAGCAGTATCCTTCTTATCGAGTTGCGGCATCCAAATGTACATGTCTAATACAATCACAAATTTTTTGGCATAATCTTGAAAAAATTGTTGGTATCACTAAACCTTTTGTAGAACTTTACGAGTTGTTGATACTGATTAATTTGTGATTGGAAAAGTTTATTGGATTATGTCAGAAGCTATTCAAAAAGTAAAAGACATTAATCAATTTTCATTATGAGAGAAAACACAGATTGTATCATTAGCAGAGAAGAGATAGACGCAAATGCATACTCATTTGCATGGAACAACATTCGTTTTGGATCCAAAATTTCAACTCAATGGTCAAGCGTCAAACAACGAAGTCATGGCAAACTTCAAAACCACATGTCCATTATTTTTCAGGTACAGATGGTCGAGATGCATTCCACCAAAGAGTAGTGTATGTAAATCGAGAAGAATCTTTTGGAGATCTATGGCACATTGAAAGCTATTTGGTGGAAAGCATTAGGGGAAAAAATGAGCCTTGCATGGGCCTTGTAAGGATTTGGATTAAAAATCTTAATCTAGGAGACTAAGGAGGCTTGCAAAACCACTAGTGGTATTCTCAAATAAAATAATATTCCCCAAAACACTGAATTCGAATTCTGAAAAGAAAGAATTTGAGGCCTTTGGATGCTTCAAATCAATGGCTCATATTCAAATGGATGTAAGTTTAGTGAGAGATGACCTGACAATGTAATGATGAAGGAGGGACCTCACCCACATTTTGGGACTCTCTTTGCACATTTTTTAGCCCTTATATCAAGGGAAATCCAAGGGCATACTGGATTTGGGGCTGATATAGAAGTCACAACTACCATGAGCCATTGGATTGGCCTTCAATTGGAGGGAGGAGGTTAAAAGGCACCTTTTCCTTTGGGAGCTTCAATCTCAGCCATGAGTGGCCCATAATGTAGCCACTCAAACTTGCTTGTTTTCAAGGATCTACATATGATTTCAGCCTCATCCAATGGCCTACGTTTAATGGTGCATTTTGGAGGAGGAATTCAATCTTGGCCATTGATAAGAAGGTCAATCTAAGGGCCCATGTTGAATGCTGCCTTGACTTTTGTGTTTCCACCTCATCCCTTGGATCATCTAGCCAATCTAAGGGCACTCAAGCATTCCAAAGACCATTCACGTCTAAAAATACTATATATAGGTGGTTTTTTGCTCCTTTGACCACACAAAACCAAGGAAAGCCTATGCCTAGTCTATGTGATTAAGGGACTAGACTATGGCCACCACCCTCTTCTCATTGGTCCATCACTAATCAGCCCCCAAGCTAAAAGGCCCAAGGAGGGTTCACTTTTTCCCCTAATGGAGTATGGAGGTGAAGCAGTGGAGTTGCAACATATAGCTATGAGAGTGCTTTTAGTAGCAGCTTCAAGTGGTAGTTGTGAACATAATTGGAGTGCCTATTATTTTCTTCATTCAAAACGAAGAAATCTCTTAAGTGTATCACGTGCTAATGATTTGGTATATGTGTTTTGTAATATGCATTTGTAACATGCTCAAACCAAGATAGATTCTACAACAGCACAACAAAGTTTTGCAGAATTTCAAACTCATGAAAGTTTAACAAATGATTCATGGAGTAATCATTATTTAGATGCAGATCACAATGATGGTTTAGACATGGAAGAAATAGATGACATGGTACTTGCCATAGATAATGATATTCAAAATGAAGAAAATGATGTACTATGAATACTATGATTATATTCAATTGCAAAATTGAATACAAGTCATGTCTTTGATTACAAAAAAAGCTTGCATATTCAGTGTTTTCTTGATTCAATAACTCATTGACAATAAATCGATCAAAAGATGATGATGCCTTTGAGAGTCTTCCATATTTGCTCTCATAAGCATCCATAGAAATTTGTAAATTTTTCACTTGATTTTCTAGATCATCAATCCTCTTTTGTTGATCATCTATTGTTCTTCGTAATGCAGGAATTGTTAATCCTTCATTGTATAATTCTGCCCCTTGTGACGAAAAATCATGTATAAGATTAGGTTCTTCATGTGAAGAGAGATGGTGGATGCAATCCGAAGATGAGTTGGTGCTACCACACCGGCTTCACACCAGCCAACTGAGACTTCATAGTTCATTAGCAGACCCTTTGAGCTTCCTAAATCCACCAAAGTATCAGCCAAGTACTTTGGAACATGTATCTCAAAAGTTGAAGTCAAGACAGACTAGTTGCAAAATAACTAGCTCCCAAAACTTGTTATTTTTTATCATACACTTGTATGAAAAAATGAATACTTCTCTCAACCTCGTAGGAATTAGAAACATTCATTTTGGGCATATCAAATAGACTTAGCAAGCTTCCTATTCTAAGTTAAAACACTTCAAATGATCAAGTGAGGACTGAGAAAAATGTTTAACAAAATTTGAAACATGTGCGCCATTCTCATGGCTCTACAGAGATAGACCAATGAGTAGTAAAATGGAGATTTCTCCCAGATTACGAATCCAATGACCATGAAAATTTATATTAAGAAACTAGGGAGCTATCCGAGGCATATTAAAAATCTGAAAAAGATTTCATAGATCTCGAGATATGAGCTTCTGAAGTTACTGCTCTAAGTTAGTATAGCAGAGAACAAAATAGATATATAGAGAATGATGAATGTATAAATTCACATATGATTACAACCACATTAGCAATGAATCTTTGCACAATGGGAGTAGAAGGATAGAGCTATGGAGCAAGCTCTTCAATCTCTACAAAATGACATGAAGTGGTCATGTATAAGGCTTGCAAATCACCTCTTCCTTCTTGCTCTTTTTATAGGTACTCTTGGAGGGAGTTTTGAATTCAAATTTGAATGGTTCCACCTAAAAGTGATCCTCAAAGCTGAGAAATATTCCCTCAGCTCACAAATTTGTGGTTTTAGATAGTTGGGGCCACGAGTTTTCTTTTTACATCATGGATGAGGTAAGCCATTCTTTTGCTTTTTTCTTTTTGACAATTACAAGAGATAAAATGTACTCTTTTACAAGAGGTGTTCACATGACTATCAAATAATATCAAGCATTTAGGCTTTGGGTAAAATGCACAACAACTCCCCCTCAAGCCTCACATGCTTGGCCTCCAAATATGTCTTCAATTGTCCTTGATTTCCTACAGGCCAATCATCAACTTGAATCTACTTAAATTTGTACCATCAAGAGCTTTAGTCAACATGTCTGTACATTGCATATCTGTAGAGACATATGATAGTTGAATATCCTTGCTCATTAGCTTCTCCCTTACATAATGGTAGTGTACTTCAATATGCTTGGTTCTAGCATGGTATACCGGATTAGCTGCAAGATGTAGTGAGCTTGTGTTGTCACGAAAAATGTGAGGTGCTGAAGAATGAAGTCCAAGATCTGTGTACAAAGACTTTAACCACATGATTTCTTGAGTTGCATTAGCCAAACCTCTATATTCAGCTTTAGAAGAAGATAATGCCACAGTTGGTTGCTTCTTGGATGACCAAGAAATGATTTTTGAACCTGCAAATGATACATACCTGGATGTGCTTCTTCTATCATCTCTAGATCCGGTCCAATCTACATCTGAGTAGACCTTTAGCTCAATATATGAAGTAAATGAATAAAACAAACATTCATTCATGGTCCCCTTTAGGTACTTGAGGACTCTCTTGGTCGGTTCCATATGTGGTCTTCTTGGCGTATGCATAAACTGACTCAATATGCTAACACTATAGCATATATCCACCCTTGTGAGTGTTGCATAGTTCAAACTTCCAACCAAGCTTTGATAGCTTGTGATGTCTTCAATTGGCTCTCCTTCATAAGCACTAAGCTTGTGATTTTGCTCCATAGGTGTACTTGCACACTTGGTACTTTCCATCTTGAACTTGACAAGCATGTCATGCACATACTTCCTTTGTGTTATGTATATACCTGAATCTGTGTAGATTAATGCCAATCCAAGAAAATAAGAGAGTGGTCCGAGGTCACTTATTTTGAACTCCTCCTTCATTTGACTCTTTACCTGTTTGATTCCTTCAAGTTAATTGCATGTGATAATAATATCATCAACATACACACATAAATAGATCACTTTAGATCCATTCCTCTTTATGAAGAAAGAGGTATCTGCCTTGCTAGATTTGAATCCTTGGTCCTGCAAATAAGTCACCAATCTGAAATTCCAAGCTCTTGGAGCTTGCTTCAATCCATACAAGGCTTTCTTTAGTTTGCATACATAGTTGGGATGATGTGCATCCTCATATCCAGGAGGTTGTGCCATATACACTTCCTCAGAAATCCATCCACTCAAGAAAGCATTCTTTACATCAAGTTGATAGAGCTTCCAATTTCTAGATGCAACAAGACTAATGAGAACCCTAATTGTAGGCATTTTTGCAACAAGAGAGGAAGTCTCCTCATAATCAATGCCATGGGTTTAAGCAAACCCTTTAGCAACTAACCTTTCCTTGTGTCTATTTATACTTCCATCTGAATTCCTCTTGATTTTGTATATCCATCGAGATCCAATTACCTTCATAGATGGCTTGTTAGGTACAAGCTCCCAAGTGTCATTTTCCTTCAAGGCTTCCATTTCTTCATCCATTGCATCTCTCCAAGCTTTCTTGATTTGTGCTTCTTCGAATGTGGTAGGTTCTTCATTGGTTTACTCCTTTGCAATGTAGATTGAGTGCTTGGTGACCAAAGAAGTATCATAACCAAACCTCTCTGGTTTCTTCTTCTCCCTCGAAGACCTTCTAAGTGGTTGATGTGAGCTCTCGGGTCCATATGTAGCATCTTGAATCTTTGCTTTACCTTTGTTCTTCCATAGCTTTAGTCTTTCCATCTTCTAGGTCAATCTCTAAGTCACTTTCTTCAATTTGCTTTGGCTCCTTTGTTTGAAGTGATGGAAAATCTTCATCCAAGCCATAAGGAAGTTTCACTTTCCTGTCATCGTCAAACCATGATTTGTTCTCATAAAAAATTACATTTCTACTCACAAAAAATCCTTTATTGGTTGGATTGTACAATCTATATCCTTTTTGGTTTTGATCATAACCAATAAATATGCACTTCTCTACCTTGGGATCCAATTTCCCTCTTACTTGAGAAGGAATGTGAGCATAGGCTAAGCATCTAAATATTTTACAATGCTCTAGGCTAGGTCTTCTTCCATTCCATACTTCATATGGAGTGGCTCCATCTAGTGACTGTATTCACAAAGATAGTCAATAGTGGAAGGTCAGATTGGGACAAACAACTGCATCATGCAAGTTGGGCCTTCCATGTGGCTTACAAAAGAGCCATTGGAACTACTCCTTTTAACCTGGTGTATGGACAAAATGTGATCTTTCCAATCGATTTTTTGGTACCTACTTTAAGAGTAGCATAACAGTATGAGTGGAAAGGACTTGAGTTATCTAAGCAACTTGAACAGATTGAGAAGTTACACAAAACAAGACTACAAGCGATCGTAGGAATTTATGCCGCTAAAAGGAGACAGAAAGCATATTATGATGTGCACATCAAAGATAACGGCCTAAAAGAAGGAGATTTAATTCTAGTGTAAACCTTGAAACAACATGGCAAGAAGCTACAGAAACGCAGATACGGATCCTGGTTGATTAATAGGATCTCGACTAGTGGAGCAATGAATCTAGCCACATTAGATGGAGATATACTTCGTAACTACATAAGTGGCTGTCGGGTAAAGCGATATATGGAGCCATTGACGAATCAGATGTTAGCAGGACTCATAGGAGCACAAAATAAATAAAAAAAGAAGAAGAGAGAATTAGAGAAGAAGCACGCCACGAAGCCGTACAGTGTATCAAGAAACGAAAAGAATGGATGAGGAAAAGGGATGAACAATATTTACACGGAGAAGAACCCATTCCCATGGCCAATTACTGAGTACATAAAGCAGACAAGGAGAACCTTAGCATATCCCAACCCTATTTAAACCTAGGGATTGGAACCATAGAGTACCGATTGATAGATGGCTTGATCAACTCAGGAGGAGCCATAAGCTGCATACGAATGACAATTATTACACATCTTCAAGAGACCATAAACCCAACTAAAGCACACATGATTGGCATTGGAGGCCAAGTTATAGAATGTGTTGGAGAAGCCCTAATATCCCTCCACCTAGGAAATTCCACTATGGAGCAACAAGTTTTGGTATGCAAAGATGAGGATTTAATAGAAAACTTGATCCTAGGGAAAGATTGGATTGTCGAGAATGAAGTGAGCATTCATCTAGAACCAAGATACATCTCAGCCAAAATAGGGCATAAGGAAATTTTTAGCCTATTAGAGGAAAGATCTCCTCGTGCGCATGAAGTTATCAAGCTTGAGAAAGAAACCCTAGAAGTGGAGTTAGAAAACGAATCAATCGAGAGCATACCCCAAGGATGCCCCAAGGTAGAATTGCCAACAAACATGAATGTGTCACTTGATGATGTGCCTTCATTCCCCATGAAAGATGAATCCAAGAGAGAATGTGAGGACAATGCTCTTAAAATTACCTACACCAAGGGAAGAACATCCACATGGAAGTCTACTACTTGATTACCACAGTCAGGAAATGCTCATCTACAATGGGTTCGCAAGGATCAAATGAGGGAACCAGAGAAGCCAACATTGAAGCAAGTCAATCACCCCATGAAGGCTCCTAAACGTATGGCTCCTAAACAATTCCTCTTCATTACAATCAGAACCAAAAAGGCTCCTAAACGTATGGCTTCCAAAATCACTATTACCAGCCCAAAAGACACACCGATGTATGTGGATTCCAAAATAGGTCAGACAAACTACTACCCAAAAGCTAGACAAGCTCAAAGAGATATTATGCTGGCAAGGTGAAACAAAGCGGTCTACAAGGAGCCACCAAAAGTACAAGACGAACACAAAATCAACCAATCAGACTTTAAGAAAGAAAGAGAAATGTTCTAGAGGAACAACCGACTCAATAGGATTCCACTTGCACTCATGAAGATTCCATTGCACCTAGAGTATGCATGCTAGGGCCACATTAGAAGGCCATGCATTCGGCACATAATCTTTTCAACAAAACTAGTGGTGCACATTTCCAACTTGGAAATACATCCTAGATTCTACTTCCATAACAATGGACTAATGAGTGTCAAATGACATTTGATCGTTTGAAGGTCTTACTAACACAGGCGCCGATCTTGCAACTGCCTGATTGGGAATGTCCCTTCCATGTATTAGTGGATGCATTAGGCATAGCGATTGGCAGTGTGCTGATGCAACAACCCGACAAATGGTTTCGACTACTATACTATGCGAACCGACGATTAGCTCCTGCAGAGAGAAATTACTCCGTGATAGAACGAGAGTGCCTTGGTCTAGTATACTCTGTTAAGAAGTTCCGGCATTATTTGCTGGGACGAAGGTTCACTTTCCATGTGGATCATGCCGCACTAGTGTATTTGGTTCGCCAACAACACTTAGGTGGCAGACTTGCAAGATGGGTTTTACTATTACAGGAGTTTGATTATGAAGTGTCAGCGGCCGCCGGATATTACTGTGTGTCGAGTGGAGTAATCTAGAGTATCTTGTCGACTTTCTGAGTATTCTGTGTGTATCTGTGTGTCACCTTGTCTGTTGTCTGTTGATATCCATGGCAGTTGTGAGACTTAGCTAGTTCGCGCATCGGGTTGTTTCTTTCTTGAAATGTTCTGCAATTAGGTGGAGAAGTCTATGTAGTCGTGGTAACTCTTCTGGTATCCGTGTTGTCTTAAGTTGTCTGTAGTATCTAGGTTCAGGTTCCGTACGACAAAGTTTAAGCTACAGTAAGGATTTCCTGGATTGCGTACTGAATCTTCAGTACGGTGTATCTGAACACTGGGATTTTCTGTGTCTTCGGATATTGGATGGAGTGTGGTATCCATTCTGTGAAGGTTGAACAAATACTCTTGTTCTAATATGTTTAGTAAAGTTATGTGCAGATGCAACATAGCATCGTAGCGTATTCGGTACACGTGGTTGAGCTAAGACTGTGAACGGTAATGTCTAAGTACAATAGATTTTGATAGAGCTCTCAGCATTAGTATATTGCTGGTTGTGAGCAGTGAGTTTGGGAACTAAGTACAGGGCCTCTGTCTAACAGACCCCTTCCACTCCCAAGAACCCAAGAATCGCTTAAACACACTTCTGATAGTTAGAAGAATAAACAGCGTTTAACAGAAGTCATTCACCGACCAGGTATGGCACATGTCTTGACGGACTTCTTATCTTCTCTGGATTTCGATGAGACTTCAGTAGGCGTCGATGATATGTCGCCGACTATTTACGTCACTGATGCAACCCCTGAAGAATCTGCAAAACTTCCTGTTGCATCTGCATACTATGATACATTAATGACTTTTCTTACTAATGGTTGTCTCCCTCCTACTACTCCTGCTACTCTACACCAGAAAATTGCAGTCTACAGTCGATGATTCCGGTTGATTGTGGGTCAACTGTATTACATAGACCAGACTGGTGTCCTGCTCAGATGTATCCCTCCATATGAATCGGCATCCGTTATTGCCATGGCTCACTCCTCACCCACTGGTGGACACTTCGCTGCTGATCTCACTCATCGCAAAATGCTGCAAAGTGGACTATGGTGGCCTACAATGTATAGAGATGTTGTTCATTTTGTGCAGTAGTGTGATGTCTGTTAATGGTCTGGGCAGCCCTTGCAGCGACATTTCTTTCCTCTCAAACCTGTCCTACCTCTTGAACCTTTTCAAAAGTGGGGTTTAGATTTCATTGGCCCAATTACACCCCCTGCTACCCTCACGAACAACTGATATATTTTGACATGTACAGACTATGCCACTAGGTGGGCGGAAGCTTGGGCTCTACGTTCTGTCACAGCTGTTTCGGTGGCCAAATTTTTAATGAAGGATATCTTCCCTTGATATGGATTACCTCTAAAGATAGTGACGGCCAAGGAACGCATTTTGCAAATACCTTAATGCAAGTACTGACTCATACTTTCCAGATTATGCATAAATTCAACTCACCTTACTACCCATGCGCGAATGGTCTTGTTGAGAGCACCAATAAGATTCTGCTGAATCTTCTCCGGAAACTGATCTTGGAGTGTCCGGAACGCTGGGACCAGCTCTTACCTACCGTTTTGTGGGCTTACCGGACCATGTATAAAGTGGCTATCGGAACGACTCTGTTTAAACTTGCTTATGGATTGGAAGCTATTGCACCAATGGAAGTGGTGGTGCCGAGTCTGCGAGTAGCCTTATCCCAGAAATTGCTGTCGAAAGAGTCTTTTCCATTCCGGTTAGATGTTCTCAGATCCTTGGATGAACAATGCTTGGAAAGCTTCCTGATTCTTCAAGAAGTTTAGCTCCGTCAAGCCCGTACTCATGATCGCTTTTTAAAAACCCTGTATTTACAATTGGCCAACTCGTTTTATTTTATAATGCTAAAGCCAATCGATCTGCCGGAAAATTTAAGCTACGGTGGTTCAGCCCATACCAGATTGCTGAACAAGTGGGACCTGCAACTTTTCGGTTGGCAACCTTAACTGGTGCCCTTCTTCCAAAAGTGATAAATGGTGTTAAAATGCATTTTTACATTACAGGCATTTTAAGTTCTTTCGGGTTCTTGGGAGTGGTAGGGGTCTGATAAATCAGAGGCCCTATAACTTGATTTTCCCAATTAACTTATCCAAACCGCAGTACGTTAACATTCAAAACTCCGTTTAATACGAATTACTGTCAAGACTTTGATTAGTCTTCTCACAAATTTACTGATCATACTCGGGTTAATACTTTCTTAGTACGTAGCGCTGGAATTATTCATTACCGTAACACAGACTTATGATCCGTAACATAATGGACTGTGTTAATCACAAGTTAATGTAATTAAACAAAGATGAAAACAATAATACTCAGACTTCTTGAACACTGCACTACAACGACTTCCCAGACCGCAATCGCCCAGACAGACAGTCTGGCGATACTGCTCTTCATTACTGGAGCATCACCGTAATGCCTTTTTATTAGTTGATAAACCGATACATCTCTTCACACGACCTTTAGGTTTGTGCGGAATATGAAACTATAGGAATTATGAAAATACAAAGTGTCGATCCGGCAGCTTACACTGGCACGCACGGTGGACTTGAACCCGCAATAGAAAAAAAGTTAGGGCTCATCTACTATACCCTGTATATACATGGTTTTGGCTAACTTAAAAGATCTGGAAATCTTTTGTTTCAGCGAGTCCAACATCTTTTTTAGGATCTCTGGTTCCACGAGCTGAGCATCAGTTCTAACTGAACTTGCCGCAATTACTAGACTCATCAAAATTTCAGCCTATGTCTGCAAAAAGGCTTCTTGCAGGTAGAAATCATTTGCAAGTGCTGCATCATGACTCAATTTCATGTCTTCAATTTTCTTGTCGATTTTGGATAATCTGCTAGCTTGAACACCTAATTGCTTTTCTCTTCTCTCTAACTCATGGGCTTGATACTGGATAGTCTGGTAATATGCATCTCGTTCCTTTCTTACCCTTGCTAATTCCTTCTTTAGTTAATTGGTTGGGATCATCTGAGCTTTAAGAGTAGAATTTGCCTCAAACAAATTGGCATTCCCTCTCTGGAGCTCTTCATTAGTCCGCTTGGCTAAATCAGCCATCTCCTGTCCCTTCTGCAAAACTTCATCTAGCTGTACTCGCGTTTCTTCCAGTAAATTTCCAAGTGCCACGCGAGCATCCTCTTTATCCTGGACTAACTATTTCAACTGTAGAATTTCTGCATCACAAGCACTTAATTAATCATCTTTGGCTCTTAACTCAGCCAACACAGCATCTCTTTGATTGATCAACGAATCCTATTCGGCAAGCCTAGCCTGGAGCTGTTGAATCTATACATGCAAAGCATGGTTTTCAGCCTTCACTGCATCTACTTCCTCTTGCAATGGAGTAATATCCGCTTCTAATACATCAACTTTGTGTTGTAGTTCTTGTCTGAGATTGTCAGTAACCTCCTTCATCTGCATTGGTAGTTGCTACGACAATTGGATCAACATACGACCCATGGATGCTAACTCAGTACACATGGGGACATGAAGAAGAAGAGGAGGAAGTGGTTGGGATGACGAAGCTGACAAGAGGTGATGGGAAGACAATGGAGAATAGTTAGGTGAAGAGGATGAAGTAGCAGTTTCTTCAAGAACAATCGGTTGAGCAGGGATAATGGGTTTGATCGGAGGCATTGGTGGAGGAGTGAGGATAAGACTGTTGGGCACCAACACTATTCCAATAGGTTGCTGCGGAGTCACTTCAGTCTGGTCAATTACAGCATCAACCAAGGTAATGACTTCATTTATTATCTCTGCAACAATGGCTTGCACATCTTCTGGAATCGAGTGCTGAGAATCCACCCGAGAAGAGTTTTCTTTGGCATCAGTAGTGGACGCACTACGTTCTTGTTGCCAGATGGGAGAAGACTGGGTAGACGAATCAAGGTGGATTGACGTGGCAGTGTCGTGGAAAATTTCTTCTTCATTTCTTTCTGCTTCATTTCCAACGGTGGAACCTTGTTCTTGACTTTCAGAGGTGCTTATCCTTCTGTGTTTCCGACGAAGGAGTTGGAAGATATCTTCATCATCATCTTCGTCGTCTTCGAGCACTTGGGTAGATTCTTCATGATACAAAATTGGAGCTCTTGGCGGAGGTTGCGTGGCTTGAATGGATGGGAACAAAAATGTAATGATATGCGGTAAACGTGAACGCAGAAGCTCTCCCTTGTTAACATGCTTAATAACCGTAACACATTCACGATGAATCCACCGGAAATAGAACGAGGCAAAATTAACATGCTCTCAGGAAGCCATGTCAATCATCGAGTAAAACGGGCGAGAAATGCCATAAGTACGTTTCTATAAATTCAATATGGCAACTAAGAATTGTAATGCGGTTCGATCAGGATCAGGACGACACAAGATGGCATATTCGTTCGATGAGTGTCGTGGGAATAATTCTACCATAGTCGCAATAGGAAGGAGAGGACCATTCTCCACGCCTTCTATGGGCAAACGGAATGTTGGAGCGAATGAGGCTAATGTGATGACGACGCGAGATGGTAAACATGTAATCGGCCAACTCTGCTCGGTAGCAGGAGAGGCGGCAATGGCTGCAATAATCTGTGCATAATATGGATGACACTCCATTGAATGCCAAGGCAATTCAGCGAAGTTTACCAGGCCACGAATACGCAAGAACTCACTCACGTCATGAGAGAGTCCGTCACGGAAGTTAGCAAAATTTTCTAAAGCTTCCATGATGCGCACTCGACATCACAAGAACACGAAGACACGACAAACACAGGAAACACAACGCACAGAACACACAGACATAATAGCAATTAACAGGGAAAAGAAGAGGATTAAGTAGACACTCGTCAATGAGAAGTGATTGGAAAGACTTAATCATCGCGCGATGTTGAGATTATAACCTTCATAATTCGGCAGGCATGCATGAGCAGAATCAATAACACAAGGCGGCGACTAATTATGATTATGTATCAAAACGAGGAGCTTTACGGTCTTATTCAATTAACATGCAAAAATAAAAAAGAAAGTAAATAACACGCAGAAAAACGAAGGACACGTCAGCGAGAATCAGGCGCTTGGTGATATGGCCGCAATTTTGAGCCATTGATCACTTTAGGAAGAGGAACTCCGGTCAAGGTAGTCAACCGAAAAGTAGCTGGTCCCACTTGCTCACTAATCCGGTAAGGACTGAACCACCTTAATTTAAATTTTCCAGTAGAATGATTTGATTTAGCATTATAAAATAGCACAAGTTGGCCCACCGTAAACACAAGAGTCTTGAGGAAACGATCATGAGTCCGGGCTTGCCGCAACTGAACTTCTTGAAGAGTTAGAAAGCTTTCCCAACGATGTTCATCCAAGTCTCTGAGTGCTTCCAACCGAAATGACAAAGAGTCTTCGGGTAACAGTTTCTGAGTTATGGCCACACGTAAGCTTGGCATGACAAGCTCCATAAGCGCGATTGCTTCCAACCCATAAGCAAGCTTGAAAGGAGTCAGTCCGGTTGTAACTTTGTATGTAGTCCGGTATGCCCATAAGACTGCACGTAGTATCTTTCTGGTGATTCCATGATTAATTTGTGAAGCATACTTAACAGCGTCTTTTTGGTACTTTCAACTAAACCATTAGCACAAGGATAGTATGGGGAACTGAATTTATGTAGGATTTGAAAATTATGCATTAGTACTCGCATTAAATTGTTAGCAAAGTGTGTTCCTTGATCTGTCACAAGTTCTAGAGGTAATCCATAACGCGGAAAAACATCCTTCATCAGGCATTTTGCCACCGAAACAACTGTAGCGGACCGTAAGGCCCAAGCTTCTGCCCACCTGGTAGCATAATCTGTACAGGTCAAGATGTAACGATTGTTGCTAAGGGTTGCTGGTGGTGTAATATGTCCAATAAAATCAAGACCCCACTTCTGGAAAGGTTCCAAAGTTAATACAGGTTGTAGAGGAAAAAAGTGTCTCTGTAACGACTGTCCAGCCCGTTGACAAGTGTCGCAGTGCTGCACAAATTGAAGTACGTCTTTATACATGGTTGGCCACCAAAGCCCACTTTGCAAAAACTTCCAATGAGTGAGATCTGCAGCAAAATGTCCACCGGAGGGTATTGAATGTGCCATAGCGATGACTGAATTTGCTTCATGTGGCGGAATGCAGCGAAGCAAGACACCCGTGTGATCCATATAGTATAGCTGTCCTACCAGCAACTGGAATCTGCGACTATAAACTGCAATCTTCTGTCGCATAGCAGGAGGTGTATGCGGATGAAGACATCCATTACTCAGGAAAGTTAACAATGTATCATAATAGGTAGGCTGCTTAGGATGTTCGGGAGATTCATCAAGAGCTGGTTCAGCAACGTAAATTGCTGGTGTGGTATCGTCAACGCCCACTGGAGCTTCGCCGAAATCCAAATGAGAGAGAAAGTCTGCTAAGGCATGGGCTGTACCTGGTCGATGAATCACTTCGTAGTCAAACTCTTGTAGCAATAAGACCCAACGAGTCAAGCGACCACCTAGATGTTGTTGCCGGACCAGATATACAAGTGCAGCATGATCCACGTGAAAGGTGAATTTTTGGCCTAGCAAATAATGCTTGAATTTCTTTACAGAATATAACAATCCGAGATATTCTCTTTTAGTCACAGAATAATTCCTTTCCGCAAGAGCGAGTCCACGACTTGCATAGTAGACAGGCCGAAACCATTTGTCGTTTGCTGCATTAAAACACTGCCAATGGCTATATCCGATGCATCTACAAAGACATGGAATGGGCGTTCCCAATCAGGAGGTTGCAAAATGGGAGCCTGTGTCAATAATCCTTTTAGACTATCGAATGCAGTTTGACATTCCGAAGTCCATTCGAACTGTCGTGGAGTACTAGTCATTAGCCGATTTAGTGGTGTTGCTAAATGGGCGAGCCATCCTAGATGCCTGCCATGCCACCGGATTTGACCCAAGAAGCGCATAACCTCTTTCGGTGTTGTAGGAACGGGTGCTTCCAACACAGCTTTGACTTTGTCTGGATCAACTTGGATACCTTGTGCCGATATGATATGTCCAAGGAGTTTACCACAAGACACCGCAAAAACAGATTTTGACGGGTTCAGGCAGAGTCGGTATTCACGGCATTTCTCAAAACAGCACCGTAAATGATACAAGTGTGCCACAATCTTGTCGAATAAGGAGAAGTCATCTAAATAGACTTGCATAAAAGTAGTTAGGTAGGGTGAGAAAACTTCCTACATACAACGTTGAAATGTGCTGGGAGCATTCCGTAACCCAAACCACATGACCGTACAAGCAAAAACACCCTAGTTTGTAATGAAATTTGTTTTCGGTATGTCTTGTTCAGCCATTCTGACCTGGTTGTAACCGCTGTAGCCGTCCAAAAAGGAGTACATCTCATGCCCGGCCACTCTATCAAGCATTGTGTCAAGAAAGGGAAGATGAAACGGATCAGGTACCATGG
This sequence comes from Ceratopteris richardii, assembly GCA_020310875.1. Taxonomy (NCBI): domain Eukaryota; kingdom Viridiplantae; phylum Streptophyta; class Polypodiopsida; order Polypodiales; family Pteridaceae; genus Ceratopteris; species Ceratopteris richardii. The sequence goes on along the minus strand of CM035411.1, from coordinate 100,671,427 downwards.
CCGCATTCAGTTTCCGGTAAGCCACACAGATCCGGAGCTGCTTATTTTTCTTAGGAACAATAACGATCGGAGATATCCATTCAGTGTGTTCTATTGGTACGATGAATCCCACCTTTAATAACCTATCGAGCTCTGCTTTGACCTGTGTTGCATAATTGGGATTCATACGGTAACTGGATTGTTTAATTGGCTTCACTTCCGGCTTAAGCACGACTCGATGTTGATAGATTCGCGGATCAAGAGCCTTCATATCGCGGTAATCCCAGGCAAAAACATCAGAAAACTCTCGCAGGAGTCGGATCAAATCTTCTTGAAATGCCTTGGACAATCGTGCCTTAGTTTTAATAGGACGGGGGTTGCTTTCATCACCCAAATTATAGGTTACTAATTGGTCTTCCGTGACATAAAATTGACGAGGTTTCCCCATGTCATCAGCTAATTGTAAAAGTTGTTGCAGAGTAGCTCCATCCATAGCAACATTGTCATCTGCATCTGTATCTCCGGTCACGGGAACAACCGTACAGGCTGCCGGACTCCAGTTGTTTGCGACAGATTGCAGATCTATAGTACCTAAGGGAATTAGATCTTTATTGTTCGTAAAAAACGCCTCTTCTTCATCGTCAGATAAGCCATCCAACATGTGAACTGGCTTTGCTACATAGGGTCTGGCATGAAGTTCGCAAGGCTGAATGGCATCCAGTTTGACAACATATTTATGGTGGTTGTCTTTGAAAGTCAGTTCCTGTGCTGACCAACCCTGTATAACTTTAGCCTGTTTCAACCACGGTCGATCGAACAGAAGATTATAGTCGAGGCTGGATTCTGGTAGTTCTAAGACTACTAAAGTCATTTTGAACGTTGTGCCCTGTAAAGTAATCGGGATATTCCTTACGAGTCCCACCGGATGGACTCAGGGTTGATTTGCCATTCTGACAAAGAATTGAACGGGCTCAATTTGGGTCCACCCTAACTTCTTGCAGAGAGTTGCAGTTGCTATGTTCACATCGGAACCCCCATCGATTAACACTTGTGTAATCTTGTGATTTTTATGCCAGACAGTGATTAAAGGGACAGAATGATCCACCGTAGAGTCATTTTCCGGTTGTATGGTCGCAGTCGCCGGGGTACTGGGAGATTCGGGACTGACCTGTTGTTGGAATTGCTGCCTAACTCCGGGCACCAAGGCGAGTAGTTGCCCCAATGGGAGTGTAATTGAAGCCTTCGAGAGAATATCCCATACCTAGTATGTTGTAATTGCACTCTTCACTGGTTCCGATGATGATTCTCCTGTTACTGGAGTAGAGTCTTGTTCATGTGCTTGCCCATTTGGCAGGGGAACCTGTGTCACCGAAATTGGATCGAGGAACACGGTAGGCTCTTTGGCGGTCCATTGGCTAGCTTTGGTATACATTCGATGCTGTTCACGGATGCCAGGTTCAAATACCTCAGCTGCGGGTTGCAACTGCTTACCGGATCTTGTCTGGACAACTGCTACTTGTGATTCCACTGGGGAGATATAGACCATGTTGGTCATCGGGTTTTGATGCTCTTTCTTTCGTTGGTTGTATTCAACTGCATCCTTGCAAAATCTCCAGATGTGGCCAAGCTCACCACAAAAGTGACATTGAGGTGGGGGCAGAGAAGTACTTTCCGGTGATGTACCTACCTGCCAGCGATTTGTATTAAAGTTGGTATTCCATTGTCCTCGGTAATTCCTGTAACCTTGCGATTGATTGTTTCGCATCTAGGGTGGCACGTAGTGAGTTGTTGGCTGTTCTGGTTCCTGTATAATGGCATTTACAACTGCTCCTCCCTGCACTTTGGCATTATATGCACAATTGTCGGTTGAGTGTTCAGTGGTATTGCAGATAGCGCAATACATCTGATTAAGGGCACAGGTGGCACTGGTGTGCCCGGGATTTTTGCACGTAGTGCAATACATCTGTTTAGCCGAATCATCTGTAACATTTTTATTGGCCTTCAGCCACTCCAAATCTTCGGTGAATCCTCCAACCTTATGCTCTAATTGCAGGGCCATCACGATAACAGCATCTAGTGTCATAACACCCACACAACAGATGATCATGATTTGTTTAAGCTGTGGGGTCAAACCATTAATAAACCACTCGGTTATCACATCATCCGGTAAATTAGCATGTGCCGGAGGCAATTGTCTTAAATGAGTTCTAAATAATGTGGCATATTCCTGAACATTTTGGTGCGGCTTTTGTCTATTGTTCTGCAAGTAATCGAAAATTTCGGCAGGGTTCTTCTTCAACCGGAACCTCTACAAAAACGCATCCCTTACCGCCTCATAGGTAACGAAATGGTTGAAGTATGCACATGGGCATCAGGGTCGTCACTTGGAAATCCACCGAACTTTGTGTAAGTTACCCCTGTTGGAACTGGTCGTAGTGGAAGGGGCTGTTGCTGTTGCTGTTGTTGTTGTTGTTGCTGTTGTTGTCCACTCATGGTACTAGTAGTGGTACCGTTGCTGTCTCCTGAGTTCTGAGGAGATGTTTCCAGTCCTTCGGAATCTGTATGGTCAGACTCTGCACCTTCCGGCTTGAAAATAGCGTTCAATCTTTTACGGATCTCCAAATCGAAGAGCCTATCCTCAGCTTGGATATCAAAGGTAGGCAAATTTTCCCCGAACAGTGGTGTCCGAAAGGAAGATTCACCAGGGAGTATCACACGCTCACCGGAAAACTGTAAATTCCCTGCAACTGGGACCGAACTATCACCGGAATCTGTCGAACTTTCCCCAAAATAGGGTATTCTTTCTCTGGCAATGATCTCTCTGGGTAACACCACTTTATCCTCGAAAAAGTTTGAATCCTGACCAGACGGTGTCGGGTCAACTGCGCACTGTGTCCCTGTACACTCCGAAGTTACTGTACCTTCTGTAGATTGTACTGAAATTACACCAAAATCTACCAGAATTTCCTCCTGTGTCACCGAAATTCTATCGGAATCGCTACTAACAGACTCTGTTTCTTCGCCAACTGGACTTAATCGGTCTGTGCTTCTACCGACTGGGGGTGTCCCTAACAAATTTGGTACTGTCCAGGGATGCTGGTCTCTCCTGTACTTCGGATACGACTCGTCGGAACGAGTAAGCAGCATATATCACCTTTGCACTACTTACGTACTACTATTGATTCACAACCTATGGCCACCTTCCCACAGACGGCGCCAGTGTTAAAATGCACTTTTACATTACAGGCATTTTAAGTTCTTTCGGGTTCTTGGGAGTGGTAGGGATCTGATAAATTAGAGGCCCTGTAACTTGATTTTCCCAATTAACTGCAGTACGTTAACATTCAAAACTCCATTTAATATGAATTACTGTCAAGACTCTGATTAGTCTTCTCACAAATTTATTGATCATACTCGGATTAATACTTTCTTAGTACGTAGCACTGAAATTATTCATTACCATAACACAGACTATGATTCGTAACGTAATGGACTGTGTTAATCACAAGTTAATGTAATTAAACAAAGATGAAAACAATAATACTCAGACTTCTCGAACACTACACTACAGCAACTTCCCAGATCGCAATCGCCTAGAGAGAGAGTCTGGCGATACTGCTCGTCATTACCGAAGCGTCACCGTAATGCCTTTTTATTAGTTGATAAACTGATACATCTCTTCACACGACCTTTCAGTTCGTGCGGAATATGAAACTATAGGAATTATGAAAATACAAAGTGCCAATCTGGCGGCTTACAATGGCTCCAAGGTTCTCCCCTATCACTCATTTTCTACCACTTCATTGATGGAATATATCCACTCCTAGTTGTAGTAGAAGAATGATAGGCCCTTCCTAGGACCAAACAGTTCACTACCACATTCCACCAAAAATTGAATTTCTCTCTGGACTTGAAGACTGAACCTATGAATTTTTGCACAATAAAAGTAGACTCTCTAAGCTTTCCAACAAGCCATAGATCACTCAATTTCGATAAGTGATCTATGCCAAATGCCTTGCACAAGACAGACCAAAATCTGCCCAAACTGGTGCTTGCACCTGTGTACCTTCCAACACACATATATTTGGGAATATGCAGAGATCAGACCAGAGAACTTTCAAGCTCAATGTACTCAAGATTAATGAACACTTGATACTAAGATTACATCCAAAAGAAAGCTTACAATCATAAGAACAAAATGAGCTATCTTGCAAATGAATCGGACTACTACACAAAGAGATATGAGTGATCAAAGATCACTTCCTATGAGAAAACTTTTGCAAGCAAGGGGTTGCTTAACTAGGGGCTAGCTTAGACCTGGAGTAAACACTCCTAATGAGAGCCTACAAGTGCTCAAATGGTAGAGGATGATCGCATCAACTTTGCTCCATGTCTTTGCTTATATAATGCTCAAAAAGGTGGTTGTAAATTTGAATTCAAAAATGCCCTCCAAATGATCCCGACTTTTCTCCATCAATTAGGTGAGTAAAGGGCTGACAAAACTCGTGGAAAAGTGGTTGTATATTCTACCAAAAAGTGTGAGTGATGTGGCACTTCAACTTAGCATGAGTTCCCACACTTGAGATTGCTAAAATTCTAACACTCCCCCTCAAGCTCAAGTGTTAGTCTCCATTGATCTCCTTCAAGTTGAGGTTGATTTTGAACTTCTCCAACTTGCTTGCATCCATAAACTTGGTCATGATATCTGCTAGTTGAGCTTTGGTGTTGATGTACTTGATGTCCACTTCTTTTGCTAGTACCTTCTCTCTGATGAAGTGATAATGGATCTCTATGTGCTTGCTTCTTGCATGGAACATAGGGTTGCTTGCTAGATGAATGCTTGACATATTATCTCCAAATAGAGTGAACTCTTTGACCTCCACATCCAAGTCTTTGAAGAGCTTCTTGAGCCACATGATCTCACATGTAGCAAGTTCTAAAGCTCTATACTCAGCCTCAGTAGATGATAATGCAATTGTAGGTTGCTTCTTGGACATCCATGAAATGAATCTTTGACCTAGCATGAAGACATAGCCAGATGTGCTCCTTCAATCCTCCTTTGAACCAGCCCAATCAGCATCACTAAAGCCTTGAGGTTGTAATCCATCTCCATAAGGGTAGTACAACCCTTGGTTGATAGTGTTCTTGATGTACCTAAGCACTCTCTTGGCTGCATTCATATGAACATCAGTTGGTGAATTTAGAAATTGAGAGAGAACTCCTACAACATAAGACAAGTCAGGTCTTGTGATGGTAGCATAATTAAGGCTTCCAATTATGCTTCTATATGCTGAAATATCTTCAAGAGGTTGTCCTTCACTTGCACATAGCTTAGTATTCAGATCCACAAGTTGTGTGAGTGGCTTACATCCACTCATACCATACTTATAAAGTACATCTAACAAGTATTTCCTTTGAGCAAGGTAAATACCATTTTCTACATAAATAACTTCAATCCCAAGAAATTAGTTAATAACTCCAAGATTTGAAATCTTGAATTCATTTCCAAGCTTGGCCTTGATCCATGTGATACCTACATCATCACTTCCTGTTATAATCAAGTCATCCACATATATGCATACATAGACAACTAGTCCTCCTTCCTTCTTGATGTATAAGGAAGGATCTTGTGATGACACCAAGCACTCAGTGATTAAAGCCGGAAATGTTAAGACTTCTAATGGGAACAAAAATCTGTTGAGTAGGGTTCTATATGTAGCAACTATTACCAAGAATTGGATGAGTGTTGGACAGATTGTGGAAAATGGTTTGCAGGTCAGATTCAACCAATATGGAGTATTCGTGGAAGATCCCAAGCATGGGTTCAAGAGAATTTCCAAAGGAGAAAAGATAGGTAGACTTTTCACTTTTGAACTTGAGGATACAAGGAATATTGCACTTTACAATTATAAAGATCAAACATTATCAGAGCTTGAAATTTGGCACAAAAGATTAGGGCGTGTAGGTGAAAGAACCTTGAAACAAATATGCAGAGATCAATCTATGCTTGGGATACCTAATGTATCCAATCAACACATGATTTATAAATGTGGTGCTTGTCAGTTTGGAAGTCTCAGAGGTTACCCTTCTCAAGGAAAGGCTACATGCATGAGGACTACCTATAACTTGTTGATACATATGTATGGGGATCAAGCAAGTATCCCTCAATCTTTGGATCAAGGTATTATGTATCTTTCATTGATGATTATAGTAGGTGGACTGTATTGTAATTTATGAAGCACAAAGATGAAGTATTCAGTTGCTTTAAAAAGTATCTTGCACTTGTTGAGAATCAAACAGGGAGAAATCTAAAAAGGCTAACGTTAGATTGAGGAGGTGAGTACTTCTCAAATGATTTTGATGCATTCTTGCAGGACAAAGGAATTAAGAGAGAAATTACCGCAATACTCCTGAGCAGAATGGGGTAGCAGAAAGAAGAAATAGATTGATTGTTGAAACAGCTAGGTCAATGTTAAATGAGAAAAAATTACCTAACTATTTGTGGGCAGAGAGTGTATCTACTGCCACTGATTTGGTAAATAGGTTGCCATCCGAATCTCTTGATGGGATGACCCCATATGAAGCATGGCATGGTAGAAGACCTTCACTTGATCATTGCAAGATCTTTGGATGTGTAGCATATGTGCATATCCCCTCTCAAATAAGAGGTAAGCTAGACCCTAAGGTAGAGAAGTGCATCTTCATTGGATATGATCTAAATCAGAAAGGTCACAATTTCTACAATCCTTCAAACAAGGGATTCATGGTCAGTAGAGATGTTGTCTTTGATGAAAATGACTCTTGGTTTGATAGTGAATGCAGGAAGGTAAAACTACCTTATGACTTGGAAGAGGAGTTTCCAAGCCTCACTAAGGAGGAGCCTACTCAAAATGAAGACACCAATTCAGATGATGAAGACATCATCAACCTTGAAGATTTCAAGGCATGGAAGTCCAAAGGCAAACTCAAGATGAAGAAATTGGAAGATAGACCTGAATCATCTAATCAAGCAATCAGAAGATCACAAAGGGAAAGCAAGAAGCCAATCAGATATGGGTATGAACCTTCTCTTGTTACTAAGCACTTTGTTTATATTACAAAATATTTATCAATTGAAGAACCAACATCATATGAAGAAGCTAAGACCAAGGCAGAATGGAAGGAAGCTATGGATGAGGAGATTGAAGCACTCAAGGAGAGTGATACTTGGGAACTAGTACCAAAGGAGTCTATGAAGGTAATTGGTTCTAGATGGATCTATAAGATAAAAAGAAATTATGATGGGTCAATAAGCAGGTACAAAGCTAGACTTGTGGCTAAGTTTTTTTGGACAAACCCAAGGCATTCACTATGAGGAAACTTTCTCACCTATAGCCAAAATGCCAACCATCAAGGTATTGGTAAGTTTGGCTACATCGAAGAATTGGAACATGTATCAGTTGGATGTAAAAAATGCATTTCTAGATGGATGGATTTCAGAGGAGGTGTACATGTCACAACCTCTTGGCTATGAGGATCCAAACAAGGTAACATATGTATGCAGATTTAATAAAGCTCTTTATGGATTGAAGCAGACAGCTAGGGCATGGAACGATAGGTTGACCACTTATCTTCAAGACCAAGGTTTTGTCATGAGTACAACAGATACTTCTCTATTCATCAAGAGAAGTAATTCATTGGTAATATACCTATGTGTATATGTTGATGATATCATACTTATAGGTAATGATGCTAATGGCATCAAACAGATCAAGAATCAGATGATGAAGGAGTTCAAAATTAGTCACCTTGGATCACTAAAATATTTTCTTGGACTTGAGTTAGTCTATACTAACTCTCAAATTTACATTACTCAGAGAAAGTATATACATTATATGTTGAAGAAGTTTCATTTTTAGGATACCAAAGTTGCAACTACTCCAATGGAGGTAAACCTAAAATTAAGTGCTCATGAAGGTGATGTACTTGAGGACATTACAGGTTATCAAACCATAGTTGGAAGCTTGAATTATGCTACTTGACAAGGATAGACATTGCTTATGGAGTAAGTGTGCTAAGTCAATTTATGCACAAGCCTAGGGCACCTCACTTCGAGGCTGCCAAAAGGATCTTGAAGTACCTTAAGGGTACTCAACATCATGGTTTAAAACTTAGACATCAGACTTGGTCATTAAAATTTATTCAGATGCAAATTGGGCAGGATGCAAAGATGATAGGAGGAGTACCTCAGGATACCTTTCATTTGCAGGTGATAAGCCAATATCATGGTCTTCAAAGAAGCAACCTACTGTTGCTCTATCTTCTATAGAGGAAGAGTATAGAGGATTGCCCAATGCTACTCAAGAGGCCATATGGATCAAATTATTGTATACAGAATTTGGCTTGCATACTACATCTCCAATGATCTTTGGGGATAATACAAGTTCATTACACCTTGCAGCTAATCCTATATATCATGCTAGGACCAAGCATATAGAGGTCCTTTATCATTATGTGAGAGAGATGCTATTAAGAAAGGATATTCAGCTGGCATATATATCAAGTAACATGCAATGTGTAGATTTATTGACAAAAGCATTAGATGGTACAAAACTTTGCAGGTTCAAATCAATGATTGGATTGCAGGATATTTATGAAGATTAAAGATGAAGACCAAGCCAAATATATATAAAGATCAGTACATAATGAAAAACCTAATGTCCACAAATGAGTGAGCTAGCAAGGAACAAATGTGCCATCACTCTCGGTAGATAAATCACTAAATCTCAATGAAGTAACCCTTACATATACGGGCGTGACCACTATACATGTCAGAGAAACGAAAAACTGGTATGTGTCATCTTGGATCATCACATGTTGAGCTTGATATCTCAACATATATCACTATCTGGATTAGAGCATCCTGCCACATTATTATCTATACTAAAAAGATGCTCTTTTATTCGAGTTGCATTTCCTACATAACGATGCCCACAACATTTGCATTGTATTGTGTATACTGTTTTACCCTCTTGATTTACAATCACATATGACCATTCTTGTCCCTTTCCCATAGTGCTTGCAAATTGCTTTATGAAGACTATGCCTACAAAAAAAACAATATAAATCAATATCAAATAAGATATTTTGATCAACGTTGAGTCAAACAATTACGATAGACTTTATATCTCAATCAAACACCCATGTACAATTACACATACTATTCTTAAGTAAAAATCATTGTTGAGTTAAACAATCACAATAGATTTTAATTCTCAATCATACACACATATACGTTTACACATACATATGCTAACACATAGTATTGTGAAATACGAATCAATATTGAGTCAAACAATCACAATATATTTTAAATTCTTGATCATATGCACATACACTTACACATACTATTGTGAAGTAAGAATCAATATTGAGTCAGACAATCACAATAGATTTTTCATTCACAATTATACATTCATATGCATACACATACATACATATACTATTATGAAGTAATTCTCAATGTTGATTCAAACATAATCTACCTATATCTTTCAATAATAAATTTAATGTACTACAATAGATTTTAAATTCCTAATCATATGCACATACACTTACACATACTATTGTGAAGTAAGAATCAATGTTGTATCAGACAATCACAATAGATTTTAAATTTCTAATCATATGCACAAACATTTACACAAACTATTGCGAAGTAATAATCAATAGATTCAAGCAATCACAATAGATTTTTCATTCACAATTATACACTCATATGCATACACATACTCATACACACACATACATATACTATTATGAAGTAAGAATCAATGTTGAGTCAAACATAATCTACCTACATCTTTCAATAATAAATTTAATGTATCACAATAGATTCCTAATCATATGCACATACACATATTATCTCTATGAATGATGGGTGTACTTTGATTGATGTCAAAACTCTTCATGAGAGCCTTCAACCATATATCCTCCTTTGCAGCTTCAACCATACCTTTATATTCTGCTTTTATAGATGATAAATCAATTGTATGTTGCTTCTTAGAACATCAAGATATTAATTTATCTCCCACATAACATAGATACCCATAGGTTGATCTCCTATCATCAGAGTTACCTTCCCAATCTGCATCACTATGTATCTTGATTTTTGTATCAGATGTGAATCCATAATACCAACCTTCTCTGAGTGTACCCTTAATGTATCTTAGCACCCTTTGTCTTGCAATCCAATGTTCTTTCCTAGGACAATGCATAAATTGAGACAACACTCCCACTACATATGAAAAATCAGGCCTAGTCAATGTAGCATAGATTAGATTACTAGCCAAACTTTGATACAACTTCATATCCTTGAATTCTTCTCCTCCATATCTGCTCAATTTATGATTTACCTCCATTTAAGTAGGTGCTACCCTACAATGTTCCATTTTAAATTTTATTAGAAAATTCTTCAAATACCTTTCTTGAGTCATATACACCCCATGTTGAGTATATGAAATCTCCATTCCGAAGAAATATGACAAGTCTCCCAAGTCACTAATCTTGAACTCTTTCTCCATCTAATTCTTAAGATTTTGTATGCCCTTCTCATCTATACCTGTAAGAATTACATCACCAACATATATGCAAATGTAAATAAACCCATCATCACTTGCTTTAATAAGCAAGCTACTATCTACTTAGACACTTGGAAACTAAGCTCCTTCAAAAACTTCACAAGCCTGTAATTACATGCCCTTGGGGCCTGCTTCAAACCATACAAATCTCTCTTGAGCTTACGTACATACTCTGGATAACATTTATTCTTGAAACCATCTGGTTGCTCCATGAAAACTTCATTTGAGATATAAGCATTTAAAAAAGCATTTTTCACATCTAATTGACATAGCTTCCAACCTTTACATGTACCAATAGCTATGAGAGTCCTTATAGTTGTCATGTTTGCCATACGACTATAAGTCTCATCATAATGTACACCATATGTTTGAGCATACCCTTTCACAACAAGTCTAGCACTATATCTAGACATACTTCCATCTGCATATCCATTTCCATCGAATGATTTTCTCATTATTTGGTTTAGGAACCAAATCCCATGTCTCATTCTCCATCAATGCATCATAATCCTCCTGCATAGCTCTTTCCCAATTTTTCTTACCTTTTGCCTCATCATATGTAGAAGGGTCTTCTTCTACTTTCACCATGTAAGCATAATCTTTAGTGGTAAAAAATGAAGCATCATAACTATACCTTATATGTTGGTTTCTATTTCTTGTTGACCTTCTAACTTCTCCACTCTTTTAAGTCTCAGGTTCTTCATATTCGGATCAAACCTTGGAAACTCTTCATTATCAATTTGAGCATCAACAATCTCTTCATCATTTGGAACTCGAATCTTTGATTTTCCCTTCCTTTGGATCATAACTTCTTCATCACGTGCATGAACATCAATTATACATGCATACCAAGTACCTTGGTCTTCAAATGTAACATCCTTTGACACAAGGAATTGCTTTGTGGATAGACTCCATAATCTATAACCCATCTGCTTATTATCATAAGCAATAAACACATACTTTTTAGCTTTAGGTTCCAACTTATGACTTAATTGAGATAGTACATATGCATAAGCCAAATATCCAAACACTTTGCAATGATCTTAGGTAGGTCTTTTATCCCACCATTCCTCATATGGTGTCTTACAATTCAAAGCCTTACATGAAAGTCTATTAACTAAATAAGTAGCTTTATTCACAGCCTCAGCCCACAAATAATTAGGAAATTTTTTCTCTTTCATCATTGACCTTGCAAGCTCAACAAGAGTTCTATTTCTTCTTTTTGCTACACCATTTTGTTGAGGAGAGTACCTACAAGTAACTTCCCTTTTTATACTTGAATTCCATAAGTAATCACTAAACTCATTAGAGAAATACTCTCCCCTTCCATCTAACCTTAGTCTCTTCAATTTTTGCCCTGTGATTCTCTCTGCGTACACATGATAATGTTTTAAATGTATTGAACACCTCTGATTTATCTTTGCTCACATATATAATGATCCACGTGGTAGAATCATCAACATAAATCACATAATATCTTGAACCATTAATGCTAAAGGCCTTTGATGGACCCCACACATCTGTATGCACCAATTCAAGCTTCTCTGAATACATAAACCCTTTCTTACCATAAGTCTTCTTGTGAGCTTTACCCAATTGACATGCTTCACAGTTGTATGTCATGTGTTGACGTGTAATATTGGGCAATCCAAGCACTGAACCATTGTTAATCATATCCTTAATACACTTTCATTGAAATGTCCAAGCCTTTTGTGCCAAAGATCTAACTCGGATATCTTATGTTCTCCATAAGTGAACAAGGCATGACGAACATTGCCTTGAATCTTCAATGTGAAGAAACTTCCTTGTTTCTTCCCTCAAACAATTTCTTTATACCCATGGCTAGGGTCTTTCACAAAAACCTCCATCATTAGTGAACCTTACTTCATATCCTTTCTCTACAATTTGCCCTACACTTATTAAATTCTTTGGAATTTTAGGAACATACAAAACCTTACTCAAATGAGTGCTTCCATCCTTGGCCTTTACTGATCCAATGGACTTTACTTTGTGGTTTGTGTTATCACCTGTTTGAGCTATATGATTACTCACCTTATTCTCCAAATCAATCATCAAAGCAATGTTGCCACTTAGGTGATTGCTACACCTTGAGTCAATGTAGAAAACTCTTTGATCTTAATTTGGTCTTTCACATGTTGCATTCATAATTAAAGTTGAATCCTCTTTTTTATTTGAAGCATAATTGTAGTAGGTATTATTGTAGGATTGACTTTGAAAGCCACTTCCTGCATTCTTCCAAAGAAACCTCTACTACCTCTACCTCTGAAAATAATTCTCTGATTTCTACCACCTCTTTCTCTTGAATTAGAGTTCTGATCCTCCACCATTCTGATTATTATACCAACATTCATGAGCTAAATGATTAGTCTTACCACAAATCCAGAAAGCTTTGACACCATCTTTATTGCTTCTGCCTCTTCCTCTTCCTTTGTCATCTCCTCTTTCTCTTAGGAGGTTAGCTTGACTCATAGTAACTTCACCTTCATTCAATTGTTGCTTGCCTTTGTTAATCTTCTTCTTATCCTTTGAATAAATTGCTTGACATGTACTCTTATCAACATCACCTTTGATATCCTACTCAAAGGTTAGCATATGTCCTAACAATTGATTCAAATTAGGAGTGAAATGATGTAGTGACAATTCAGTGGATAGAATGAATGGCTTCCACTTCTCATCTCCTCTCAAACCTGTGAGAATTTGTCTTACCAATTTATCCTCTTCAATGTCTTCATCAACTGATCCTAATGCATCTGCAATATCTTTCATCCTTGCTACATAGTCAGAAATGGATTGAGAAGCCTTCTTCTTGAATGTGGTGAACTTTGCCCATAAAGATGACTTCCTTGACTTTGTAGTGTTTTGGAAATGCTCCTCCAAAGCATTCCATATGTCACTTGCACTTTCAAGTCCTCTAATGTGAGGTAGCAAGTAATCATTCACTCCCATGTAGATAATGCTCCTTGCTAGAGCATCCTTCTTCATCCATGTCTTCAAATCTGAGAGCTCTTCCCTAGTTAGAATAGTACGATCCTTAAATTCTGGTTTTTCTTCTTCATATGTGATGTATCCTATCAGATCTTTGCTCATAAGATGAGCTTCCATCCTCATTGGCCAAGCAGGGTAGTTTTCTCTATCCAATTTTTCTATCTAAAGAGAATCTCCAATCCTTTCTTCACTTGTTAAAAAATTCTTCAAGCTTTGTGAATAATGAATGTACCTTTAATTTGAATATAGTTCCTTTTTATCCTCTTGATAGCTTTCATGCCTCCTTCTCTATCTTTCACTTCAAAGTTTCACCTTTTGAACCTTCAAAGACTGATTTTTATATATGTGCAAAAGTTGAGGTCCTCCTTTTCTTCAAGTTTGATGATTCCTGCTCTGATACCACTGATGGACATGATTAATCTCCATGAGAACAAGTTATAATTGATGTTAGAGCACCTATATATGAAGAACAACTCATAAACACAACCAATTTTGGAAATCTATTGCCAAATTATCAAGACTTTGAGTAAACTGTGAAGAAACTCATTACACAAAAAAGTCTACTTCACTTAATTCACTCATTGACTAATCAAATGTGTAAAGGTTTCAATGAAACTTTATACAAGGTGAGGCATAAGTTTTGCACACCTTTTCCAAGTTAAAAGTCTTCCAAAGAATCAATAGATCTTGGGATTTCCTCCAATTAATGCACCTATGTCTCAAACTATTCTTTTGTGTAGTCAACTTTGACACCTACAACTTCTAATGCATGGTTCTCCCAAACTAGACCCTGTTTATTCAAATGCTTTTAGCCAGAAGTAGCTTACATTTCAACTTAAATGTTGAATGCTTACTTGCTCAAAACTTTACATTATGGGGCAAGATCTGATCAAAACTTTGATCACCGAGATTGCACCTGTTCTTGTCTTCACTTCTTCACATTTACACATGTAAATGTTCCTATTTTCAATTCTCTCATCCTGATTATGATTAGCCTCTCAAAACTTGTACACAGGTCAATAAACTATAGAATTAGACTTGTACAAAAGCATTCCTCATGAAGGTAAAAATAGAAGGAGCATTGAGCAAAACCATGTTCTTGTGAAGTGTACTGCTCACTGCCATTACTCTTAGTTTTCTCAGTCAAATTGCAGAGATTGTTTCTCTGAGCTTGGTGCATCATTTTCAGTGATTTAACTTGGTAAAGTTAGATCTATAAGCCTACTATATGCTCACAAATTTTCATGTCATTTGGATGTTGCAAACGTCAGTTATGTTCAGTTGAAGTCAACAGTGTCTGTTATTTTCTCTTCTCTGTCAGGTACCCGACTTTTTCACTCACCTTGTCAGAGCCATTTCTCAGTGGTTACTTATCCAAATTCAATGATTTAAAGCTTGTTGGATTATACTTACTGTCTAGTATAACCATACAAATTTTCATAATCATTGCTTCCTACATTTTGAGTTATGTTCATTTTTCTGCTCACTAGTCTCAAACTATAGCAGCCCGTGAAAATCGGGATGATGTCATCACTTGTTAAAACTCATTCTCAGTGTGTGGTTTATTATTTTTGATGAGATTACTCTTGAAAGTTAACTCTTTAAGCTACCTAGACTTCCCCAAGAGGAATTAAGCTAATTGCTGCTGTGCTCAGAGAATTATGTAAAACACTGGACAGGTGTATGAACCAAGAATAGCAACTTTTCACCTCTGAGCTAACTCCAACTTATCTGTTTTGATCTATCTTTTTGAGAGTGATCTTCCAAGGTACATAGGGTGTCTAATACATCCGTTGGAAAGCTAAAAGAGCCCACCATATACTCCTAGAGTTCATTTGGCTGGTGTAGATCAAGGATTTTGCAACACCTCTTCATCTTCAAGCACATACCTATCCATCTCTTCACAAACAGCTCCCCCTCAAGCCAAACATTTTGGCTTAAGTCTTCATCTTTAATCTTCAAGTATATCCTGCAATCCAATGATGGATTTGAACCTGTAAAGTTTTGTTCCATCCAAAGCTTTAGTCAACAAATCTGCACATTGCATGTTGGTTGACACATAGGTAAGTTGAATGTCCTTGCTTATCAATTTCTCTCTCACATAATGATAATGAACCTCTATGTGTTTGTTCCTAGCATGGTAGATAGGATTAGCTGCAAGGTGAAGAGAACTTGTATTATCTTCAAAGATAATTGGTGGCCTAGTATATAAGCCCAATTCTGTATACAAAATCTTGTGTGGCATTAGCCAGTCCTCTATATTCTGCCTCTGTGGAAGACAAAGCAACAGTGGGTTGCTTCTTTGAAGACCATGAAATTGGTTTGTCACCTGCAAAAGAAATATATCCAGAAGTGCTCCTCCTATCATCCTTGCATCCTGCCCAATCTACATCTGAATAAATTTTGATATCAATATCTGAAGTGTAAGGGAAATACAAACCATGGTTCTGTGTACCCTTGAGATACTTCAAGATTCTCTTGGCAGCCTCTAAGTGAGGTATCCTTGGCTTGTGCATAAATTGACTTAGCACACTTACTCCATATGCAATATCAATTCTTGTAAGAGTAGCATAGTTCAAGCTACCCACCATACTTTGATAACCTGTAATGTCATTGACTTCATCACCTTCATGGGCACTTAGCTTTAGATTTACCTCTATTGGAGTGCTTGCTACTTTAGCATCCTGCAAGTGAAACTTCTTCAACATATCCTGTATATGCTTTTTCTGAGTAATGTATATCCCTGAATTAGTGTAAACTAATTCAAGCCCTAGAAAATACTTCAATAAACCAAGATCATTGATCTTGAACTCCTTCATCATCTAGCTTTTGATATACCTGATTCCATTGACATCATTACCTATAATGATGATGTCATCAACATAAACACAGAGATATATTACCTCTGAATTGCTTCTCTTTATGAACAGAGAAGTGTCAGCCTTGCTCATGACAAAACCTTGATCTTGGAGGTATGTAGTTAACCTGTAATTCCATGCCCTAGGTGCCTGCTTCAATCCATATAAAGCCTTCTTTAATTTGCAAACATAAGTTACCTTCTTAGGGTCCTCATAGCCAGGAGGTTGTGACATATAAACTTCTTCTGAAATCCATCCATTCAAGAAAGCATTCTTGACATCCAATTGGTACATGTTCCAATTCTTTGATGCAGCCACACTTACCAACACTCTGATTGTTGGCATCTTGGCCACAGGAGAAAATGTCTCTTCATAGTCAATGCCTTGGGTTTGTGCAAACCCTTCGCTACCAATCTTGCTTTGTACCTATTAATTGTTCCATCACAATTTCTTTTCAACTTATAGATCCATCTGGATCCTATTACCTTCATAGAATCCTTCTTGAGTACTAACTCCCATGATCAATCTCCTCATCCATAGCTTCTTTCCATTCTGATTTGGTTATTGCTTCTTCATATGAACCTGGTTCTTCATTTGACAAATCTTTGGCAAGATAAATTGAATGTTTAGTAACAAGAGATGTATCATACCCATATCTGATAGGTTTCTTGCTTTCTCTTTGAGATCTTCTGATTGATTGAGTTGAAGATTCAGGTATGTCTTCAAGCTTCTTCATCTTCATTTTGCCGTTGGACTTCCATGCTTTGAATTCTTCAAGATTGATAGTGTCTTCATCATCTAAACTTGAGTCTTCATTCTGAGTAGGTTTCTCCTTTGCAAGTTTTGGAAATTCCTCTTCCAAATCATAGGGTAGTTTAACCTTCCTGCATTCATTCTCATACCAAGAATCATTTTCATCAAAGATCACATCTCTGCTTACCATAAATCCCTTATTGGTAGGATTATAAAACCTGTAACCTTTTTTATTTAAATCATACCCAATAAAAATGCATTTTTCAGCCTTTGGGTCTAGCTTACGTCTTATCTGAGAAGGAATGTGCACATATGCTACACATCCAAATATTTTGCAGTGATCTAATGATGGTCTCTTACCATGCCATGCTTCATAGGGTGTCATACCATCAAGTGACTTAGATGGTAACCTGTTTATGAGGTAAGTGGCAGTAGAAACACTCTCTGCCCATAGATAGTTAGGTAACTTCTTCTCATTAAGCATAGATCTAGCTGTCTCAACAATTAACCTATTTCTTCTCTCAGCTACCCCATTCTGTTCAGGAGAATACCTTGTGGTTATCTCTCTTTTGATGCCTCTATCCTGCAAGAAGTCTTCAAATTCATTGGAGAAGTACTCACCTCCTCCATCTGACCTTAGCCTCTTCAAATTCCTTCCTGTCTGGTTTTCAACTAATGCAAGATATTTCTTAAAACAATTAAATACCTCATCCTTGTGCTTCATGAAGTATAATACAGTCCATCTGCTATAATCATCAATTACCAAATTGACAAGCACCACACTTGTAAATCATATGTTGCTTGGATACATTAGGAATCCCAAGCACACATTGGTCCCTGCATATTTTTTTCAAGGTTCTTTCTCCTATGTGCCCTAACCTTTGTGCCAAATCTCAAGCTCTAAAAGTGTTTGATCTTTATAATTGTATAGTGCAATGTTCTTTGTATCTTCCAACTCAAAAGTGAAAAGTCTACCTAATTTTTCTCCTTTAGCAATCCTCTTGAACCCATGTCTTGGATCCTCCACATATGCTCCATATTGATTGAATCTGACCTGCAAACCTTTCTCCACAATCTGACCAACACTCATCAAATTTTTTGTAATGGTTGGTACATAGAGTACCCTGTTCAACAAATTCTGATTACCATCACAAGTGACTTGATGTTTACCTTTTGGTTCTTCAAGATCAGAGAGTAGTGCCACATTGCCAGCCACATGATTTGAGCACCCTGAGTCAATGTAGAATAGGTGGTCATCATTTGTACCTGACTTTGAAGTCATGCTCATGATCAGAAGAGAGTCATCCTGCTCCTCTATGTAGTTGTTGTAGTCCTTTCTGGTTTTGAATCCTCCTTGGTAGTTGCCATTGTAATTGTTGTTGTAATTTTTGTTGTGGCCTTGGTGATGGTTGAACCTTCCTCTTGACTGTGAGTATCCACCTCTTTGGTAGCCTCTTCCTCTCTGATTTTTTGTAATTCCTGAAACACTCATCTGTAGTATGATTTGATAAACCACAAATGTTGCATGGTGATGAGTTATAGGGTCTCCCCTACCTTGCTTACCTCCTCTGCCCCTTCCTCTTGAAGATCTACCTCTCCCTGCATAGTTGGCTTGGGAGGTAGAGCCTTCATCTTCCATCTTCTTGCTCTTGCCTTTATCCTTAGACTTCTTATCAGTGTATAGGGCAGAAGAGTTATTACCTTTGGATGTATCTCCATTTTTGGTGAGCTTTGCTTCATGTGTAAATAGTTGTCCCATGAGTGTTGTAAGATTTGGAGTATGCATGTCCATGTAGAGATCCATTGCAGTGGTGAAGCTTTCCCATTTGTCATCAACCTTGATTCCATTAATCACTTGCCTTACAATTTGTTCTTCTTCAATCTCTTCTCCTATGCTTGCTAACTGATCTGCAACATCTTTGATCTTGGTCACAAATTCTGAAATAGCTTGCTTAGGTTGCTTCCTTAGTGTTGTGAATTCAATCCACAAGTGATTTTTCCTAGCCCTTGTATTGGAGGAAAAGTATGATGACAAGGTTTCCCACGTTTCTTGGGATGTCTTACAATTTCTGATATGTGGCAAAAGAAAGTCAGAGATAGAGTTGAGTAAATAAGACCTTGCCAATGCATCCTTAGCACACCATGTGTTGAGTTTTTCTTGTTCTTCCTTGGTTGGCAATCCTCTTGCTTTGAATGAGGGCAATTCATCATCTCCTGAGATGTATCCATAGAGACTCCTTCCTTGTAAGTAGGTCTTCATCCTTAGAGACCAATCTTGATAGTTGTTCCTGTCCAATTTATCAATAAATGAAGGAAAACCATCTCCCATTTTACCTCTATTGCTCTGATACCAGTGTTGGGATAGATGGATGGATGCTCCAAGAGACTGAGTAGGTACTGCTAAACCTGCTTTGTACCAGACCTCTTTTGCTTCCGAGTTGATAAGTAGACCTTCTTAGCTTTCCAATAATACCAAAAAATGGCCTATGTACTTTGGAAGTGATGTGTGTAATGATTGAACCAAAACAGATAACTTTGAAATTCACAAACTCAAGAAAACCTTCTATTTATGTCTTGACACCTGCTGGATGTTTTACTCAGTGTGACCAGCACAGTAGAAATTGATAACATTCCTTCTAGGATGATTTAATTAGCTTAGTAAGCTACCATTTTCAAGTGGAATGATGTAAAAAGATAAACTATGCTAAGAGAAATCAATTTAGCAAGTTTAGCTATACCCCCGACTTTTTAGGATTGTAGCAGAAAATGACCAGAGTTCACCTCGACGCAGATTTCTCTAAAATGAATGAATAGAATCACTTCAAACTTTGATAGCATGTAGATTACTTTGAGCTGAATCCAACAAGCTTTGAACCACTTGATTTGGTGAAGATTTGACCGAGATATGCCTTTGACAAGTTGACAGACTTTTGAGTAGACTAACAGAGAACTCAAAGATGAATGATGTAAATGTATCTATTAATTAACACTTGTATACAATCCCATTGGCATGAAAAACATTGCCTAATGGTATAGAAAGGTGTAGGCTATAGCATAGTCCTCACACACACTCAAAATCAGTAGAATGAGGCTCGGGAATGATCACTACTACCCGCGACTTTTCATGTTCACTTTTTATATGTAATGAGCAAAGATTTGAATTCAAATTCAAATTTTGGCTCCCTATGATCAAGCTCCTAAATGCTTGGAGATATTCCTTCAATCAAATGAACTACTTTTTCCATGACTCACTTTGGTAGGTGATTACAAAAGATTCCAAGTCAATTTGACTTTTACAATGGGGTAAAGTGGTAATTAGCACGCTTCTTCATGTATGTGTAGACTTTAATGTATCCTTTGAGCCAAATGTGTAGGCTTGCAAATTACACCAACAATGGCAACCTACAAGGTATAGCTATGACACTTCTTTTCTAACTACTAATGATTATGCTTACATAGTGAAAGTAGATGAAGATCCTTCTATGTATGAAGAGACAAAAGGTAAGGAAAATTGGGAGAAGGCTATGCACGAAGAATATGATGCATTGATGGAAAATGAGACATGGGATTTGGTTCCTAAACCAAATAGTAAGAAGATCATTGGATGTAAATGGGTCTACAAGACAAAGAGGCATGTAGATGGAAGTGTGTCTAGGTATAAAGCTAGACTTGTTGTGAAAGGTTTTGCTCAGACATATGGTATAGATTATGATGAGACCTAAAGTCCTGTGGCAAAGATGACAACCATTAGGACACTCATAGCCATTGCTACATGTAAAGGCTAGAAACTATGTCAATTAGATGCTATATTTCAGATGATGTTTTCATGGAGCAACCACAAGGGCTCAAAGATTAAAGGTATTCGAAATATGCATGAAAGCTCAAGAGAGCTTTGTATGGTTTGAAGCAGGCCCCAAGGCCATGGAATTATAGACTTGTAAAGTTCTTGAAGGAACTTGGTTTTCAAGTATCTAAAGCAGATAGTAGCTTTCTTGTCAAAGCAAGTGATGATAGGTTCATTTACATGTGCATATATGTTGATGACATATTTCTTACAGGTATAGATGAGAGGGGCATACAAAGCCTAAAGAAACAAATGGAGAAAGAGTTCAAGATTAGTGACTTGGGAGACTTGTCATATTTCTTGGGCATATACTCAACATGGCGTATATGTGACTCAAGAAAGGTATTTGAAGAACTTGTTGATCAAGTTTAAGGTTGATGATTGTAGGGTGGCACCGACTCCAATGGAAGTGGATCACAAATTAAGCAGATATGGAGGAGAAGAATTCAAGGATATGAAGCTATATCAAAGTCTGGTTGGTAGTTTAATCTATGTTACATTAACTAGGCCTGACTTGTTATACGCAGTTGGAGTATTGTCTCAATTCATGCATTGTCCTAGAAAAGAACATTGGGTTGCTGGACAAAGAGTGTTGAGGTACACTTAGGGTACACTCAAGGAAGGTTTGTATTATGGTTTTACATCACATACAAACATCAAAATATATAGTGATACAGATTGGCCAGGTAATCCTGATGATAGGAGATCAACATATGGATACTTGTGTTATGTGGGAGATAAGCTAATTTCTTTGTGCTCTAAGAAGCAACATCAAATTGCTTTATCATCTATAGAGGTAGAGTACAAAGGTATGGTTGAAGCTGCAATGGAAGTTATATGGCTAAAGACTCTTATGAAGAGTTTTGATATCATTCAGACTACACCTACTATTCATGGAGATAACATGAGTTCATTGTATCTAGCTGCTAACCCTGTTTTTCATGCCAAGACTAAACACATTGAGATTCAGTATCATTTCTTAAGAGAGAATGTGATTGATAAGGATATCGAATTCATACATACTTCAATAGAAGATCAGATTGCATATATGCTAACCAAAAGCTTGGATGGACCAAAGCTACAAAGGTTTAAAGACATGGCAGGTATAAAGAAGATGGAGAAAACCTCAATTGATGATTGAGGGGGAGCTGTTGGTGCAAGTCAACCACCAATTGATGTTTTGGATGAAGGATTGAAGTCAAAGATTGAGGGAAAAAGATTAGTCTATGAAGCCTGAAGATAGTGCACATTTAGAAAATGAAGACTTGTATACATATGTACATTAAACTTATAGTTAGCTCACTTATACTTTTTGTATGGTCATGAGCTTGTACATATATGCCTATATATACAAGTAAAAATTCGGGGCAAGAGAGAGAGAGAGAGAGAGCTTGAGATGAGAAGAATTAGAAGTCATTAGACACTTTAGAAGTGAGGAAGATCTCTCTCTCATCCAAATGTAAAATGTTACAGAGAAGAAGAAATATTGTGCCCGATCTTTTGTTGAGTACTCCTTCTATGTTTAATCTTTTGTGAAATGCTTTTGTACAAGTATAATTCTATAGTCGGTTGACTTTTGTACAAGTTTTCACATCCTAATTGTGATCAAGCTGAGAGAATTGAGAGTAGGAACATTTACATGTGTAAATGTGAAGAAGTGAAGTTGCAACAAGCGCAAAATTTGATGCTAATGTTTTGGTCAGTTCTCCTTCCACAGTGTAAAGTTTTGAGCAAACAAGCACTCATTCTTTAAGTTGGAAGGTAAGCTACCTATGGCTAAAAGCATTTGAATAAATGGGTTGTAGTTTGAGAGAACCATGCTTTAGAACTTACAGGTGTCAAAGTCGACTCTAGAAAAGTACAGATTTAGACATAGGTGAATTATAAGAAGAATCATTTCTCAAGATCTACTTAATCTTTTGGAATGATTTAACTTGGAGAAGGTGCAAAACTATAAGTGACACCTTATGCAAAGTTTCATAAAAAACTTTACACATTTGGTCAGTCAATGAGTGAGTTATGTGCAGTAGACTTTCTGAGAAGTGACTCTCTTCACAGTTAGTTCAAGATTTTGATAACTCAGTATTGATCCTCCAAATTGGTAAAGGTTTTGAGTTATTCTTGATATAGAGGCACTCTAACATCAAGGATAGCTTGTTCTTTTGGAGATTAACACTCTCCATCAATCCCTCCATTTTTGGAGTAGTCTCTGCATGCATTTCAAGTGAAGAGGAGCACGGAGATTGAACTATGCCTGACGCCCAGCCGTGTGGGGTCCTCATATCTCTCTCTCTCTCATTACCCATAAAGGTCAATGCTCAAGCTATCTCATATGGGTGCCACTTGGCCGCATGTGAGTATCATACTCAACAAGTGTAAGAGGGGGTTCTCACCTCTAACTCATAACCAATATGTGGTACTCCATGTAACATAAGATAACTTGATGTTCTTCTCCTATCATCTTTAGAACCTACCCAATCTGCATCAAAAAAAATTTAACATCTATATCAGATGTATATGGAAAATACAATTCTTCATTGATTGTACCCTTCAAGTATTTTAGAATTCTCTTGGCTGCTTCCATGTGAGGATTCCTTGGAGTGTGCATGAATTGACTCAATAGACTAACTCCATAGCATATATCTACTCTAGTTAGAGTTGCATAATTCAAGCTTCCAAAAAGACTTTGATAACTAGTTACATCTTCAATTAGCTCACATTCATGAGCACTTAGCCTCCATGGGTGTACCTGCAACCTTTGTATTCTCCATCTTGAATTTGGAGAGCATGTCTCCAATGTACTTCCTCTGAGTGAGGAACATACCTTTCTCCGTATATACCACTTCCAAACTAAGGAAGTAAGTGAGCAATGCACGATCACTGATCTTGAAGTCTTCCTTATTTGAGCTTTGATCCTTTTGATTCCATCTGCATCACTTCTTGTAATGATTATATCATCCACATATACACAAAGGTATTTGGCCTCTGAGTGATTCCTCTTAATGAAAAGGGAAGGATTTGCCTTTCTTACCATGAAACGTTTATCTACAAGTAAGTAATAAGACTATGATTCCAAGCTCTAGGAGCTTGCATCAAGTCATATAAGGCTCTCCTCAACCTGCATACATATTTTGGATATGATTATTCTTCAAAGCCAAGAGCTTGTGCCATGTATACCTCCTTTGAAATCCAAGCATTTTTAACATCCATTTGATATATCTTCCAATTCTTGGAAGATGCAACACTCATAAGTACTCTAATTGTAGGCATTTTTGCCACATGTGAGAATGTCTCTTTATAATCAATACCTTGGGTTTGTGCAAACTCTTTGGCTACTAGCCTTGCTTTGTACATATTAATTGAACCATATAAATTCTTCTTTACCTTGTGAATCCATCTTTAGCCAATGACCTTCATAGATGGTTTCTTGGGTACCAATTCCCAAGTTTGATTTTCCTGCAAAGCTTCTATTTATTCTTCCATGGCATTCCTCCATTCTAGATTCTTCTTGGCTGATGGTTCTTCAAAATCTGAGTCCTGTGCTATGTATATTGCTTGGTGACTAAAGAAGTGCCATAACCATACCTTTCTCGCTTTCTTTTCTCTCTAATAGACCTTATTATAGTTTGTTGAGATGTTTCCACCACATCTCCCTTCTCCTGTACTTTGGATTTGCCTTTGGAGTTCCAAGAATTGATTTACTTCTTGAAGTCTTCTGGTCATCTTCAAAAATCACTTGATGCTTCAAGCGTAACCTCATTCTTCTTTGGCAATGTTGGAAAGTCTTCCTCTAGGTCATATGGAAGTTTGATTTTCCTACAATCATCTTCAAAACAATATTTTTTTCATCAAACACAACATGTCTACTTACAATAAAACCTTTTTGCTTGGAGTATATAGCCTTTAACCTTTTTGATTAAGTTCATAGCCAATAAAGATGTACTTCTCTGCCTTTGGATCTATATTTCCTCTTATTTGTGAAGGTTTGTGCATATGCTATGCATCCAAAAATCTTGCAATGATAAAGGCTAGGTCTTCTTCCATTCCATGATTCATATGATGTCATCCCATCTAATGCTTTTGATGGGATTCTATTGATTAGACATGTGGCTGCAGATACAACCTCTACCCATAGGTTGTTGGGCAACTTCTTCTCATTTAGCATTGACCTTGGAGCCTCCACTATGGTTCTATTTCTCCTTTCTGCCACTCTATTTTTCTTTGGAGTATACTTGGTTTTAGTCTCTCTTTTGATTCCTCTCTCTTGGAGATAATAATCAAAGTCATGGGATATTATCCCCCTTCATTTGACCTTAGCCTCTTCAAAGTCTTACCTCTTTGATTTTCTACAAGTGCTAGATATTTCTAGAAACATGAAAATACTCCATCTTTATGCTTCATAAAGTATAGTATTGTACATCTCCTAAAATCATCAATGAATGACACATAATCCTTGGATCTAGAGATTGAAGGCTCTTTGCTTGGTCCCCATACATCTGTATGGACTAGCTCCAATAGGTCTCCATGAATGTATCCCTTCTTTGTGAATGGTTGTCTGTGAGACTTGCCAAATTGACCAACACTACATTTGTATATCCTGTGTTGTTTGGATATGTTTCTAGTATCTTGGAGCTCAAATGTAAATAGTCTATGTGACTTTTCTCCTCTTGCTATCCTCTTGAATCCTTGATCTATATCCATTGCTCTAGCACAATGGTGAGAACCATGTTAAGAAGCTCCACCTCCTTAGTGTCAATCCGCGGAAGAGATAGGAGTGATATGAAGATCGTGAACGTGAGATGTAGTGAGAGTGAAGGTGAGAAGCATAGACATGCACACACACATACACACACAATGAAGAGACAAGCAAGACACAATGGAAGGTAGGAAATCAACTCTATTACTCAAGAACACTCTTACAAGCTCAAAATAGCTCTAAGCTCTTCTCTACTCAAACAAGCTAACCTAAAAAATGAGCTCTCTAGCTCTTTTTATAGATTCTAGACTAGTTTTGACCGGTTTCACATCTAGTGTCCGACATAGTTAAAAAATAGGTTCTAGGCGCTATTTAAAAGGGTAAACGGCATCTAAAAATAACCAAATTTGGTATGCTCATTCTACCTAAGCTCCTCAAGCTCGAGGACTCCTTGGCTTGCACAAAATGGAGCTATAAATTACAAAAAGGGTTTTTCTATGTTACATATCGTACAAAAGTGATGAAAATCACTATTGGAGGTTTTGAAAAGTATTTATAAAACATAAGTCTGTGAAAAAATGTTTCGACTGACTCCTTGCTACTTTGTTGTGCTCTGTCTTCACATGCTTCCGCGTCTTCTATGCCTCTGGCTACTGCTAACACCCCCCTCCCTCCCGCTTCTATCATCCTCGACAGAACCTTGCTGTGAGGTCTGTCGGATATAATTCTGGAGTAGTTCCTGAGCGAGGGTGTGTTCTGATATGTGAATTCCTCGGGCTAGATCTGCCTCGAGTTTCTCCCAATCAATGGGTTGCGGTTCATCTGATGGTGGGAGTCGATAGTGCGTAGAATATACCATTTGTTCACAGGCAAATAATTGAAGCAAATGTGTGGGCCTGCTGATGAACACTTCGGAGTGATACTCCCAGAAACCTGTGGTAAACATTTCTTCGAAACTCTACTTATAGCACACCGGTAAGTATTTAATTCGACAGTGCCAGGCGTAACACACCCGAAGCGATGGTGTCGTGCTCATGTCATATGCTAGATCTTGGTTGCCATGCTCGAACCCGGGGTGTTCACATGTGGTGCTTTGACGTGATGGAAGACTTTGAATACCATCTGCATCATGTCAAAGATTTTGACAGTCATATGCGCTGCTACATCCTCCATATGTTTTAAGCAAGGGAGCCAGTGACGAATCGTTGCCATCATGTATCCAACTATTGGTGGTCCTATGGGTGGCCTGAAATATGGATAATTGAGCCAGTCTTGGCATTGCTTGTTGTTTTGTACTTTAATGGCAAATGCCTTCCAGGAGCAGCGATGTGGCATGGTCCCCAACATGGGTTGTACTTTAGGTGTAGTGGTGCCTTGGCCCAAGTACTCATCATCTCTGGATATTCTTGTAATAAATCCTTGTGCCAATCTGGATGATAGATTTCTCCTCGCTGCGCATCTAGTGGCAAATCTTCAAGCTCAAACTGGGTCGCGTGAGAGGGTCTTTTGCATGTTTCTTTTTCTATGGCCAGCTGATATTCTGCCATTAACATAAAATAAGGCTTGTATTGTAGCTTATGCCCAGATATGTATCTGCGAGGGGCCAAATGAGCAAAGTATGGGGACTGTAAAATGTGTTCTTCAATCATTGCCATTGCATGTAACTGAGCTTCTACACATGCTGAGAGGGTTCTTCCAAGTTCTTCAATCGTCTTCATCCATTCGGGAGTTGCAAGTTCAAAAGTCGTCTGGCCTTCGACCGTGACTCGTCCGCCTGGCATGGGTTAGGGTTCATATGCTTCTTCAAAAGTTTCTTCCATTGGAATAGTCACTGTTTCTTCCTCTTCTGGTAGTTCCCGTGGGGAGTCTGGCCTGGGGGGTGCTTCATATATCGCTATCCGTGATTGAAGAGTTGATACCTGGGCCCGTAAAGCATTGAGTTCCTCTAAGATCTCAGGAGAAGGGTCCGCGGGAGCTGGTAATCCTTGTTGTATTGGTGCTCTTAGCTGGAGTAGTTTATGATCTTCTTTCAGCTTCTGATATTCCTCGTTCATGCTGTCGTACTCATCTAACAATCTGACATGATCATCTAGCAACATTTTCATAGATTCTGAGGGCATGGCCTTGAAACGGCTGGGACTTAATGGTTGGTTTGGTTGATCTAGAGTAGCTTCTAAATTCTCTCTATTCTATTCTTGTAAACGTTGGTTCTCTTCTTTTGTTGTTGCCAAGTGGCATCGGAGTAAGCCCATGTTCCTGGTAAGTGTCACATTGCGCATAGTTTGTGCCCTTAACAAGTTGTCTATGTCCATGATGGCCTCTTTTGTCTTTTCTTCACTTTCTAGTTCGAGTTTATGAAATGCCTCTCGTAGTTCTTGGTAACGTGTATTTAGTGAGGCATTTTCGATGGATAGTGAATTGAGCTGCGACTGTAGATCATTTGTTGTCTGCTGCAGCGTCTGGTAATGGTTGGTGCAGATCAATCACCAATTGAAGGCTTGGAAGATTAAAGGATGAAGGAAGAATCAATTCTTAAAGTTTGGAAGAAGATTACATTCAGAGGATAAGAGAAGTGTACACAAATGTACATTAGTATAGTCATAGCTGACTTAGATCTTTTGTTTAGTAAGAATCATGTACAAATTTATCTATAAATACTTTGAGAAAAGTCGGGGCAAGTATGAGAGCATACGTGACAATAGTTAGAAGTCAAGAATGAGGAAGTTAGATGTCATGAGATAGAGAAAAAGTTAGTTGAGTTCTCTCTCATCACTCAACTGAAAATTTTTCTGAGTAATCAAAAATATTGCGCCCGATGTTTCTGCGTGTTCTCCTTCTACAGTAGATCAATTGTGAAATGTTTTTGTACAAGTCTAAGTTGAGAGTTGCTTGACCTCTGTACAAAGTTTTAGCTTCCAATTGTAATCAGGCTTAGAGAATTAAGTGTAGGAACATTCATATGTGAAGTGTATTCACAGGTTCCTAAAACAGCTGCAGATTTCGAACTTAATGTTTTGATCATTTCTCCCAGCACAGTTTAAAGTTTTGCATGAGTGAGGGCTTAATCTTTAAGTTGGAAGATAAGCTACTCATGTCTAGAAGCATTTTGGAAAACGGGTTCTATTCAAGGAGAACCAGGTCTTAAAAGTTAAAGGTGTAAAATCGACTGTTCTGAATGACAGTTTCTGACATAGGTAACTTGAGAAGTTAATTTCTCAAGTTATACTTAATCTTTTGAAGTAATTCAACTTGGAGTAGATGCGCAATCTCTAGGAGATACTTCGTACAAAGTTTCATAAAAAACTTTACATGTTTGATAGGTCAATGTGGAGAAATAGTGCAGCAGACTTTTCTGTGTTTCATCTTCTTCATAGATTTGTTAATCCTTTGATAGTTAGTAATTGATCCTCTAAATTAGTGGAAGTTTTTGACTTACTCTTGGTATAGAGGTGCTCTAATCACAAGAGTAGGTTGTTCTTTTGGAGATTAAAACTCTCCATCAGTGGTATCAGAGCAGGAGACATCAAATTAAGGAAAGGAGGATCCCGACTGCTGCAGATTCAAGAAATTCAACACTTGAAGGACTAAGAAGTGAAAGCTTGGAGTCAAAGCTTGAGGAGAAGACTATTTGACATCAAGAAAGGCAAAAGGAGTCTAATTCGAAGTAAAGGTACATACATTGTTTGTAAAGCTTGAAGATTTCAATACACAGGTGGACACAAGATGGGAGAAAGCTTGCAGATTGATAAGCTAGATAGGGAGAACTATCCAGCATGGTCCATGAGGATGGAAGCACACCTCATGAGCAAAGATCTTATATCATTTATTACAGGAGATGAAGAAAAACCAGAGTTTGCAGATCCTAGTATTCCTACTAGGGAAGAGCTTGCAATGTTGAAGACTTGGATGAGAAAGGATGCTCAAGCAAGGAGTATCATCTACATGGCTGTAAATGATTACCTTTTACCTCACATCAGAGGTTTGGAAAGTGCTACAGATGTTTGGAATGCCTTGGAAGAGCATTTCCAAAATACAACTAAGTCAAGGAAGTCATCACTATGGGCTGAGTTCACAACCTTCAAGAAGAAGAGCTCACAGTCAATTTCAGATTATGTGGCAAGAATGAAAGATATTGCAGATAGCTTGGGAGCAGTGGATGAAGACATTGAAGAGGAAAAGTTGGTAAGACAAATACTTACAGGTTTGAGAGGAGATGAGAAGTGGAAGCCTTTTATATTGTCCATAGAATTGTCACTTGATCACTTTACTCCTGATCTTAATCAATTGCTAGGACACATGCTAACCTTTGAGCAGGATCTTAAAGGAGACAATGATAGAAGTACAAGTCAAGCTATGTACTCCAAAGACAAGAAAAAGAATGGCAAGGGAAAGCAATCAAATGATGATGAAGGGAATTCAAATCAAGCTAACTTCACAAAAGGAAAGATGAATTTCAGAGGTAAAGGAAGAGGAGGTAAGAACAAAGATAATGCTAAAGCTTGTTGGATTTGTGGCAGAACAAATCATTTGGCAAATGATTGTTGGTATAACAATCAAAATGGTGGAAGCAATAATCAGAATTATAATCAAAGAGGTAGAGGAGGCAGAAACCAAAGAGGCAATTTCAGAGGAAGAGGAGGTAGGACATCATATGGTAGAGGAGGTGGAAGAAACTTCCAATCTCAGTCCTACAACAATAATTATTACAATTATGCATCAGATCAGAAGGATGACATGACTCTTATCTTGAATGCAACTCATGAATCAATGGGAGAAGATCAAAGAGTGTTTTATATTGACTCAGGGTGCAGCAACCATCTGAGTGGGAATCTATCTTTGATGACTGATATGGAAGCAAGGGTGAATGGACATACAGTTCAGACAGGTGACAATACCAAACATAAAGTGGAGAGCATTGGATCAGTGAAGACAAAGAGTGGAAGTACACTTCTGAGCAAGGTACTTTATGTTCCTACTATTCCTAAAAATTTGATAAGTGTAGGGCAAATTGTGGAGAAAGGATATGAGGTAAGATTCACAAATGATGGTGTTTATGTACAAGATCCAAATCAGGGATATAGAAACATAATTGCAGGTAAAAAGGAAGGAAGATTGTTCACTCTCAAAGTCCAAGGTAATGTGGGACATGCATTATTTACCTATGGAAGTCAAAAGGTATCTGAATTAGACCTATGGCATAAAAGGCTAGGTCATTTCAATGAGAGAGCTATAAAGGAGATGTCAAAGAATCAGGTGGTGCTTGGATTGCCAAATATTGAAGGGCAACATATGGTGTACAAGTGTGAAGCTTGTCAATTAGGTAAAGCACATAAGAGTTCTTATAACAAATCAGGGTACAAGTATTCAAATATGCTTGAATTGGTTCATACAGATGTATGGGGTCCCTCAAGGGACTATAGCATAAATGGATCCAGATATTATGTGTTGTTTGTTGATGATGCAACCAGGTGGATTACTTTGTATGTAATCAAGGATAAATCAGAAGTTTTCAAGACATTCAAACATTTTCATGCCTATGCAGAAAGGATCACAGGGCAAAAGCTCAAGAGATTAAGATCAGATGGAGGGGGAGAGTATTTCTCTAAAGAGTTTGATGATTATTTGTGGAATGCAGGTATCAAAAGAGAAGTAACTTGCAGGTACTCCCCTCAACAGAATGGAGTAGCAGAAAGGAGGAATAGGACTCTTGTAGAGTTTGCAAGAGCCATGATGAAGGAAAAGAATTGTCCAAATTACTTATGGGCAGAAGCCATTAACACTGCAACATATCTTGTGAATAGGTTGCCTTGCAAAGCTTTGGATGGAGGAACCCCTTATGAAGCATGGTGGGGTAAGAAGCCTACTCTTGATCATTGTAAAGTATTTGGATGTATTGCATATGCTTATGTTCCTTCACAATTAAGACATAAGCTAGAACCAAAAGCAGAGAAGTATGTGTTTATTGGATATGATGATAGACAGATGGGTTACAGGTTGTGGAGTCCATCCACAAAGAAATTTCTTGTTACTAAAGATGTGACATTTGATGAGCAAAATATATGGTATACAGGATCACCAAATGAGTTTGCAGGTGTTGAAGAAATACAAAGGAAAGGAAAGGCAAAGGTAAAAGTATGTGAAGAAATTGTTGATGAAGTTGACTCTAGAAGTAGAGTGCAGGATCATGTAGAAGAAGGGCCAAGATTTGATCCAGAATCAAATGAGGCTGAAACTTCGAGAAGTGCAGAAATCAGAAGATCTACAAGAGAAAGGAAAGAACCTATAAGGTATAGTTATGATACATCTTTCCTAACAACAAAAGATTATGCCTACATTGTGAAAACAGAAGAAGATCCAACCACTTATGAAGAAGCCAAAGGTAAACAGAATTGGGAGAAGGCAATGCAGGAAGAGTATGATGCTCTACTTGAAAATGAAACTTGGGAACTAGTACCAAGACCAAAGAATCAGAAGGTCATTGGATGTAAGTGGGTATATAAAACAAAGAGGTTTGCAGATGGTAAGGTGTCTAGATATAAGGCTAGACTTGTGGTCAAAGGTTATGCCCAAACTTATGGGGTAGATTATGATAAAACCTTTAGTCCTGTTGCTAAGATGTCTACAATTAGAACATTGATTGCTATTGCTGCTTGTAAAGGATGGAAATTATCACAATTGGATGTGAAAAATGCATTTCTAAATGGATACATTGCAGATGAAGTATATATGGAGCAACCAGAAGGCTTCATGGAATCAATTGGATCAGATTATGTGTGTAAGCTCAAGA
Organism: Ceratopteris richardii; assembly: GCA_020310875.1. Lineage (NCBI taxonomy): Eukaryota > Viridiplantae > Streptophyta > Polypodiopsida > Polypodiales > Pteridaceae > Ceratopteris > Ceratopteris richardii. Next base: position 100,638,885 of record CM035411.1, on the reverse strand, counting down.
GAGCTTTATATGGGTTGAAGCAAGCCCCAAGAGCTTGGAATTACAGATTGGTCAAGTTCTTGAATGAATGTGGATTTCAAGCATCAAAGGCAGATAGTAGCTTGCTAGTGAAGGCAAGTGAAAATGGATACATTTACATGTGCATTTATGTTGATGATATTATTGTTACAGGAACAGATGCTCAAGGAATCAATGAACTCAAAAGACAAATAGAGAAGGAGTTTAAGATAAGTGATTTGGGAAACTTATCTTATTTTCTAGGAATGTAGATTGTGTATACTCAACATGGAGTATATGTTTCACAAGAGAGATACTTGAAGAATCTTTTAGTCAAGTTTAACATGGAAGATTGCAAGACCTAAATTACACCATTGGAGGTAAATCATAAATTAAGCAGGTATGGAGGTGAAGAGTTCAATGATATGAAGAAATATCAGAGTTTGGTAGGTAGTTTAATCTATGCTACCTTGACAAGGCCAGATCTATCATATGCAGTAGGTGTGTTGTCACAATTTATGCATTGTCCAAAGAAGACTCATTGGATTGCAGCCCAAAGGGTACTCAGATATATCAAAGGAACCCTAAGTGAAGGTTTGTATTATGGTTTCACTTCTGACACAAGAATCAAAGTGTTTAGTGATGCAGATTGGGCAGGTGACTCAGATGATAGAAGGTCTACTCATGGGTATCTCTGTTATGTTGGAGATAAGCTAGTTTCTTGGTGTTCAAAGAAGCAACATACAGTTGCTTTATCATCCACAGAAGCTGAGTATAAGGGAATGGTAGAAGCTGCAAAGGAAGTGATATGGTTGAAGACCTTGATGAAAAGTTTTGAGATTGATCATAGTATTCCAATAATTTTTGGAGACAATATGAGTTCTTTGTATTTGGCAGCTAACCCTGTTTTTCATGCCAGGACTAAGCATATAGAAATTCAGTATCATTTCTTGAGGGAAAAGGTACTAGATAAAGAGATTGAAGTGATGTACACTCCAACAAAAGAGCAAGTGGCAGATATGATGACAAAGAGCTTGGATGGACCTAAGTTGCAAAGATTCAAAGACATGGCAGGTATAAAGAAGACAGAGAAAACCTCAATTGATGATTGAGGGGGAGCTGTTGGTGCAGATCAATCACCAATTGAAGGCTTGGAAGATTAAAGGATGAAGGAAGAATCAATTCTTAAAGTTTGGAAGAAGATTACATTCAGAGGATAAGAGAAGTGTACACAAATGTACATTAGTATAGTCATAGCTGACTTAGATCTTTTGTTTAGTAAGAATCATGTACAAATTTATCTATAAATACTTTGAGAAAAGTCGGGGCAAGTATGAGAGCATACGTGACAATAGTTAGAAGTCAAGAATGAGGAAGCTAGATGTCATGAGATAGAGAAAAAGTTAGTTGAGTTCTCTCTCATCACTCAACTGAAAATTTTTCTGAGTAATCAAAAATATTGCGCCCGATGTTTCTGCGTGTTCTCCTTCTACAGTAGATCAATTGTGAAATGTTTTTGTACAAGTCTAAGTTGAGAGTCTCTTGACCTCTGTACAAAGTTTTAGCTTCCAATTGTAATCAGGCTTAGAGAATTAAGTGTAGGAACATTCATATGTGAAGTGTATTCACAGGTTCCTAAAACAGGCGCAGATTTTGAACTTAATGTTTTGATCATTTCTCCCAGCACAGTTTAAAGTTTTGCATGAGTGAGGGCTTAATCTTTAAGTTGGAAGATAAGCTACTCATGTCTAGAAGCATTTTGGAAAACGGGTTCTATTCAAGGAGAACCAGGTCTTAAAAGTTACAGGTGTAAAATCGACTGTTCTGAATGACAGTTTCTGACATAGGTAACTTGAGAAGTTAATTTCTCAAGTTATACTTAATCTTTTGAAGTAATTCAACTTGGAGTAGATGCGCAATCTCTAGGAGATACTTCGTACAAAGTTTCATCAAAAACTTTACATGTTTGATAGGTCAATGTGGAGAAATAGTGCAGCAGACTTTTCTGTGTTTCATCTTCTTCACAGATTTGTTAATCCTTTGATAGTTAGTAATTGATCCTCTAAATTAGTGGAAGTTTTTGACTTACTCTTGGTATAGAGGTGCTCTAATCACAAGAGTAGGTTGTTCTTTTGGAGATTAAAACTCTCCATCAGTAATTATTGCCAAGAGATGCAAATTCATCTCACACTTGAGTCATGCAAGTGAACATCTGACGGAATGCAGTGTCTATAGTGGGTGATAATATTAATGGTGTGGTGAATGCAGATGCTATGTTTAAGGGTGTTGATGCAATGGGGAATAGGGATGGGAATGTGGATGTAGTGGTAACAGTGGAGAAATGTGCAGTGCCTAAATATGATGGTGCAATAGAGGAGGTGAGTGTTGGTGTGGTGGGTGGTGAGATGTCCATGTCACTGGACGTGGTGTCAAGTGCCGTGATTGTGAATAATGGAGTGATAGTGGGTGCGTGCGTGGGTGTAAATACAGGGTTTACAAAGGTTGAAGAGTAATTTACAGAGGGGGTCTCTTGTACTGCTTGGTGAAAAGGGGAAAACGGGAATATGGTGGGTCAGGGAGGTGATACAGGGGAGAAAGTCAACGGGGGTAGAAATGGAAAAAGGGGTCTTGGAGGTGTGGGGAAGGATGGGAAGGATAGATGGAAAAATGGGCTGGATAGAAGGGTAGGAATCCTAGGGGGTAGACTAGGTTGAGTGGGTGTGGACAGGGCGAGAGGAATGGATGCAACAAGGGCTTCTGCTACAGCGCTATCCAAAGATGTGGATGGTGTGGGAGAGATCGGATGTACAGGGGAGATTGTAGAGATGGGAGGTGAAAGAGGAGCGGTTTGGGTGGTGGGTATGTCGGTCACAGCGGTGGTATGTATAGGAGTAGTGTGGGGCGGGGAGTCGACAAGGATAGTTTCTTCGGCTTCAGATCATTCAAGAATTAGGCGTGCTTCCCTGGCCTATTGTGATGACTGAGCACCTGTCGGTACATGAATGTATTCACCCGGTTTTGATAATAGTCGTACTCGTCAGGGGTCAAATTACGGAAGTGGTTTTCTCTGCAAATATCTTAATGCTTCGTTCGATCCCACTGATTTAACAAGTTCCCTGAAGCCTTTAATGTATACTTCTTCGAAACTGCCTGAGACTAGTTCCTGTTCTATGAGTGCTTGGCTCTCTTCCTCAGTTAACTTCTTACGCGCCCAAACTTTTTCCATGGTGTGATATAACTTTTTTATTGCCAAGGGTAGGCCGCGGCTTCAAATGTTTCATCTTCCTGCGTGCTGGTGTCGCCTTGGGTGTCGGTTTGCTATTCTTGTTCATCTGTCTACACATTTTCTTGGGAGTTGTGAGTGCCCTGGCTGGCTTCATCATCACCCCCGTCATCATCTGTTTCTGTTCTTTCGTCTTTTGAGCTGGATAGGACTTGTCCTTGTGGTTGATCCGGGGGAGTGGTTGTGTAGCTTGGTTGTTCATATTCTTGAGAGAAAATCTAGCCTTCAGAAAACTGAAATTCATTTGAGAAAGAAACTGACATTTCAAAATCAAACGTTGTATCTATGGGTTCCGCTTCCAGATTAGGTATCGGAAAAGAAAACGCTTCCGCACCAATGGTGGTGGGAACTTCTATTGTAGTGGTGGTGGGTTCCTGAACTAATGTTGGTTGTGAGGTAATCGCACTAGTAGTGCCTTCTGTAACGATAGGTCGTGATAATCGTATGCGAATAGGTTGTACAGTTACAGGGGCTTCCGTGGGAGATTGCTCTGGAGAGGGTTGGGGTGTCGGTGATTCCGAGACTTGTAGGCATGGAATGGTTCCTCGCATGCGCTTTCCTGCTCATCCTTTGCTAGCCTTCCTAGCTTTCTTTGTTGTCCCTTTGAATGCCTTCAACTCCTCGCTTGTCATTGCACGCTCGATTGGCAAGTCGTACGCCAAACACATATATACAATTCTTGTAAGAGGGAAACATCCATGGATTACCTTTTTTCTTTCCCATCTATGTTGTGCTAAGTACAACTGATCAATTATCCAGCTTGCAAGATCAACTATTTGGTGTCCAATACAAGATAAATATAGTCCAAACCAGATGCGCTTGTGGGGCATGGTGAATCGGTCTTGAGCAGGGAATGTGAAATGTTGCATACATATCCTCAATGGTTTAGAGAGCTCAGGTGTGATCGTTGAAATATCTTCCCACTTGATGACATCTCCACGTTTCATTGGCTCTGGAATTAGCCTTTCTTAGTCTGTTGGAGTGTGTGTTCCATGTATCTTGATTGCATCCCTAATCAAGTCTTTTGTCAAATAAAACCTTCTGAATGGGGGGTCATTCACCAATGAGGGCAAAATGAAAGTGCCTGGTAGATCCTTGTTCTCAGAAGCTATCAAAGTGGTTACTAGATAATAGCATCGGTAGAAATCTGGTTTAAGCAACGGATCACTGAAATATTCTGTGAAGCGTGCTCTAGCCCACACATGCTTTAAGTCTTCTTTGTTCTATAATGCTTCAAACTCTCTTGAGAAGAACTGGTACTTGGCCCATGTATGGGTATCAAAAGTCAAATTGGCCTCAAAAAGGAAATCCGCATCTGCCAATGGGCCTACTAAACCTTGAACTCCATTGTGGTTGACTCCTTTGTGGTTGAGGTTTAGAGGTCGGATGGACACTCTGATTTGGAAAAGAAGGGAGGTCCAACACTTGCGAAACTTGCCCATTAGGAAGTGCTCCATTTTGTACTATTAATCTAGGCCAGTCCGCAGTAAGTGGAAGGATGGGCACCGCAGGGTATCTTGCCCATGTGGCTGTTGATGCAGTCCACCTGACCGCTGATGTAACCCACCTGACCTGCAATCATCCCCATTTGTCATGCAATGGTCCCCATTTGTCCTGCAATGGTCCCCATTTGTCCGTCACTAGAAGACCGGGGGAAAATCTCCTGGCAATCTTTTATCTGGCAACTATCCATCGCCAAGCTCTCATGGGTTGACTTTGGAGGGAGCGTGCTTAGCCAAGGGATTTGGCCAAATATCTCTCGGTCCTCTGTCGCAAGTGTTTCATAGGGTCTGGGGTTGCATAGCTCAAGCGGGGTGTTGTTAGGGAAGTCAAGCGGTATCACTCGTTGTTGATCTAAGGTTCCAATCTGTAAGGAGCCTTGTCTAAGCTTTCGGTCCACTAAGTGATCGTATAGCCAATCTTGGCCAAGGATTAGGTGTTCTATGAGGTCCTCGTCATGGCACACTAGTAGCTTCGCTGTCATGGTCACATCATGTATGAGGATAGGAAGGTCCACCTCACCCATGCAAGGGGTTTCCATGCCTCCTACCCTATGAGGTATGCCTCAATTGGCCGCATTTCTATTCCTAAATCCTTATAGTGGGACCATCTAATCGCACTAGTCGTAGCACCTGAGTCAATTAAAGCCCTGAACTCTTGGCAAGGGTTGTCGTGCTTTAGCCTAACTGTAATGAATGGTCTCCGATCCACTATGCTAGGATGAGTACTTGACTTTGCTTGACACATGGCCATGGTGTATCTGGGAGTTGTTTCCAGATGGTTATAATGTTCTCTCCCTAGTCCTTGTCTTCTTAGCTTCATGCGCTTAATGCATTCTATGGCTTCTGCCTGAGCTTCAGCACATATCCTATTTTCTTCCTCCTTATGCTTCTTTGCCAACGTGAGTCATCTAAGCATATCCTCAGTAAGAGGTTCTTCATATAGCTTGACTCTACAGCCACTAATGTAATTAGGTATTATGTCTCCTTCTAAGGTGGCTAGTTGTACTGCTCCACTTGTTGAGAGTCTATTAATGATCATAGGTCCATAACCTTGCTTTTCTAATTTTTGTGCGTGTTGTTTCAACGTATATACTAGGACTAACTCTCCTTTTTTTAAGCCTTTATCTTTCACATGCACATCGAAATAGGCTTTCAGTGCTTCTTTGCTGCATATATTCCTGCTGCTGCTTTTAGCCTGGTTTCTCCTAATCATTCCAAGTCCATTATTCTTGCTGATAATTCGTAGCCGGTCCACTGATGTTCTTGTGCAACCTTAAGGGTCAGTATTAAGAAGTCCAAAGGAAGCACAGCATTCTGACCAAAAACCATCTGAAAGGGAGTTGCATTGAGTACGGTCTTGTAGGCCACTCGATATGCCCAAACAGCATGGTGTAACTGTTTGTCCCAATCTGAACGTTTGTTGTTCACTAGTTTCGTCAGCACATTACATAAGATCTTGTTAGTGCTTTCCACCTGACCATTGGCCTGAGGATGATATGGTGCAGATTTCTTGTGAATCACCATAAAATCTTGTAACAAATATTCAATGACTTGGTTTAGAAAGTGAGTTCCTCAATCACTCACTAACTCTATAGGAAATCCATATCTTGTAAAGACATTTTCAAATAAGAATTTTGCAGTCGTGTGTGCATCATTCTTTTTTGTGGCTTTTGCCTCTACCCATTTGGTAAGATAATATGTCGCAACAATAATGTATTCGGCATGTGTACCTTTTGCAGGGGGGTTAATGGGTCCTACAAAGTATATACCCCACTTAGAAAATGCACGTCCTCCCATCAATGGGTTTCAATAGCATTTCATCTCTATGAGTAGGAAATTGAGTTCTTTGGCACACACCACATCTCTTTACATAGGTATGAGCATAGATTGTTTGATAGAAGCAGAATTCATTTACCAAATTGAGCATACCGAATGGGTATCCCCCATTGTGGTTGTGCCCAAGAAGAATGGAAAATTGCATGTGTGTATTAACCTTAAAAAAGTTAATGCCACGACAGTTAGAGATAGTTATCATCTTCCTATCACAGAACATCTATTGGAAAGAGTTGCGGGCAAGGAAGTTTACAGCTTTCTTGATGGATTCTCAAGCTATAACCAAGTAGCCATTGCTCCAGAAGATCAACACAAGATGGCTTTTGCCACATAATGCGGCATATTTGCATTTCATGTGATGCCATTTGGCTTCACAAATGCACCCGCCACTTTCCAGCGACTCATGTGTCATGTTTTCAAAGAATTCCTACGTAAGAATTTGGAAGTTTATGTCGATGACCTATGTGCTCATTCGAATCTAAGGCAGATGCATATCCCAGAGTTAAGACAAGTATTTGACAAATGTCGAGAATATTAGGTTTGTTTGAACCCAGAAAAGTGTGTTTTCATGGTCAGACAAGGCAAAATTCTAGGACACATTGTGTCAAAGAATGGAATTTCGATAGACGAAGAAAAAGTGAAGGTAATTGCCGATCTACGTAGGCCAAATAACGTAAAAGAGGTACATGCATTTATGGGTCATTGTGGTTATTACAGACGATTCATACACATGTATGCAATCATAGCCAAGCCTTTGTACTCTCTTTTAACCAAGTTTGAATGGAAAGACGAATGTGAGAATTCATTCAATGAACTTAAACAACGTTTGTGCTCAGCACCTATATTGACAACCCCGGATTGAAGCAAGCCATTCCATGTACATGTGGATGCATCCAACTATGCCATAGGATGTGTGTTAGCACAACCCACGAATGAAGGTAATATAGACCTCCCCATAGCTTACGCGAGCAAACAGTTGAACGCAGCAGAAAGAAATTACACCACTGTGGAACGAGAAGGATTAGGAATGATCTACGCAGTAAAGAAATTCAGGCATTATTTGTTGGCGAATAAGTTCAAGTTCCTTACAGATCATCAAGCATTGTTGTACTTAGTCAATAAGCCATGTAACACAAGACAACTAATACGTTGGTTTCTATTACTCATGGAGTATGACTTTGAAGTAGTAGTCAGGAAAGGAAAGACACATCTCAGAGCTGACCACCTCTCGAGACTAACCTTAGGAGAAGCTCCTCAAGGGATAGCGGATGAATTACCTGATGCTTATTTGTTTAACCTTGAGATAACACCAGAATGGGCTAAGCCTATTGTCCCTATTCTCACATATGGACCCAAGAATCCTAGCATAAGGATCAAGGAAGGAGAGATTACAAAGTCTCAAAGATATCAAATAATAGCAGGAAGTATATATAAAAAGGATAATCAAAAGATCCTTGCTTGTTGTTTAGCTGAATCACAACATGCGAATTGGTTGCAATTAGCACATGTAGGTGCATTAAAGCAACATCACTCAAAACATCATACATTGCAGACTCTGCATAGACTAGGAGTCTATTGGCCTTCTATGGAAGCAGACGTCTACAAGTTGTGTAAAGAATGCCATGTTTGTTGTGAAAGACCACCAGTAGAACATGCTACATTATATCACGTGTCTCTCACACCAAAATGGAGTGAACCTTTAGTGACATACTTGAGGATGAACACATTCCCTCAAGGAATGACCTTAGCACGACAACGAAGTCTACAGTAGGAAGTTGAAGAATATTCACTTATTGGCGACAATCTATACAAACGAGGACGAGATGGAAACCTAAGATAATGTGTTCATGAGAGCGATTATTTGAGCGTACTAGAGACTACACACCGAGGTGTTGCAAGAGGTCATTTTGGACCCAATAGGATAATCAAAGCCATCCTCTTTGCAGGATTATGGTGGCCCACTCTTGGAGTCACAGGGATTCTATGAGAACATATATCTGGGTCTACTCCTTTCAGGTCTTTGTAACTCCAGCGAACACATCTCTATATTCTCGCAATAGGGCAACTAATTCTTCTTCTTCTTCAGTTGTCAAATCATGCCCTATGTAGGTACATTTCTCTTCTTCTCTTTCTATGGCAACTATTATTTTTTTGGTTTTCTCTCGATTATCATATACTTCTCCAACGTCAGCTTTTTTGTTAGGCATTCGTACCATGATTCGTCTATCTTCTATTTCACACTTCTTGAAGTTCTCAAGAACCTCAAACAAGGATTCTTCTTCTTTGACATGGTTTCTTTCTTCTTTCTTTTCTTACCTTCACTTTTAGTGGTCACTTCTGTGGTTAACCTCACCTCATTCATAATTTCTTCGTGTCTCTAAGGGTGAATTTCTACTTCGTAGAAGTATTCTTTGTCTGATGCAAAGGGTGATTCCATAATAATTGACTCTAAATCCAAATCACTCGCATCCTCAAATGCATCAGTGCTAGGTTCACATTCTTCATTAATCGAATCGCACATGATGGCTCTATTGAGAAGATTGAAATTTCACAGTCATCCTCGTCATAGTGGGGTGTCCATTGTTCTTCATTGATGGCTACGTCCATTGTTGCTAGGATTTCTGCCCAACCATGAAGCTCGAATTCTTCGTTTGGAAATACTACAAGTGCGTAAGCTGGCTCTTGAAGGGTTCGTGGATGTTGTTCTGTACCTAAAGTCCTGGCTTCTAATCGTTCTTCCTCTTGTTTTGCTACTTTACACATCCATAAATGAGTATCCTCGTGCAACCATGAGCGGTCTGATTCTAATGAGTGTACCGATTTCGTTTCTATCTGTGTCTTATGGATGGTGTTCCATTGTATTGGGGGTACATCTCGATGTGAATAGTCTTTAATATTGACTTTCGTAGTCACTCCTAAATGTTGCAAGTACAAAGAATTAGTTCCCCAATCTTGTACAATTTGTAACTAACACATGAATGGTCATCCTAAATCATCTCGTAAGCATGATTTTTCATAAAATCACAAATGGTGAAAGTATGCTCAAATTCCACACCACAAGTGGTGAGAGATATGCCTTGTAGTAAACCTAATGGTTTTTCTATGTGTCCATCAGCCATTTGTATCTTCATCCTGGTAGGTCTCAATGCTGGCTTACCCCAACGTTTCCATAAAGCAGTAGTAGCAATGGCTACTCCGGCTCCTGAATCTAAGATGGCTTTGGTGGTGTAGCCTTGATGGGTTATTGGAAGATAAGTGTTACCTTCCTCTCCTTCGCTTACATCTCTGATCCTTTCTATGGGTATCTCTGGTGCCTTCTTGTGTGATCCTATTTGGGAGGGAGTAGTAGCAAGCTCACGGAATTGATTTGCTACATGTTTCCACAGTTCTGGTTTAACCTTCAACAATTCCTCTAGAGTGAGATTACATTGTACTTTGGTATTCTTGATCACTTATGTGTTCCTAGGAATCAGTGATTCTTCATTCCTCACTACTATCGTGGGTGCTCTCATGCTAATAGACTTGGCTTCCCAAGCTCTTGTGAACTGAGGTAATTCTTGCAAAGAATTACAATCAAAACCTGTGTTTTCACTCAGTTGCTCTTCCTCTACATCATCGCAAATATAGGGGATTGTTGGAGAAACAATCACTAATTGGACATATATTTGAAGGTCAAATCTTAGGAAGAAAACCCCATGCCTATGTGAAGGGACAAATTCACAAGTGTATCATATTTGTAAAGTTAGTTCACTTTAGTTCTAGAAGTTTTTTAAAATCACGAGAATACGAAAATCTATATAAGTTAGTTTGTATCAACTGACGTGGCGAGAGAGCGAGAGAGAAGAAGGAGTTCAATTTATACGACTGAGTATAGTCGAGCTTCTCTGAGTGAGAAAGCATCTGTAAACTTCTGAGTTTTCATAGCTATGAGAAAGAACTGAGTAAAGTTCTGTGTATGAGTCTCTCTCCATCATCTCCATGCTTGCCTACTGTGTGATGAATTCAAAAGTTCAAGTTTTCTGAGCAATTCGATGCCTGGCATCGAATCTTGGCTGATAAGTCATTGTTTTCATTTTCTGTGTGTTACCTGTTGTTGAATCTTCTAAAACATGAAGTTTGTGGAGCAACTCGATGCCTGGCATCGAGTTTCAGCATAAAGTCGATGCCTGGCATCGACTTCTAGCATACAAGTGGTGTTCTTCATGTGTGTGTAAAAGAGAGTATTTTTGGTGTAGAAAAAGAGCCTAAAAAAGCTCAAAGTCGATGCTCGGCATCGAGCTTGACTGAAATTCGATGCCACGCATCGAATTTTTTATTTTTGGACACCGAAATTACAAAAAAAGGCAAGATTTCTAGTTTTGGAAGGTCATACAGGGTCATCTTGTGAGGGCCATAACTTGAGTTCTAGAGATCCGTTTGATGCATATGATAGCTTGTTGGAAAGCTCTAGTCTTCTAGTTTTAGCCTATAAAGTTTCATGGAGAAATAATATGTGAGCTAGGAGAAATTAGAAAAATACTGAAGGTATGTCATTTCGGTATCTAGGAATTTCTGTAGAAGCAAAGTTCTCACTTTAGGCTATCATTTCTCAAAGTTTGGAGTGGCAATGAGTTAATGGTGACCATAGAGGTGTTCTAGTGTCATATTAATTCATTTCTTGTGGTGTTTCATACATCAACAAGTGGTATCAGAGTAGAAAGGTCCTGAGGAACAGAAGGCGGCAAAGGTACAAGAAGTTTTGGAAAGTTTTCCATTAAAGTTTGAAAGGTGAAGCATTTGAAGACACAAGGCATCAAAAGGTTACTTGAAAAGTATCCTCATACACAAAGAACTTCAAAAGTTATTATCCTTTAAGCTCACAGGTTGCAGCAGAAGGAAAGAACTATGGCAGATCATATCTCCATTGACAAACTCGACAGAGATAATTACCCCGCATGGGTAATGAGAATGGAAGCCTTAGTTATGAGTAAGGATCTCATGGTATATGTAACAGGTGAAGAAGAGAAGCCAGTATTTGAAGATGAAAGCCGACCAAAGAAAGAGGAACTTGATGCTTTAAAGCATTGGCATAAGAAGGATGCAAGTGCAAAAGCATACATCTACAATACAATCTCTGATCATTTGCTACCACACATCAGAGGATTGGAATCATCTGAAGATATATGGAATGCATTGGAGTATCATTTCCAAAGTACTACTAAAGCACGGAAAGCAAGTCTATGGTTAGAGTTTACAACATTCAAGAAGAAGCCAAGTCAAACCATTAGTGATTATGTCACTAAGATGAAGGATCTTGTAGATAGTCTTGGATCCATAGATGAAGATGTTGAAGATCACAGATTGATTGCTCAGCTACTTGTAGGTTTGAGAGGAGATGAAAGGTGGAAACCTTTTGTCTTATCAACAGAACTTTCATTAAATCATTATGTTCCAGATTTGAATCAATTACTTGGTTTGATGCTCACATATGAGCAAGACTTGAAGGGAGATGGAGATATAGGTCAAAGTTCTGCAATGTACATCAAGAATAAGAAGAAAGGAGATAAAGGTAAAGCAAAGGATGAAGAGGAGTCGAGTTCTCAAGTTTGTTATGCAAGAGGTAAAGGCACTGGCAGAGGAAGAGCAAGAGGCTTTGGAAGAGGAAGAGGTAATCAAAATAACAACAAAAAGGCTTGCTAGATCTGTGGATTGAGTAATCATTTGGCTCATGACTGTTGGCACAATCAACAAGGATCAAACCAGAATCAAAACAACAATAGCAGAGGTCGAGGTGGAAGATATCAAAGTAATTTTCAAAGAGGTAGACAAAGTCAAAGAGGAGGCTATGGTAGAGGTGGAGGAAGAAGTTGGGGACAAAATCAATCCTACAACACCACCTACTACAACTATGCAAATGACACACAGAATGAAAGTCATACATCATTGATGATGAATTCAATCAGCACATTAGATAAAGAAGATCTAAAGGTATTTTACATTGACTCTGGATGTTCTAATCATTTGTCAGGAAACATAGAATTGATGTCAGAATTGGAAACAGGTATTTCTAGTCATACAGTTCAAACAGGTGATAATACAAGACATAGTGTACATACAATTGGAAAAGTGAAATGCAAGAGTGGAGCAGATTTGCTAACCAATGTTTTGTATGTTCCCACAATACCTAAAAACTTGATTAGTGTGGGACAGATAGTTGAAAAAGGTTTTCAAGTCAGGTTTACAAATGAAGGAGTATTTGTTGAAGATCTAGAGAATGGATATAATCAGATTGTCTCTGGTAAGAAAGAAGGTAGACTCTTTACTTTAAGAGTACAAGGGAACATTGGTCAAGCTTTGCTCACACATGGTGAAGGAGTGATTACAGAACTTGATCTCTGTCATAAGAGATTAGGTCACTTTAATGAAAGAGGAATTAAAGCTATGGTTGCTAATCAGTCTATACTAGGATTACCAAATGTGCAAAGTCAATTTATGGTTTATAAATGTGAAGCATGTCAAATGGGTAAAGCACATAGGTTACCATTTTAGAAGAAAGGATTCAAACATGATGGAGTACTTGAGCTCATTCATACAGATGTATGGGGACCAACAAAAGAAGGATCTATCAGTGGCTCAAGGTATTATGTTCTTTTCATTGATGATGCTACAAGATGGATAACATTATATGTTTTGAAGGAAAGATCAGAAGTGTTTGGAGCTTTCAAGCATTTTCATGCATATGCAGAGAGAGTCACAGGTCAAAAGCTTAAGAGACTGAGGTCTGATGGAGGGGGAGAATACTTCTCCCAAGAGTTCAATGATTATCTTTAGAATGCAGGTATTAAGAGAGAAATAACTTGCAGGTATACACCACAACAAAATGGTGTAGCAGAAAGAAGGAACAGGACTTTGGTTGAGTTTGCTAGAGCTATGCTAAAGGAGAAGAATTGTCCAAATTATCTTTGGGCTGAGGCTATAAATACAGCCACATATCTTGTGAATAGATTACCATGTGCATCTCTGAATGGAATGACTCCATATGAAGCTTGGTGGGGTAAGAAACCAACGCTAGATCATTGTAGAGTGTTTGGATCAATTACATATGCTTATGTGCCATCACAACTTAGGCATAAACTTGAACCAAAGGCAGAAAAATATGTGTTCATTGGTTATGATGAAAATCAGATGGGTTACATATTGTGGAATCCTCTAACCAAACAATTTATTGTTTCTAGAGATGTTACATTTGATGAACAGAAAAGTTGGTATGCAGATCAAAGTAATACAGCTGAAGAATTTGAAGAAGAGGTAAGAAGATGTGAGAAAGGAAAATCAATTGTGCAGGTGAATAGAGATGAAGACTATATACAAGCAAGTACATCCAGAAGTGGATTAACAAGGAGTGAAGAAGCTCCTATATTTGATGAAGAGGTGTATCCAGACACTTATGAAGAATGTGAACCAAGATGGTCAAGTAGGACTAGAAGACAACCAGAAAGGTATTCTTATGATACTTCTTACATAACTCAGAAGAACTATGCATATATGGTCAAAGATGATGAAGAACCTCAGAACTATGATGAAGCTAAAGGTAAGAAGCAATGGGAAGAAGCAATGAAGGAAGAGTTCAATGCACTAGAGGAGAACAAGACATGGGAACTTGTTCCTAAACCAAATGGTAAGAAAGTAATTGGAAATAAATGCGTTTATAAAGTGAAGAAGCTTGCAGATGGAAGTATGCCCAGATACAAAGCTAGACTGGTGGTGAAAGGCTATGCCCAAACCTATGGCATTGATTATGATGAGACATTCAGTCCTGTAGCTAAGATGTCAACTATAAGGACAATAATTGCTATTGCAGCTTCAAAAGGATGGACTCTAAGTCAATTGGATATAAAGAATGCATTCTTGAATGGATACATATTAAATGAGGTATACATGGAACAACCTCAAGGGTTTATAGATTCCAGGTATCCAAATTTTGTTTGGAGGTTGAGAAGAGCATTGTATGGATTGAAGCAAGCTCCAAGAGCTTGGAACTATAGACTGGTGAAGTATCTCAATGATCTTGGATATCAAAGTTCAAAAGCAGATTCAAGTCTACTTATCAAAAGAACAGAGGAAGGTACAATCTACATTTGTATTTATGTAGATGACATTATAATCACAGGTACTTCAGATGAAGGAATCAAGGAGGTAAAGAGATTACTTGAGAAAGAGTTCAAGATCAGTGACCTAGGAAAGTTATCATACTTTCTTGGAATGGAAGTTACTTATATAGATCATGGCATATATGTGTCACAAGAAAGGTATCTTCTGAACTTGTTGAAGAAGTTTGATATGGAAAATTGCAGAGAAGCTTCAACTCCACTTGAAGTTAATCACAAGCTCAGTAAATATGATGGTGCAGACTACAAAGATATGAGGAAGTATCAATCTCTTGTGGGTAGTTTGATTTATGCTACACTAACAAGACCTGATCTTAGTTATGCAGTGGGAGTTTTGTCACAATTCATGCATTGTCCAAAGGACCCACATTGGATTGCAGGTCAGAGAGTTCTCAGATATATCAAAGGAACTATAAAGGAAGGATTATATTATCCTTTTACATCAGATTTGAAGTTGAGAGCCTAGAGTGACTCAGACTGGGCAGGTAATCAAGATGACAGAAGATCAACTCATGGTTACATGATATACATTGGTGATAAGCTTGTAAGTTGGTGTTCAAAGAAACAACATACAGTAGCATTATCATCAACTGAAGCAGAGTACAAAGGACTTGTGGAAGCAGGTAAGGAAGTCATATGGATGCAGACATTGTTCAAGAGCTTAGGCATTGATCAAGGTACACCTACAATACATGGAGATAATATGAGTTCACTTTATCTAGTAGCAAATCCAGTATTTCATGCAAGGACAAAGCACATAGAGATACAGTATCATTTTCTCAGAGAAAAGGTAATGGAGAAGGAGATTGAAGTGGAGTACATTTCTACTAAAGATCAGTTAGCAGACATAATGACAAAGAGCTTGGATGGTGTGAAGACCAGTAGATTCAAAAGCATGGCAGGAGTAAAAAAAAAGAAGATGATATGAAGAAACAGGGAATGTCAATTAGTGATTGAGGGGGAGTTGTTGGAGAAACAATCACTAATTGGACATATATTTGAAGGTCAAATCTTAGGAAGAAAACCCCATGCCTATGTGAAGGGACAAATTCACAAGTGTATCATATTTGTAAAGTTAGTTCACTTTAGTTCTAGAAGTTTTTTAAAATCACGAGAATACGAAAATCTATATAAGTTAGTTTGTATCAACTGACGCGGCGAGAGAGCGAGAGAGAAGAAGGAGAAGAAGGAGTTCATTTTATACGACTAAGTATAGTCGGGCTTCTCTGAGTGAGAAAGCATCTGTAAAACTTCTGAGTTTTCATAGCTATGAGAAAGAACTGAGTAAAGTTCTATGTATGAGTCTCTCTCCATCATCTCCATGCTTGCCTACTGTGTGATGAATTCAAAAGTTCAAGTTTTCTGAGCAATTCGATGCCTGGCATCGAATCTTGGCTGATAAGTCATTGTTTTCATTTTCTGTGTGTTACTTGTTGTTGAATCTTCTAAAACATGAAGTTTGTGGAGCAACTCGATGCCTGGCATCGAGTTTCAGCATAAAGTCGATGCCTGGCATCGACTTCTAGCATACAAGTGGTGTTCTTCATGTGTGTGTAAAAGAGAGTATTTTTGGTGCAGAAAAAGAGCCTAAAAAAGCTCAAAGTCGATGCCCGGCATGGAGTTTGACTGAAATTCGATGCCACGCATCGAATTTTTTATTTTTGGACACCGAAATTACTAAAGAAGGCAAGATTTCTAGTTTTGGAAGGTCATACAGGGTCATCTTGTGAGGGCCATAACTTGAGTTCTAGAGATCCGTTTGATGCATATGATAGCTTGTTGGAAAGCTCTACTCTTCTAGTTTTAGACTATAAAGTTTCATGGAGAAATAATATGTGAGCTAGGAGAAAGTAGAAAAATACTGAAGGTATGTCATTTCGGTGACTAGGAATTTTTGTAGAAGCAAAGTTCTCACTTTAGGCTATCATTTCTCAAAGTTTGGAGTGGCAATGAGTTAATGGTGACCATAGAGGTGTTCTAGTGTAACATTAATTCATTCCTTGTGGTGTTTCATACATCAATAGGGATGTCTTGGGGAAATTGCTCTTGCAATTCATCTATTTCTTGAATAGGAGGATGGGTTCCTTGTTCTTTCCTCCACTCTCTTCTTGGATTTCTCTAAGAAATTCATGTGAATACCTATGTATGGAAGACAGGTTGTCTTCACCCTCTATGTTGGGAACTTGAGACAGGGATGGTGCATTCCCTTCCTGTGTCTCTGAGGCAATAGGGTTCCTATGCTGATTCTTTTTCTCGTTGATATCAATCAAGTATTCTAGCCTCTCCATCAGTCCTTGAAACTGTAATTCTGGTTTTTCCATGTTGTTCCAATTAAGATATCTAGAGGCTTCAAACATAGCGTGTGCTAATTCTACCATCTTCATGCAAAGTTTAGTCCTCTCAATTTCTAAGTCTGCTCGAGGGTAGTTCTTACTCATTTCAACTACTTGAGGTCCTTCTTTTATTCTGGCTTGATACGCTGTCGGGAAGATTTGCATCTTCCAATTGATGACCCGAAAAATTAAAATATTTATTGGTGAATTCTAAACCTCTTTTATATCACTGTTGATCAGTTGTGTTAATTGGATTAACTATTTTGAAAGTGTTTTCAGGTATGAAGGATGAAGTAGGACATATGTTCATGTTAGGGTTTACCCTAATTACTCATTTAATGAGAATTTCCTATTTTTACATTCAAGAATTATGGGTATTCAGCCTAGGGTTTCTTGAATTCATGTGTTGTTTATAAGATATGGTTAATGTTAAGGGTTTAGATGATTTATAATGGGTTAAAGCTAGGGTTCAAAAGGATTTTAATGGTCTAACCCAGGGGGTTTTATGGGTTTCCAATAGGTTTTCTAGGATTTACTATATTAAAAGGGTTAAAATAGATATTATTTATCATCATTAATTACATATTTATGTATTCTAAATTAAACTATGCTATTAATAATTACTTTAAGTAAATGTGTGTATTTAAATACTAAGGTTCTAATTAATTAAACCCTTAAACTAAGCTTAAATTAATTAATTAATAAATGTAGGCTAATTAGATTAAAATGATTAATTAAATGGATAAATAACTAGTGGACTATATGAGTGCTAGGAAAAAAAATGGCTTATATAAGTTGTGTAACTAAAGAGATTTAAGGAGTGGTCTCAATAGAAGATGCACTTAAAGTGAAAAAAGTTGGTTAAGAGAAAGAGTGGAGAGAATTAGTGAAGATGAAAAGAGAGGAGTAGAAATTAAGTGTAATTAAAGTAGAAAAGTTAAACTGGAAAGTGTGGTGGAAGTAAGGAGATTAAAGTGTGGTTGTAGATTAAAAGTTAAAACTAAAAAGAGTGGTTTAGAAACGACTTGTGTTTGTATTTAAATGAGTGTTGAGCTCAAGTTTCTCTTAATGTTTTTTTTGCAGGTACTTTCTTCTGCTCTTACTTTCTTCTGTTTTTCCTTCTTTCTCATTAGACCCTCCTTGTGCTCGGGATATTAAGCCATCATGTACTGCTTTGTACGATGATCTTGATGTTGATTGTCCGGCTCGAAGCATGCCCATGCCTATTCCATGGCTTGGTCTTGGTCCCTGCAGCATTGCGCGTATATATGTGATGTGTGTAAGTGTATGTGTGTGTGTGAAGTATATATGTGATGTGTGTATGTATGTGTGTGTGTGTGAAGTGTGTGTATGTGATATATGTGTGTGTGTGATGTGTGTGTATGTGATGTGATGTATGTGTGTGTGTGTGAAGTGTATGTGTGTGTGAAGTGTGTGTATGTGAAGTGTATGTGTGTGTGTGAAGTATATATGTGATGTGTGTATGTATGTGTGTGTGAAGTGTGTGTATGTGATATATGTGTGTGTGTGATGTGTGTGTATGTGATGTGATGTATGTGTGTGTGTGAAGTGTATGTGTGTGTGTGAAGTGTATGTGTGTGTGAAGTGTGTGTATGTGAAGTGTATGTGTGTGTGTGAAGTATATATGTGATGTGTGTATGTATGTGTGTGTGTGAAGTGTGTGTATGTGAAGTGTATGTGTGTGTGTGAAGTGTATATGTGTGTGTGATGTGTGTGTGAGAGAGAGAGAGAGAAAATGAATCTCTCCCTCCCCTCCTCTGCTGCAGCACGACAGCGCGCACAAAGAAGGAGAGAGAGAGAGAGAGAGAGAGAGGGAGAGAGAGAGAGAGACTCTCCCTCCCCTCCTTTGTCAGCACGGCAGCGTGCAGACAGAGAAGGAGAGAGAGAGAGGAGAGAGAAGGAGAGAGAGAGAGAGAGAGAGAGAGAGAGACTCTCCCTCCCCTCCTCTGTCAGCACAGCAGCGCGCAGATAGAGAAGGAGAGAGAGAGAGAGAGGAGAGAGAAGGAAAGAGAGAGAGAGAAAGAACGAGAGAGAGATCGGGACAGAGAAGGAGAGAGAGAGAGAGAGAGAGAGAGAGAGAGAGAGAGAGGAAAGAGAAAGAGAGAGAGAGAGAGAGAGAGAGAGAGAGAGAGAGACTCTCCCTCCCCTCCTCTGTCTGGGCGCGGAAGCGCGCAGACAGAGAAGGAGAGAGAGAGAGAGAGAGAGAGAGAGAGAGAGAGAGAGAGAGAGAGAGAGAGAGAGAGAGAGAGAGAGACTCTCCCTCCCCTCCTCTATCAGCGCGGCAGCGCGCAGACAGAGGAGAGAGAGAGAGAGAAGGAAAGAGAGAGAGAGAGAGAGAGAGAGAGAGAGAGAGAGAGAGAGAGAGAGAGAGAGAGAGAGAGAGAGAGAGAGAGAGAGAGAGAGAGAGAGGAGAGAGAAGGAAAGAGAGAGAGAGAGAGAGAGAGAGAGAAAGAGAGAGAGATCGGGACAGAGAAGGAGAGAGAGAGAGAGAGAGGAAAGAGAAGGAGAGAAAGAGAGAGAGAGAGAGAGAGAAAAAGAGAGAGAGAGAGAGAGAGAAAGGCGCAGAGAGAGAGAGAGAGAAAAAAAGAGAGAGAAAAAGAGAGAGGGGAAGAAAGAGAGAGAGAGAAAGAGAGAGAGAAAGAGTTTGTATTCATAATAGAGCTCATGGATGTGTTTGTATGCATACATCTAAGTGCTAATATGCATATGATTTTGTATTAAAAGTATGTTTTCAAAAGTGCAAGTGTGTATGTGCATATTCATGTGAGGTAATGAATGTGTGTATGCATGTTAGTTCATATTAATTCTACATTTGCATGATTATATGTATTCCAAAAGAAGTGATGTATATGTATTTAGAAGTGTGTGTAATGTAAGCATGCATGTGTGCTAGTATGTGAGTGTATTAGCATATATTAGTATATTTGTAAGCATGCATGTAAAGTTCATTAGTATGCATGAGGAATGTATGCATTAGAGTGCATGTGAATGCTTTAATGTATGCATGAACATATGCATGTGTATGGAAATATTGTGTGAATTATATTTTATGTTTCTTATTAATTTTTTGTAATATTACTAATATAATAATGTTTTTTTTGCAAAAACATTGATGAGTTCAAGCTATTGAAGTGAAGTAAAGAGAAGCAGCAAGATTGATGATCCATTTAAACCTTATATCTCCATTTAGTCATTTACCCAATTGCTTAGACATTTATCCAATTATCTAGACTTTACATTTGTATTAGCTTATTAATTCATTTATTCAAACCAGTTTAGCATCATATTGTTTCTATTAGTTCTTTCATGTCTTCCGATGAACACAGTAGTAATAACATCATTGAACATACAACTGAATCCGTAGAATTAGTGTTAGAAGAACTTATTAAGAACAATATTACTTCGGAATCATTAGTGTCTTTATCTTATGATCAATGTTTAACTACATTCCTAGCATTTTCTTCCATTGCATCTCCTGAATCACAAAGTAGTGAAGATTTATTTCCACCAACTTTAGTTAGACAAACTCAACCAAAACCATTAGAAGCTACAATAGAAGAGGTAGTTAAAGATCAGATAACCGAAGAGTCATTATTGTTAACACCCAAACAGATAGCTATTGCCAGATATAAAGCAGCTTGTCCCTATGGTCCTTAGTCTGAGTCCGCTACAGACACCCTGCGTGTGCCGAACGATTTAGGCGGATGACTTGATCCACCATCCGAGCATCTCTCACGACCCGACATTGGTGAACCCGACGTGAAGATTGGCTTGTGACTCAGACGGATATTATCAGTTTGCATTGCATATACATTCATACGATTTTACATCAGTGCAGCTGCGTCTTCATCCCTGGAAGCTGTGGCATTTACGTGAGCTTGCAATCTTCTTGGTGTCGAGGGCTGGTCTGGTGACCTGAGCGCCTCCACGAAGATTGGCAAGTAGGAGAACCTCGTCTCGCCACCCCTTTCATCAACAATTGAAGCACAAAACGCTCGCACCCATTTTAGCAAAATATGTATTTAGATTTTTGATTCAAATCAATAAATGTATTGAATTTCACAGAAAGCACTGTTTTGAGCCTCATCTTCGAGCAGCTGGTATAATTTCTTTACTCTTACATTCTTGCATACATAATTTTATTTAAGGTTAAATTATTGGTATAGGTTAAAGGCAACTATTTGTTAATCATAGGTTAAGCGTTAATCATAGCTTTACTTGAAGCATATTGGGATAGTAAAAACTTATCAAGCTGGACTCTAACAGAATTTCAGAATTAGTAGCTGAACATAAGGAAAGAGTAACAAAAGAAGTTCAGGATATAGTTAGAATTGTTCAAGCTAGATCAAAACAAACTTCAAAAATGGACGAACTATTTCAAACTATGATGCACGAGACGCAAGGACAAAAAGTAGTTGAAACGTTATTAAAGGATAAAGGGAAATTTACTGGTATGAATGTTACAAATTATTTAGACACGTTTGAGGAATTAGCTAAGTTACACGGATTACCTGAAACAAAGTGGAAATCCTATCTTGGACGACTTGCCATAGGTACAGTGAAAGCTATTATGGATCTACATGACAATAAGGAATGGGATGAGTTTAGAAAAGAGCTACATAAAGAATTTTATTTAGAGGACTATAGTCAACACAGTAGAGAGGGATTTATGAAATGGATTAGTTCTCCTAAGCCTCACATTTCTTTAACTCAACTCCATGGCGAATTTATGAAAAGATTCTCTCAATTACCTGAACAGGATAGAGTTGCCCTTACCCCAGATATCATTTTATATTTCCTTAAAATCTTGACTCCAGATATAAGGGTAGAGGTTGAGCGTAGGCTTGAAGAACCGGGAAAGAAATATGGGCTTATAGATGACAAGGGTGTAGTGAAAACTGTAGTTGAGGCGGTTGCTCACATGAACCAACGTAAAACACTCCTTTATGATTCGATGTCTCAACCATCTCCAGTTTTCCTCCGATTCAGGCAACTAGGGATACACATATAGATTTAAAAGTTGAGCCTACGGCATCCACATCTAGAGTACCAACTGAGTTGCAATTTGAGATTTTGTTTAACAAGTTGGACAATATGATGCATATGCACGAGAATATGTCTAAAGAGGTAGCGGCTTTGCAAAACGTGGTGTATGCTTTAAACCTACAAGATAAACCTGCAATGCAAGCTCATCCGACTATTTATCCTCAACCAGTAAATGCTCCAAATCCTCCATTAGTAGCTCCGAATCATCCTTTTATACCTCCTAATCCACCTTTTATACCTCCTAATCCTCTAGTTGTACCCCAACCAATTCCTCAACCAATTCCTCAAGCATTTAACCAAAGAAATTTCAATGAAAGGAGAAATGCCAATGTGAGGAGATGTATCTGGTGCGATGCCGCAGATCATTTGACTTACACATGTGAAGCATTGAAAGATGCGAAAGAGAAAAGACTTGTAATTGATATTGACAAACGATTGTGCGACTATAGAACACATTTACCCTTAGCTGCCAATTGGGGAAAGGGAGGGATGCAGAAGCTGTATGAAAACCTTTCTGAGTCTTCGAAATCTGCTTCTGCTGTTAAACTAGAATATGTTGATAGTGACTCTGATTCCGAACAAACAAGGGAAACGAGGAACTACTCAATTGAAGCTTTGATAAAGGCGAGAGATGATATTATGCAGAAAACTGCGTGGAACTCTCCTGTCGATCAATTCTCGATATATTCGCATATTACGAATGTTGAAGAGAAAAGAAAGAGGGATGATGAGCAAGATACAAATGATTCAGGTAGACGAATGACTAGAAGTAAGATGAGAGATGAGCCGAAGCCTAAGAAAGTTCAATTTGAACAAGGCGAAAGTTCTAAAACAAATGAGGAGCGAAGAAAAGAAATTAGGGAGGGTAAACAACCTGTGTTTAGTGAGCCAATTCAAACATCAGACAAAGTAGAGCAAACTCCTAGAACTGAAACAAAACCTGAAGAGAAACCAGAAAAGAAACCAAAACGAGTACCGAAAGCTATTCTTATTTCTGAACTTGAACAAAAAATTGATTCGAAAGAAATATTATATGACATCTTATTAAAAAGTGCAGTAACAATGACTTTAGAACAAATCTTCTCAATAGCAAAAATTGAATTTAAGGAAAATTTTATTAAACTAATTAAAAGGAAGAGATTCCCTCTGTCACAAGAGGTAGAGATGCAAGATGTTGCCGATGTAACTCACTTGATTCATGAATCTCTTTCTTTAGACTCAGAGGATGAAGAAGATAATACCTGTAATGTGAAAAAAAATTTCTTAGGGCCGATTGTACCAGATGACGAAACAAAAAACTCAGAGAGTGATTTTAGAAAAAGTTTTTGGGCGAGAGGCACACCGGAGATTAAAGTTAACTTAGGAGATCAGAAGAGATCATATTCTGCTTTAGCCCTAATTGACTCTGGGTCTGAAATCAATGTGATTTCGAAAGGATTATATGATAAGTTTAAATGGCCTATTGATAAAAATCACGGCTGGATAATGCGAACTGCGGACAATGGTTGTGGATCACTCCTAGGAGCATGTGCCAACATACCTCTAATGATAGGTGGAATCTCCGAGACATTCCACTTTTTCATTCAGGACAACTGCTCTTATGAAATTATCTTAGGTCAACCATTTATATGTGAAGCCAGAATTGAGACTAAAGTAATGGATGACGGCTCAGCATACGCAAGAATTAGATCTAAAGATGATCTACAATCACTCCAAGTTATGATAGTCAGCCCAAACCATGTACGAAATAGGGAGCAAATTAGGAAGACGCCCATCTGTTCTCATGAAAAGATACGCGAAGATCATATGCCTCTTCGTGAGTTTGGAACTTATTATGATCAAAATTTTGCCTAGATGCCACTGTTGAGCGAGACAACGGTGGTACTTGGTTTGATGTCTTGCACCCATCTGTAGATATTTTAGATAGTTTTTCTTTATATTTCCCTTAATCATATTTGCAATTCAGTCATTATAAACAAATTCCTAAAAAAATTATAAAACATTATGAAAAATTTTATAAAGAGAAAGGATTCATTTCATCTGATGAACACATTGAAACCGTAATTGAAACTTTATCTTCAAACTCATTGATTGAAGATCTTCAAACTATTTTGCATGAAAAAGAAAATTTTAGATTTGTACTTTTAAATTCTATTGAAGAATATGATTTGATTATTAAATTTGTCATGAGTAATGAAAAGGAAGCAAAAGTAAATACAAAATACAAAACCTTTGACAAAAAAATTAAACCGATTGCCCAATCATTACCACGAGAGAGTGAAGAGAAGTTTAGGCAAGTTACCAATGATCCTTATTTAAGAGAGCGCACAAATATAGGTCATACCTTCACAGAAGAAACTTTAAAGCTAATCAAGATAGGAAATGATGAAAATTTTTTGTTACCCGAGGAACGTGAACTATTTCAAAGAGTGATTAGAAAGCATGGAAAGGCATTTTCTTTATATTCCCATGAGATAGGTTGTGCAGACCCACAAATTGTACCACCAATGATCATCTTTACAGTGCCTCACATTCCATGGAATCTTCGACCCATACCTGTTCCGAAAGCCCATTTACGAGAGTTAATGCGGCTTCTTAAGGAAAAGATTCACATGCGAATTTTAGAGCCATCGTCTGCACCCTACTCAAATAGGTGGTTTATTGTTCCAAAGAAAAATGGCAAGTTACGATTCATTCAAGATTTACAACCTGTTAACAAGATTACTATTAGGAATGTAGGTACTGGGCCCATTGTAGGAGAATTCGCTGAAGCCTTCGCTGGTCATGCCATTTACTCAATGGGAGACTTGTATTCTGGCTACGATCAATTTCAGCTTGCTATTGAAAGTAGAGACATTACGACCATGAAAACTCCTTTAGGCTTAGTTCGCATGTGCACTTTGCCGCAAGGAGCTACTAATTTAGTAGCGCATATGATGAACGCCATGAATTCAATATTACATGACTTCATTCCTAATATAGCCATGCCATTTATTGATGACATTCCTATTAAAGGATGTATTGAGAATACGAAAGATGAAACTTTAGATTCCTCTGGCTGCAGGAAGTTTGTAGTAGATCATATCTCTGACTGTGAAAGGATTTTCCAGAGATTTGAAGAGGTTGGTCTCACATTCTCCATTGAGAAATCTGTTTTTGGTGTCAATGAGGTACTTATAGTTGGGCATTTATGTGGACATTACGGTCGGAGGCCATATCCACCTAAAGTCGACGCTATAAACAAGATTTCTGAAACTTGTAGTAATATTAGTGAGGTAAGACGATTCCTTGGTGCTTGTGTGTTTTATGCCATCTGGATCCCACACTATGCACATGTTGCAAACTGTCTTTATGCTTTACTAAGGAAGAATCGAAAGTTTCTTTGGACTGAAGAACACTCAAAAGCTATGAAAAAGTTAAAGAAATTACTTCTTGAAGCTCCTATTTTAAAGCGAGTAGATTATACTGATCAAAAGCCTATCATTTTAACTGTTGATACGAGCCCTATAGGAATAGGATGGGTTATTGGTCAGGATGATGAAGAGGGCAATAGGTATGCTGTGAGATTTGGAGCAAAGATTTTACACGATACGCAAAGAAATTATCCGCAAATTAAACGAGAACTATGGGGTTTAGTCACGGCATTAAAATCCGATAAAGAATATTTTATAGGTGCAAATGTAATAGTTGAGACAGATTGTCTACCTCTGATTGGAATGATTACAAACTGTTCATCACCCGACATTGGTGAACCTGACGTGAAAAACGGCCTTGCAGCTCAGGTATAAAATTTAAATTTTCCGTGCATGTGCATACATGATATCGATAGGTTGGATTGCAGAAGCTTCTTCATCCGTGGGAGCAGTGGCTTTGTCTTTGACTCCTTGCACTCTTCTAGGTGTTGAGGGCTGTTCCCTAGGGAACTGAGCGCCTCCACGAAGAGTGGCAAGTAGCTATCCTCATCTCGCCACCCCTTTCATCAACATTGGAAGCAAGAACGTTTGCACAATCATCCATTAGCAACTGATGTATTAGATTTTGATTCTATTAAAAATTGTATAAACTTATACACAAGTCACTCTTTAAGCCTCTTCTTCGATTCAGATTCCAGGTATTTATATTTGGATTCTTTTTGCTTGCACATAATTAAATGAAAATGACATCTAATGTAGAGAATCTTCTGCATGATATGGAAGCACGATTAATTTCATCTATAGATTTAAAGCTTAATTCCAAGTTTGAGTCCTTAAACTCATTTCTTTCAATCTTAACTACAGTAGTATCTGATTTTAATGCAAATCTTAAGTCAATAGATACTCAATTTGATCACGAGTTTAGGAATTTAGAAGGAATTCTTCATTATGAACTCTCAAATTTGAATGAAATTATGGAAACAATAGCAAATCATGTAAAAGAAATTTCATCATTCAAAACGATTGGTCATGAAATTGCAAGTTTAAAGGAGAACATTGAAAGGTTAAACAATCAAATACACGAAAATGCTACATGTGAATGCAAAGATAGATATCAAGTACGAGTTCAAAGTAGATCTATGTATTCTATTGACCAAAATCCTTTACCCGATCATAGAAAAGTTGATCCTAAGGCTTTATATCAAAGACCGAAGAGAACTGTAAGATGCTTCTGGTGTGACCAACTAGGTCATACTTATGGGAATTGTATGGCCTATGAGAAAGCATGTAGCCAACAATTGGTATTAGAAAGTGAACAGAAAATATGTGATTATCAAACGCATCTACCATTGAGATTAAACTTAGGTAGAGGAGGAATGATAGACTATTTTGACCAAGAAAAATTTAGTCCTAAAACCAAACTTCAAAAACAATGGAAACCTAAGAGTCATAAGGAGAAAAGCAATGTATGTCAAGTACATTCTATGAACACCAAGATTGTGCCTAAATGTGAATGTTTGGACAATGATCAAAACCTTATTAAACTTAAATCTATGAATAACATTGATCTTCAAATTAAATCTAAGGATCAAGATACATTGAAAAAGTTTAAGAAAGAAGAAGATGTAAAGATAAAAGATGATGAAAATGAACAATCAATTGATGGAAATATAGATATACAGGCGGTTAAAACAGAACCTAAAGTCATAGAAATTGACAATAAATGTGATCAAAATAAAAATGATGAAAGAATAGTACAAACATCTGAAGACGAAAATCTTCAACTTCAATCAGAACATGACAAGAATATGGGAAAATGGGTACAAGAAGCCATATGGAAGATTGAAAATAATATCAAAAACTCATCTAAAGGTAAGAAAAAGGAGAAGAATTTAAGTGAATAGTTTTATTGTGATGGAATTGTTTATTGAAGATAAAACATTTCAAATTTTGATTTTTGCTTGCTGCATATATGCTGTTTTCCTAAAAATTGAGAAACATATACCTAAATTGTTTAGTTTTAATGTTTGAAAAGCTAATTACAAACTTATGATTAAGTTTACATTACGATTTGTTTAATCAAAAGAATTCTAAAATATGAAAACACAAAGTTTGTTTCAA
This sequence comes from Ceratopteris richardii, assembly GCA_020310875.1. Classification (NCBI taxonomy): domain Eukaryota; kingdom Viridiplantae; phylum Streptophyta; class Polypodiopsida; order Polypodiales; family Pteridaceae; genus Ceratopteris; species Ceratopteris richardii. Next base: position 100,611,189 of record CM035411.1, on the reverse strand, counting down.
ATTAAACAAAAACATGTTTGTAATTATGCTTGCAAATGATTTTGATCAATATGCTTGTCATTTCCTAAACTTATGATAAATTTATGATTTTTTTTCTTTCACAAATAAGAAGAAATCTATTACGAAGAACAATTATGAAGAATATTATTATGATGAATATTTTGCACAAAATGATCTTTGTTTACAACAATTATGATGATATACTTTTAAAAGAAAGAAATATATATGATATAAATATGATCATGATAAATATGAAGAACATGAAAAAAATGTTACAATATGAGGATGATTTTATTGATATACCATATGATGATTAAGAGGAACTTTTATAATCCAGATATGAATTTTTCATTGATATAAAAAAAATGATGCTCATTTATAAAGATACAAGTTAAAAACTTTGAACATTTTGATTTTTCCTAAATTTTATGAACTTTGTTTCATAGGTTGAAAAACCTATTTAAAAAAATTAAGAATGCATTATTTATGATAATTATAACCACTATGAATTTCTTACGATGAAATTTGTGACATGATGAAGATGAATCTGATAGAATATATGAAATTATATTTGCAAGATAAATGATAATGAAGATTACTTGTTTTGTAGCTTCTATTTTATAAGTGATTACAGGTTCTGAAGATGCATTGATCAAAGCAATTGAAGATGTTATGCAAAAAGTTCTGATGAATTTAAAGAGAGCAGATTGAAGATAAAATTGATTTTAGGTCGTATTTTTCTTTGTCTTAAAATTTTGTTTTACGTATTTTATTTGCATTCATCTAAAACTAATTGATAAAATCTGGAATGAAGAATATTGATTTATAAAGGACTCTATTTAACCATATTAGGAAAATAGACATAATTTATATTTCTACATTTATAGATTAAGTGAGATTTGTTAAAAATAGAAGGATTTGTAGTTCATTTAGATAACGAAAGTAGTTGTATATATGTAGGAGCATATTGTTGCATGATACATGTCTATGAAAACCTAGATCTTTCTTGTCCATGCAGCTAGATCCTTAGCTCGGATTAAGGGGTTAAGCCTTTCCCCTTTAAAACAAAAAAAGTAGCGAAAAAAAAAAAAGAATATTGACATGGAAGTTATACCTTCTTCCACCCCAAAAAGGTATTTACATTTATTATCAATATGAAGTTTACATCATATTTATATGAAGAAAACTAGTTGTGAAAAAACACATCTAAGGATTAAAATTGGGCATACAAGGCGGTTGTCTGTCCAAGTAGATTTAGTAGATTTCTTTGGCATGCTTAATTGCTCATATGTGAATGCATATATATGACAAAACCTGCATTTGAATGAATGAAAATGAATGCTGTTTTATACTAATCTTTACATAGTTTATAAATGGATAAAATGTAAACTAATGTTTGTTGACTGAAAAGGTTAATAGTTTCCCTTTATACTTTAATATATTTTCATTGCCAGATGTAATTGAAATAAACTTCATGTGCATGTTGAAAAGATTTAAAATTTGATAAGATTAAATATATTTAAAAAAGAATTGATGTTGTTCTATGATTTAATTTCAGGATAATCATTGAAAATGCTGCTTCCCTTAATCTGCAAGTTGGCCCATCGGGACAATGTGCAGGTTTGGTGGCGGTGGATGTCGGGAAGATTTGCATCTTCCAATTGATGACCCGAAAAATTAAAATATTTATTCGTGAATTCTAACCCTCTTTTATATCACTGTTGATCAGTTGTGTTAATTGGATTAACTATTTTGAAAGTGTTTTCAGGTATGAAGGATGAAGCAGGACATATGTTCATGTTAGGGTTTACCCTAATTACTCATTTAATGAGAATTTCCTATTTTTACATTCAAGAATTATGGGTATTCAGCCTAGGGTATCTTGAATTCATGTGTTGTTTATAAGATTTGGTTAATGTTAAGGGTTTAGATGATTTATAATGGGTTAAAGCTAGGGTTCAGAAGGATTTTAATGGTCTAACCCAGGGGGTTTTATGGGTTTCCAATAGGTTTTCTAAGATTTACTATATTAAAAGGGTTAAAATAGATATTATTTATCATCATTAATTACATATTTATGTATTCTAAATTAAACTATGCTATTAATAATTACTTTAAGTAAATGTGTGTATTTAAATACTAAGGTTCTAATTAATTAAACCCTTAAACTAAGCTTAAATTAATTAATTAAGAAATGTAGGCTAATTAGATTAAAATGATTAATTAAATGGATAAATAACTAGTGGACTATATGAGTGCTAGGAAAAAGAATGGCTTATATAAGTTGTGTAACTAAAGAGATTTAAGGAGTGGTCTCAATAGAAGATGCACTTAAAGTGAAAAAAGTTGGTTAAGAGAAAGAGTGGAGAGAATTAGTGAAGATGAAAAGAGAGGAGTAGAAATTAAGTGTAATTAAAGTAGAAAAGTTAAATTGGAAAGTGTGGTGGAAGTAAGGAGATTAAAGTGTGGTTGTAGATTAAAAGTTAAAACTAAAAAGAGTGGTTTAGAAATGACTTGTGTTTGTATTTAAATGAGTGTTGAGCTCAAGTTTCTCTTAATGTTTTTTTTGCAGGTACTTTCTTCTGCTCTTACTTTCTTCTGTTTTTCCTTCTTTCTCATTAGACCCTCCTTGTGCTCGGGATATTAAGCCATCATGTACTACTGTGTACGATAATCTTGATGTTGATTGTCCGGCTGGAAGCATGCCCATGCCTATTCCATGGCTTGGTCTTGGTCCCTGCAGCATTGCGCGTATATATGTGATGTGTGTAAGTGTATGTGTGTGTGTGAAGTATATATGTGATGTGTGTATGTATGTGTGTGTGTGAAGTGTGTGTATGTGATATATGTGTGTGTGTGATGTGTGTGTATGTGATGTGATGTATGTGTGTGTGTGAAGTGTATATGTGTGTGTGAAGTGTATGTGTGTGTGAAGTGTGTGTATGTGAAGTGTATGTGTGTGTGTGAAGTATATATGTGATGTGTGTATGTATGTGTGTGTGTGAAGTGTGTGTATGTGATATATGTGTGTGTGTGATGTGTGTGTATGTGATGTGATGTATGTGTGTGTGTGAAGTGTATGTGTGTGTGTGAAGTGTATGTGTGTGTGAAGTGTGTGTATGTGAAGTGTATGTGTGTGTGTGAAGTATATATGTGATGTGTGTATGTATGTGTGTGTGTGAAGTGTGTGTATGTGAAGTGTATGTGTGTGTGTGAAGTGTATATGTGTGTGTGATGTGTGTGTGTGAGAGAGAGAGAGAGAAAATGAATCTCTCCCTCCCCTCCTCTGCTGCTGCACGACAGCGCGCACAGAGAAGGAGAGAGAGAGAGAGACTCTCCCTCCCCTCCTCTGTCAGCGCGGCAGCGCGCAGACAGAGAAGGAGAGAGAGAGAGAGAGGAGAGAGAAGGAGAGAGAGAGAGAGAGAGAGAGAGAGAGAGAGAGAGAGACTCTCCCTCCCCTCATCTGTCAGCGCGGCAGCGCGCAGACAGAGAAGGAGAGAGAGAGAGAGAGAGAGGAGAGAGAAGGAAAGAGAGAGAGAGAGAGAAAGAGAGAGAGATCAGGACAGAGAAGGAGAGAGAGAGAGAGAGGAAAGAGAAAGAGAGAGAGAGAGAGAGAGAGAGAGAGAGAGAGAGAAAGAGAGAGAGAGAGAGAGAGACTCTCCCTCCCCTCCTCTGTCTGAGCACGATAGCGCGCAGACAGAGAAGGAGAGAGAGAGAGAGAGAGAGAGAGAGAGAGAGAGAGAGAGAGAGAGAGAGAGAGAGAGAGAGAGAGAGAGAGAGAGAGAGAGAGACTCTCCCTCCCTTCCTCTGTCAGTGCGACAGCGCGCAGACAGAGAAGGAGAGAGAGAGAGAGGAGAGAGAAGGAAAGAGAGAGAGAGAGAGAGGAGAGAGAAGGAAAGAGAGAGAGAGAGAGAGAGAGAGAGAGAGAGAGAGAGAGAAAGAGAGAGAGATCGGGACAGAGAAGGAGAGAGAGAGAGAGAGGAACGAGAAGGAGAGAGAGAGAGAGAGAGAGAGAGAGAGAGAGAGAGAGAGAGAGAGAGAGAGAGAAGAGAGAGAGAGAGAGAGAGAGAGAGAGAGAGAGAGAGAGAGAGAGAGAGAGAGAGAGAGAGAGAGAGAGGCGCAGAGAGAGAGAGAGAAAGAAAGAGAGAGAAAAAGAGAGAGGGGAAGAAAGAGAGAGAGAGAAAGAGAGAGAGAGAAAGAGAGAGAGAGAAAGAGAGAGAGAGAAAGAGAGAGAGAGAAAGAGAGAGAGAAAGAGTTTGTATTCATAATAGAGCTCATGGATGTGTTTGTATGCATACATCTAAGTGCTAATATGCATATGATTTTGTATTAAAAGTATGTTTTCAAAAGTGCAAGTGTGTATGTGCATATTCATGTGAGGTAATGAATGTGTGTATGCATGTTAGTTCATATTAATTCTACATTTGCATGATTATATGTATTCCAAAAGAAGTGATGTATATGTATTTAGAAGTGTGTGTAATGTAAGCATGCATGTGTGCTAGTATGTGAGTGTATTAGCATATATTAGTATATTTGTAAGCATGCATGTAAAGTTCATTAGTATGCATGAGGAATGTATGCATTAGAGTGTATGTGAATGCTTTAATGTATGCATGAACATATGCATGTGTATGGAAATATTGTGTGAATTATATTTTATGTTTCTTATTAATTTTTTGTAATATTACTAATATAATAATGTTTTTTTTTGCAGAAACATTGATGAGTTCAAGCTATTGAAGTGAAGTAAAGAGAAGCAGCAAGATTGATGATCCATTTAAACCTTATATCTCCATTTAGTCATTTACCCAATTGCTTAGACATTTATCCAATTATCTAGACTTTACATTTGTATTAGCTTATTAATTCATTTATTCAAACCAGTTTAGCATCATATTGTTTCTATTAGTTCTTTCATGTCTTCCGATTTATACCATGCATCTGAACACAGTAGTAATAACATCATTGAACATACAACCGAATCCGTAGAATTAGTGTTAGAAGAACTTATTAAGAACAATATTACTTCGGAATCATTAGTGTCTTTATCTTATGATCAATGTTTAACTACATTCCTAGCATTTTCTTCCATTGCATCTCCTGAATCACAAAGTAGTGAAGATTTATTTCCACCAACTTTAGTTAGACAAACTCAACCAAAACCATTAGAAGCTACAATAGAAGAGGTAGTTAAAGATCAGATAACCGAAGAGTCATTATTGTTAACACCCAAACAGATAGCTATTGCCAGATATAAAGCAGCTTGTCCCTATGGTCCTTAGTCTGAATCCGCTACAGACACCCTGCGTGTGCCGAACGATTTAGGCGGATGACTTGATCCACCATCCGAGCATCTCTCACGACCCGACAACGCACAAAACATCATGTCTAGGTTTTTCAGGTATGGGTTCCGCTAAAACTGATCCTGATCTTTGAGCTAGGTTATCTTGATTCAATTCTTGTGAAGCCAATTCTAGGATTTTGGCTCTAGATTCCTTGAGACTTACTTCCAATTCTGTTATCCTCTTACTCCACTTTCTCTTAATCCTTTCTTTGGAATCTTTCCAAGATTTCGTCTTTTTACAGCTAGATTCTCCAACTTCACTAGTTTCGGCTACTTTCTCATGATTAAGCTGTTGATTCTATAAGAGCATCTGGGCTCTTGTTATAGCTTGGATAGGCATGTATGTAGGGCTGAATCCATCTACGTTGTTTACAATACCTATCACGTTGATTGGTGTCACATTTGAAGCATTAATAGGGTTCTTAGGACAGTCTTTTATGACATGCTCTTTACCACACTCGGCACAAAAACCTTGTATGTTATAATATTGAGACTGTCCTACTATCGGAGGATGTGGACAATCCTTTATGAAATGATCTCCTTGGCATCTAAAGCATGGTCCTCTAGGGCCCTGTGGTCTTTGATGTCTCAATTGGGGCTGCGGATTAGGGTTGTTATACATCACATTAGCGTAGTCGGGCTCCCAACTGGGTTCCAATGGTGGACTATCGTATTGATATGTTTCCACGTGTTCTGGTGACTCTATGTAATATGCGGGTGGACTATCTACATGAGTAGAGTCAGAAGTGTTAGAGTTTGGGTCACTTTCCGTGATCAAGGGTGATGAAGGCACTAAAGCCCTACTTAGGTTTTCTTCTGCAGCAGCGTATTTGACTAATATGACATTCGCTGGTGGGGGTGGCTATTGAGCTAAAACAGGTTGAGGTCTCTGTTGAGCCTGATATGGATAGTTTTGAGGATTCCTATAGTAATGAGGTTGAGTATTATATTGACCTTCATACCTACCTAGCTGTGCGTATGTTTGCGGGTAGTTTTGTCTTACTGCTTGTTTGTTATATGGGCAGTCTTGAGTAGTGTGGTTCATGTATCGTCTCTCAATTGTATAGTACTAGCCACTAGGGTTGGCTTGTGGTTTTTTGCATTGGGACACACATTTGCCATATGATCACCACCACATGTGTAACAATGCTTGTTTGTTGTTAACCTAGGCATCTGTTTACTAGAAACTCCTAGTTTCTGGGCCACTTTTTCTGCTAGGTCTTCTATCGAGCTAGACAATTTTGAAGATGCTAGAGAGGAATAGTCTGAGTCCTTATAGACCTTGGAGAGTTCCAACTCGTCTCCTAAGTTGTCTTCAATGTCTATGCAAATTCTTACACATTGCTCTAGCGTTCTGGGTTCCTTCAAGTACACATAGGAGCGTAGTTTAGAGCTCAAGAGGCCTTCTAAAAACAATGATACTTGCTTGGCCTGTGAGGGTAACTCTTGCATTGGACATCTTTAAACATATTGTCTAAACCTACGTCCTGCCAGTCTAACTGTTTCTTGAGGGGTCTGTTTGAAACTATGAATCAATGAACATGTATCATGTCTGATTCTTCTTTTAGAGAATTCTGTGATGAATGACTCTAAAAAGTGATGGATATCTCTAAATTGCCTTTGTTGCAATGGTTGGAACCAAGTTAAAGCAGTATTCTTTAACATTAGTCCAAATGCATTGTATTGCGTAAACATGTCTTCTACCTGCTCTGCTCGTAGCACTTGCTTAAATTCAGCGACATGATCATAGGGATCTCCTGTCCCATCAAAGTAGTTTTTCATGGATTTTACTAACTGAGTGGGTCTTAATATTCTTGCATGTTCACGTGGTCTAGGTAGAGGAAAATCATCTCTACCACCTGGTATTCTAGGTTCTCTTTGTCTATCCACTTTGTTTGTGTCTATCGTGGTTCTATCTCTCCCTATGGGATGATTGAAACTTACTCCAGGTCTCTCTTTGTTTTTCTCTGTTTGAGTACCATGGGCTGAGGATGTTCCTACCCCCTGATGGCTTGCGTTTACATTTGTTCGAGATGGAGGGAATATGAGCTCGCCTCTCCATGTGTAAGTATTTCTTGCGTGATCTGGTACCACAAATACTCTTTCTGAATTTCATCCAAGTATACAACCTTTCCAGGTGTATCCGGATCCTTGAGTTCATAAATCGTGACGGAGCCTACCTCACTAGGTTGTTCCGTTCTGTACCTCCAAAATGCTTCATCTGTCTCTTTATTCACAAACAACTCTATGCTTCGGTTGTCCTGAGGGATCCACTCTGGGATTAGTACTCTTGTGAGTACAGATTTCCCTCTAGGTGTCCTAGGTTCTTCTAATGGTTTTTTTCATTGGGCTCTTGCTTTCGTCTCTAACTGAATTACACCAAACTCATTGGTATTATTTGGCTGAGTACTTAAGATGTACATTGTTCCTTCCTTGTCTATGTATGCATCTCGCTTGAATTTCAACACTAGATGTTCCAATCCAATGGGTTGATCAGGATTGTGCATTTGCACCACTTTTCTTCGCAACCCATCCTCGTAGATGTGAGCACCTAAGCGGTTGGTTCGAAGAAATTCTAACTAAGTTCTATAGGGTCCTTCGAGACTTTCTAAATATGCTACATGTAGCTCAATGATGAGTAGCACCTCCTTTAATGTCAATCCGGGAAGACGTGAGGATGGTATGAAGACCTCGAACAAGTGGCGGCACAAGTGCGTGAGTGAGAAGCACACTAGCATGCACACACATACACACACACGCGCACACACGGCAAGACAAAGAGCGAGAATCAATGGAGCTTTTAGATTACTTTCAAAATGCTCTTACAAGTTCGTTTCAATTACCATCTACCCCCAAAAATGAGCTCTCTAGCTCTTTTTATAGTTTTTGACTAGCTTTTGGCCCTGTCCAGACCTAGTGTCCGGCCTAGTTAAAAATTAGGTTCCAGGGCTTATTTGGGGGATCAAACGAGGTCTAAAAAATACGAAAATTGGTACGCAACTACTGCTAAGGCTCCTCAAGCTCAAGGACTCCTTGGCTTGCACAAAATGGAGCTACAAAAATGTGAAATGATATTTACAATGATTGTTAGTGATAAAAATCACTGTTGTTGTAGGGGTTTCTTCTAGTGATTTGCCATACATATCTTCGAGCTCCCTACTTGCTCTTCCTCCCTGCATGTCCATCTCTTTGATTCGCCTTAATGTCTTGAAAAAATATTGGCCTACTTGCCAGATCTTCTTTGACTGCCCTGTTTGCTTGTACTGTCCCTTCGCTCTGACTCCCCTCTTTGGCTTTCACGTCTTGTACGTCCTGGTGTACCAAGGCTACTGCCAACACCCCCCCCACTCTCGCGTCTGTCGCCCCTGACAGACCCTTGTCTAGCTGCTTTTTGGACGTAGTATTGTACAACATCGGCGGCGAGGTGGTGTTCTTCTAACCTGAGTCCCCTTGCTAGATCTGTCAGCAATGCATCCCAATTGACTGGCCCTGGGACATCTGGATGTGGCACCCGTAACTGTTCTGAGTGAATGGTTCGCTCCACAGCAAATAAATGGAGGAGATGTGAGGGTCTGGGTACAAATATTTCTGAGTGGTATTCCCAGAACCCTGTTATGAACATCTCTTCGAATGTTTGTTTAAAGCAGGCTGGGAGGTATTTTATTCTGGCGTGCCAAGCATATATCACCTCTATGGAAGGAGTGGTGCTCATGTCATAAACTAAATCTTGGTTTCCTGTAAGGAATCCGACGCCTGAGAAGTGTGGGTCCTTGATATTCTTGAATGTCCTGAATGTAATAAGCATTAACTCAAAAATTTTCATGCACATCTGGGCCATTACATCAGGGGTATTCCTTAATCGGATGCTCCAGTGCCGTATAGTGGAAATCATGTAATTGACGGTGGGAGGCCCTTGAGGAGGTGCTAGATAGACGTAGTTTAACCATTTGGCGCATCCCTTGATATTCTTGACTGCAATGGTGAACTCTGGCCATGTGCGTCTGCGGAGTACAGGAACATAACAAGGGTTATATTTAATAAAAAGAGGCATATTCGTCCAGGTGCGAACCATCTCCGGGTAGGTTTCGAGGAGTCGGATCCTCCAAGTGGGTTGATGAATGGATCCTTTTTTGGCGCTCTCTGGGATATCATCTGGCCCAAATTGTGTAGCAAACGTTGGAGGTTTGCCACATCTATGTTGGATTTCTGCATTGTAGTCCGCCAGGAGTATACAATATGGCACATATTGATCATCATTGGTTCCGATCCATCTATGGTGGGACATGCTGCGGAAGTATTCTGATTTAATAATAGTGTCCTCTATCTTTGCCATAGATTGGATCTGAACTGCCACTCGATCTTCATGAGTTGATGCCGTTTTCTCTAGTGTTTGGAGCCACTCAGGTACTTCGATTTCTAACGTATCCATTCCTTCTGCGGTTTGCTCACCACCTGGCATTGGCATAGGAACGTAAGGTTCCTCATACGTCTCATCTACCTCGATGGGTACCAAATCCTCGGGTTCTGGTTCGACAACTGGAGAGGGTTGCCTTTCATGTGTGAGTAATCTTGCCTGTAATTCGGCCACCTGCTCTTTCAATGCCTTGACTTCCTCTGAAGTCGTGGTCGTTTCTGTGACTTTGGGTGCTGTCTGTTGCTCTTGGAGTTGATTGCGCAGCGCATCACGTTCCCTTTCCAAGTCATCATGAGCTTCTAATAGATCCGCATAGCTGTCCAAGATGGTCTTCATTGTCTCTGAGGGCACAGCTTTAAACTGCTCTGGATCAATTTCGTGTGGAGAGCCTTCCATTGCTGCTTCTAGATTTGCTTCATTCTGCTGCTGCAGTCTCTTGTTTTCCTCAAGGGCAGCCGCCATGTGTTTTCTGAGAAGTGCCAGGTTACGCCGGACTTTGAGATTATCGGCTTGGTATACCTCGAGCAAAGCTTCTAGTTGTTTGGCACCTGATTCGGTCGATGGTTGGGGTGCCGCCAATAATGTTTGGTGAGCCTGCTCAAGCGTCGTGTAGCGTTGATTCAGTTCTGCATTTTCTGTTTGTAGAATGTGAAATTGTCTTTGTAAGTTTTGATGGTGCGATTCCAGTTGCTGATACCGGTTGTCCAGAGCTTTGTACTCATTCTGGAGCTGGTATACACATTGGTTTAATGCTAAAAATATGTTATTTACATTAAATAATGCTTGGAGGGGTGAAGATGCAGGGGGAATGGGGGCGGGAATGGGAGAGGTGAATGATGTGGATGTAAGCGGAGATGTGGGTGGAGGGGGTATGGGTGATGAAGGTGGCATGGGGGGAGGAAGCGGTGCTGTGGCTGGTGATGTTTCCATCGTGTCAACTGTTTGCGTGACGGTGTAGATGGGAATCGTGGGTGGAGTGGATGTGACATCGGTGAACAAGGTGGTGAAGGTGGGCATGGTGACTCCCCCGTATTGGATTCCCGGAGAGAGTGGGATGCCCATGACGATGGTAGTGGTAGTGGATGTGGTAGTGTTAGTGTCCTGTGGTGGAGTGAATTGTGTAGTGTGAGGTGGGGATGGTGGTGACAACGGAGCTTCCTGATATTCTTCTGCTTGTGCTGCCTCGCCTGGTGCTGATGTATTGATGTGAATTTGCTTCCCGGACCTCCTGGGACGAACGGGGACTCTTTTTTCAAACCTATGGATGTAGGCCATTGCCTCATGAATGGCCTCGTTCAGTCCTACAGCGTCGGCATGAAGGTTCATGGACTCAATGAACAACTCGTCCACACCTTCCTCAGCTAGCAAGTCGTTCATGAGTCTTTTGCCCTGTTCTAGAGACATCTGATGCTGTTCCTGAACCAGTCGCATGGTTCGATATAGTCTCTTGATTTGTGCCGAATATGCTGGGGCACTTGCTAACTCGGAGAGTTCGTCATATTCTTGATGTTGTTCTTCGTCGGCTTCTTCTTCGTCTCCTCCTGCCTCTTGTTCATCTACATCGACTTCTACAACTTGTGGTTGGGTGGGGGCCGATGTTGTTTGGGATCGCGGTTCCTGAGCTCGCGCTGCTTCGGCTTCGAGGTTAGAGTCATAGATTAATCTGGCAATTTCTTCATCCGTGAGGTCCTCAAGAGTAAATCCCTGCGGAAATTCCAAATCGGATGGAATGGATGGAAACACCAGATTAGGCCCCTCGGTGCTTGGTCTTGGTAACCGGATTGTGAATGGCCTAACTCGTCGTGTCTGGGGAGGAGTGATTTCTGGTGTAGCGGTAGCTCCCCTTGGTTGAGCACAGGGTAGTTGGACTCCCCCCCTCATCTTCTTTGATGGGGGACCTGCTGCTGATAGTCTTCTCTGGAATTCTTGGACTCGGGACCATACGAGTGCCCGCTGAACAGGCACGTCATAAGCCAAGCATCTATAGATTATTCTGGTCAAAGCACAACACCCGTGGAGCACATTCTTCTGTTTTTTGTTCCACCTTTGATGCGCTAGGTGGATCTGATCTATGATCCAGTGTGGCACATTGATGGGCAGGCTTTCGGTTTCTGCTAGATATAAACTGAACCATATTTTTTTCGGGGGCATTGTGAAGCGTTCTTGGGCGGGAAAAGCAAAATGTTGCATGATGGTTCGCAGGTGAAGCGCAATGGTAGGTGTCATCGCAACCATGTCCTTCAGCTTATTAAGATCTTTGTGCTTCATTCGACCTGGAACCATGGTTTCCTTTTCTGTTGGGATGTGCATGCCATACATACCCAATGCTTCTCTTACCAGATTGAGGGTCAACTTGAATCTTTTAAGCTCATTACCCGGCAGCAGTGATGGCAACACAAAGGTGTTGTCGCCGCCCTTGGCTTTGCTTGGCGTGATGGTACTGATCAGATAAGAACATCGTAAAAAATCCGGCTTTGGTAAGTGAGTCCTGAAATAACTTTCCACACCTGCTTTGACCCAAACTGATCTCATGACTTCGGCATTTTGATAGCTTTCAAACTCGCGTGCGAAAAAGTGGTATCGACCCCATTTGCCATTGAATTCCAATTCTGCTTCCCAGAAATAGGTTCCATCGCCCAGTGGTCCAGCAACATCACTGAACCAATGCGCATGCTTACCTACTTGAGAAGTGTGTCCTTGAGGAGGATCCTGGATGGGGAGCACATGCACTGCTTGAAGCTCTTGCGGTCTTGCGGTGAGACGTGGCTCAAGGAGAAGTGTTTCTATGTCCACAATCTGGGCACCAGATCCGGCTTGAGAACTGGTACCTGCTTCTGCCATGGCCCTGTTTGCTGGTTGGTTCTGTGAGAATATAGAACCAAGTGTTAACATCGTAATGGACAGAATAAATTTGTGTTGTCCCTGTTACAACATTAACATGAGGTGGATGGTGAGTTAGTGGTCAGTAAGTGCATGAAGACAGTGTGTGTAGTTAGTGCTTGTGTTGTCCTAGGAGACTACTGCAGTTAGTAAGTGGGCATGAATTTACAATTTGGGGTCGGGGGGTTTATTACAGGCCCTAGGCTGCCAAATGCAGTGAATGGGCTTTGCTTTCGGTTTCGGAGAGTCTCTACAGAGCTTTCTCGGTGTCGTGGTTTGAAAACGAGGCCTTTTTGGGACCCATTTACAATTGATTACATGCACGCTCTTGGGTCTTGGTGTGTTCATGAGCGTTGAGAACGAGTGAATACTGGCAGTATGCGTAGCTGCGTTATGCTGTTTAGGTTGTGGCCTCAGCGTAGCGACTTGTGCCATCAAGCAAGCCTTAGGCACCCAAATTTGTCTTGATTGTGGGCTTGCCTTCATCGACTTCTTGGGCACCCAAATAGATTTTACTTTAGCAGAAGAATTTCTGAAAGACTTCTTATTAGCGTCGTGTTGTTGGGGCTTTGCCCCTGTAGTTGACGGTAGTGCAACCGGTTGTTCGCCTTTCCGCACCCACACCTGGTTTATTTTCTGGGCCATTCTGCTGCGCAGGTACTTTTGTTCTCGGACATAGGTAGTACTCTGCTTCTTCTGCCTGTGATCTACCTTGGGTTGCTGCTTCCTTCTAGCCTTTGGAAAAGAAGGGAGTTCCGTTGCATTCCTGACTTCTTTTTTGCGAATATCATTCCTCTGCAACACATAGTTTTGGACAAGAACAGCATGGTCATCTTCATGTGTACCCCTGGAAGGACCAGGAGTCTGTGCCTTTCCTAGTTCCTTGAGTGCTCCATTGTCTAATTCTACTGTAACTCGACTATGATTGATCCAAACCTGGAGAAGTCCACTTCTTAGGTTTAAATTGACTGCTTGGTCATAAATCCAATCTTGACCCAAGACAAGAGGTTCAGTGAGATCCTCATCCTGACACACTAGTACCTTAACTGTCATTGCTTCATCATGAATGTAGAGGGGAAGTTCCACCTCGCCCATACAAGGGGTTTCCACGCCTCCCAATCCTATAAGATATGCCTCCACAGGATTGACAGTTAACTGTAACTCTTGACAGTAAGACATTCTAACAGCACTAGTGGCTGCACCTGAGTCAATCAAGGCTCTTACAGTCCTTGCACTTTTTCCTTGTCCTATATCTAGGGTTACGAAAGGACGTCGATCAGTTATCCTAGGTGAGCTGGTTCCTGCGACTTCACACATTGCCATATGATATCCTTGATCTGCATAGTCATTTGTCCTAGGCTGCTCTCTACCTTGCCTACGTAATTTCATCCTTCTAATGTGTTCTAAAGCTTCTGCTTGAGCTTCTTCTCGCACTCGCTTTTCTTCCTCTTTGCGTTTCTTAGCAGTGTTGAGTCGGCTAAGCATTTCCTCCGTGAGGGGTTCCTGATACAACTTGACTCTGCAACCGCTAATATAATTTGGGAGAACATCACCCTCTAATGTGGCCAATTGTACCGCTCCGCTTGTGGAGATCCTATTGATGATCATAGGTCCGTAGCCTCTCTTTTCTAGCTTCCTCGCGTGTTGTTTGAGTGTATAGACTAGGACTAGATCTCCTGCTTTCAAGCCTTTATCCTTCACGTGGGCATCGAAATATGCCTTCTGTCTCTTCTTGGCGGCATATATTCCTGCAGCGGCTCTTAGTCTTGTTTCCCCTAATCGTTCAAGGTCAAAGATCCTAGAAGAGAGTTCATGACCTATCCATTCATACTCTTGTGCTACTCTCAATGTAGGAATCAGGAAGTCCAAGGGTAGCACGGCGTTTTGGCCGAATACCATCTGAAAGGGGGTGGCTTGGAGTACCGTTTTGTAGGCAACTCGGTATGCCCAAACAGCATGGTGCAGCTGTTTGTCCCAATCAGAGCGTTTTGTGTTCACTAATTTTGTCAGTACATTGCATAAAATCTTATTAGTGCTCTCAGCTTGTCCATTAGCTTGAGGGTGATAAGGGGCAGACTTCTTGTGTATTACCAAGAATTCTTGGAGCAGATTTTCAATCACTTCGTTCAAGAAATGAGTGCCTCTATCGCTTACAAGCTCTATAGGTAGCCCATATCTCGTGAATACATTCTCAAACAAGAATTTGGCAGTTGTTTGAGCATCGTTCTTGGTTGTAGCTTTTACCTCTACCCACTTGGTGAGATAATCTGTTGCCACAATGATGTATTCCGCATGAGAACCCTTAGCTGGGGGATTAATAGGACCTACGAAGTCTATTCCCCACTTAGAGAATGCACGTCCACCCATCATAGGTTTCAGTGGCATCTCATCTTTGCGTATAGGATACTGAGTCCTCTGACAGACATCACACCGTTTCACATAGGTATGTGCATCCATGTGAAGTGTAGGCCATCAAAAGCCCACAAATAGTATTGCCTTGATTACCCGATCTGGTCCAAAGTGTCCTCCTGCTACACCTTGGTGAGCAGTTTCTAAGATCTTAAGATACTCACTTTCATGGACACACAGTCTCAGGTAACCATCTTTACCGCGCTTATATAGATTATCACCTATGAGTGAATAATCCAGGGCTTCTTGCTCTAAACTCCTTTTCCTAGCTAGAGTCATGTCTGGGGGGAATGTGTTTGTCCGCAAGAATGATACTAGAGGTTCACTCCAATCTGGCACAATGGATACTTGATAGAGAGTGGCATGTTCCACAGGTGGTTTAGTGCAACAGATTGGGCATTCCTTGCACAACTTTTGGACATCCGCTTCCATAGTTGGCCAATGCACTCCGAATCTCTTTAGAGTCTGCAACGTTCGTTGTTTGGAATGGTGTTGCTCTAACGCACCTACATGTGCTAATTGCAACCATTTAGCGTACTCATCCTCTTCTACGCAACACGCCAAGATCCCTTGATCTGTGTGCTTGTACATGCTTCCTGCCATGATGTGGTACTTTTGGGCTTTTACAACCTCTCTATTCTGTGTGTTTACCACTGGATGGTTAGGCCCGTAGGTCAATACTGGTACTATTGGCTTGGCCCACTGCGGCACCACTTCCAAATTAAACAAGTAAGCATCAGGAAGGTCATCTGACACTCCTTGTGGGGCTTCTCCCGATGTGAGCCTAGAGAGATGATCGGCTCTCAAATGAGTCCTACCTTTCCTTACCACAACCTCAAAATCGTATTCCATTAGCAAGAGAAACCATCTCACTAATCTTCCTGTATTGCATGGCTTGTTTACAAGATATAACAATGCCTGATGATCAGTAAAAAATTTAAACTTATGTGCAAGCAAATAGTGTCTAAATTTCTTAACTGCATATACCATGCCTAATCCTTCGC
This sequence comes from Ceratopteris richardii, assembly GCA_020310875.1. Classification (NCBI taxonomy): domain Eukaryota; kingdom Viridiplantae; phylum Streptophyta; class Polypodiopsida; order Polypodiales; family Pteridaceae; genus Ceratopteris; species Ceratopteris richardii. The sequence continues at coordinate 100,595,135 of CM035411.1, read as the reverse complement.
GCTCTGTAGTGGTGTAATTCCGTTCAGCCGCATTCAATTGTCTACTGGCATAGGCAATTGGAAGATCCATATTACCTTCACCAGTAGGTTGTGCAAGCACACATCCAATGGCATAATTGGATGCATCCACATGAACATGGAATGGTTTATTACAATCTGGTGTGGTCAAGATTGGTGCTGAACATAATCTTCGTTTAAGCTCTTGGAAGGAATTTTCGCATTCATCCGTCCACTCAAAGTTTGTCAGAAGTCCGTACATGGGCTTTGCAATGACAGCATACATGTGTATAAATCGTCGATAATAACCGCAATGCCCCATGAAAGCTTGTACTTCCTTGACATTCTTTGGCCTAGGTAACTCCGCTATGGCTCTCACTTTTTCTTTGTCAGTAGATATGCCATTCTTTGACACTATATGTCCTAGGATCTTGCCTTGCCTGACCATAAAAACACACTTTTCGGGGTTCAGGCAGACTTGATATTCTCTACATTTGTCAAAGATTTGTTTGAGTTCAGGAATATGGGTTTGTCTAACATTGGAATGAGCACAGAGATCGTCAACGTAGACTTCTAAACTCTTCCTCAGGAACTCCTTAAACACATGGCACATCAGCCTCTGGAAGGTGGCTGGTGCATTGGTAAGCCCAAATGGCATTACTCTAAAAGCAAAAATGCCCCATTCTGTGGCAAAGGCTGTCTTATGCTGATCCTCTGGAGCTATGGCTACTTGATTGTAGCCCGAAAATCCATCAAGGAAGCTGTACACTTCCTTGCCTACCACTCTTTCTAAGAGATGTTCTGTGATGGGAAGCGGATAGTTATCTCGAATCGTGGCGGCATTAACCTTTTTCAAGTTAATGCACACACGCAGTTTGTCATTCTTCTTGGGCACCACTACGATGGGGGATACCCATTCAGTGTGCTCAATTTCATAGATAAATCCAGCTTCCACCAGTCTATCTATCTCTTCTTTGATCTTAGCAGCGTAATTATCGTTATATGTATAAGGCTTTTGCTTAGAGGGTTTGGCATCTGAGGTCATGGGGATAGTGTGTGAGCATATGTCAGGGTCAACACCTTTCAAATCCTTGTAACTCCAAGCGAATACATCTCTGTATTCTCTTAGCAAGGCAATCAATTCATGCTCTTCTTCTTCTGTCAGGTCATGGCCTATATACGTGCATCGCTCCTCTCCTTCTTCTATGGCCACTACTATTTTCTTGGTGGTTTCTTTGTTATCATAGGCCTCTCCTGATTGTGCCTCTCGTTTAGGCATTCTTATCATGACTCTCCTGTCATCTATCTCGTACTTCTTAAAATTTTCTGGGACCTCAAACAAAGATTCTTCCTCCTCTAGTAAGACTTCTTTCTTTCTTCGTTTCTTTCCTTCTTCCTTCGAGGTCATATGTGTTGCTAATCTTACATCATTTGTAACCTCTCCATGCTTCTGAGGTTGAAATTCTACTTCATGGAAGTATTCTTCATCTGATGCAAATGGAGGGTCCATAATGATTGACTCTAGATCGGAGTCACTTGCATCCTCAAATGCATCAGGGCTAGGTTCGCATTCTTCTAAAACTGCCTCTCCCATGATTGGCTCTATGGAGAAGACTGAAATATCATAGCCATCCTCATCACAGTGAGGTGTCCATTGTTCTTCATTGATGGCTACGTCCATTGTTGCTAAAATTTCTGCCCAGCCATGGGGTTCAAATTCCTCGTCTGGAAAAACTACAGGTGCATAGGCTGGGTCTTGAATGGGTCTATGGGTTTCGTTTGCACCTATTTCTCTGGCCTTTTCTCTCTTCTCTTCTTCTACTGCTACCTTGCACATCCATAAGTGAGTATCTTCATGCATCCATGAGGATCCAGATCCCATGGAATGCACCGATTCTGTATCATCTTTGGCTCTATGGATGGGATTCCATTGGATAGGAGGGACATCTCTATGAGAATAATCCTTGAGATTGACTTTGGTTGTATCACCTAAGTGCTGCAGGTACAAAGAATTGGTCCCCCAATCCTGTACCACTTGCAACTGTCGCATGAATGGTCTTCCCAAAATCATCTCATAGGCATGATTTTTGCTGAAGTCACATATGGCAAAGGTATGTTCAAACTCGACACCACAAGTGGTGAGAGTTATTCCTTCTAGCAATCCTAGGGGTCTCTCTATGTGACCATCTGCCATTTGCAATTTCATTCTCGTTGGCCTGAGTGCTGGCTTGCCCCAACGCTTCCATAAGGAGGTAGTGGCAATTGCAACTCCTGCACCTGAGTCCAAAATTGCCTTTGTGGTGTAGTCCTGGTAGGTAATGGGAAGATAGGTGTTCCCTTCTTCACCTTCGCACATATCTCCTATCTTATCCAAGGGAATTTCTGGCACTGTCCTATGGGATCCTACCCAGGAATGAGGTTTTGCAACTTCAGTTACTCGACTGGCTGCATATTTCCCCGCGTTTGGTCTATCCTCAGGCAGTTCTTTCAAAGTGAGATTGCGCTGCACCTTGGTGTTCGTTACTACCTCCGTGTTCCTTGGTATGACTGAGTCGTCGTTCCTTACCATGACTGTGGGTGCTCTCATACACGTGGATTTTGCTTCCCATGGGCCTGTGAAGTGGGGTAACTCTTGTATGGAATTAGATTCAAAGTCCATTCTCTCGTGAGATTGAGTACTCTCATGTTCCCCGTAGATGGATGGGATGTCTTGTGGGAATTGGTCGTGTGCATCGTCCACAAGTTCAAAAGGAGGGGCGACCTCGCTTTCGTTTTCCCATTTGTCTTCTTGAATCTCCCGTAGGAAGTCTGGTGCAAACCGATTCATAGAAGAAGAAGTGTCCGGCTCCGTAGAATTGGGCACATAAGCAACCTGGGAAGGAGGGCTTATTCTTCCGTTGGCTCTCTCCTTGCTCTCATAAATGGCTGGAGCACAAGCTTCTTGGGGAGGATTGCTTATTCTATTACTCTTCCGAGCAGGCTCATACACTCTCTGGGAAGGAATGTGGGTTACCTGTGGAGGTACGTAAGCTTTCGAGGGAGGCTCCTGTGACTTTTGGGGGGGGAGATAAGCTTCTTGAGGAGGCTTGCTTATCTGTTCTCTCGCCCTTTCCTTTCTTTGAGGGACAGGTTCCTTTTCTGATTGTGCAATTAGCCTTTCTATTCTTTCTAAGGAGGGGAAGTTGTCTGGTTTAGTGGAATTGGCTGCATAAACTTCCGATGGGGAATGGCTCAGGTTTTTGCTTGCTTTTCCTTTCTCCTGATTTTTTTCTTCCTTGTCAGATCTTGCAATTATCCTCTCTAACTTTTCTAGGAATCCATCCAAGTGTAATTGCGTCTTGGCTGAGCCCGAGTAATTGAAAAGGCGACTGGCTTCAAACATAGTCTGAGCCAATGCGACCATTTTCGCGCACAGTTTGGTTCTTTCTATCTCTAGGTCAGCTCTAGGATAGCACTTGTCATGATCCGTGACGTTTGGCCCTTCTTGGATTCTGGCCTGATATGCTTTAAGCATCATGTTTAGGTCTTCAGGAGTGGGATCTGCTAGGACTGATCCTACTCTAGGGGGTGGTGGGATTTGATGAGGCGGTGGGGAAGGTGGTGAGTCGGATGGAGATGGGAGTGGTGGAGGCGGGGTGATGTGAGAGGGAGTTTGAGCTGTGAGTTCAGTTATCCTCGCTTTGGTTTCTCTTATGCTTTCCTCAAGCTCACTCATCTTTTTGGCCCATTGTCGTTTCATTCTTTCTCGACTATCTTTCCATGCTCTAGTCCTTTTCTTTGTTACGCTCTCGGTTTCACTAGCCTCTGGGCCCTTTTCCTTGCTTGTCTCTTGGTTTTGCTGCAATGCCTGAGCTCTAGTGACTACCTGCACTGGTGCAGTGGAAGTGACGCTTCCTGATGGATCTACAACCAAACCGATCACATTGATAGGAGTGATTTTTGGCATATTATTGGGGTTCTTAGGGCAATCTCGTAAGAGATGTTCTTTTCCACAATCTTGGCAGAAACCTTGGATAGTCACTGACTGGGGTTGTGTAGGTGGAGGCAAGGGACAATCACGAATGAGATGATCTCCTTGGCATCTGTAGCACGGTCCTCTTGGGAATGGAGGTCTTACTTGCCTAGGTTGAGGCCTGGGGTTGGGGTTTGCATACATGACATTCGTGTAATCTGACTCCCAACTAGGTTCACTTGGTTCTTCACTATAGTAAGACTCACCATGTTCTGGAGACTGCATGTAGTAAGCCTGGGGACTATCGACATGTGTAGAATCAAAGCTATGGTCACTGAGGTCATTTTCAGAAAGCAAGGATGTTACCGGGACTAAGGCTCTATTCATGTTCTCTTCTGCGGCAGTATACTTTACTGGGATCACATTGGTTGGGGCAGGGGGTTGTTGTGCTAGCACCGGTTGGGGTCTCTGTTGGGCCTGATATTGTGGTTGGTAGGTTTGTTGGGGTCTAGCATATTGTGGTGGTGGAGGATACTGGTTCTGGTATCTGCCTTGTTGGTAGGGTTGAGGGTAGGGTTGCCTAACTGCCTGCTTGTTGTATGGGCAATCTTGCGCAGTGTGGTTTGTGTACTTCCGTTCTATGGTGCAGTACTGGCTACTAGGGTTAACTTGGGGTTGGGCCATAATGGGACACACATTTGCCATGTGGTCGCCACCGCATGTATAGCACCTTTTCACAGGGGCAAACCTTGGGATTTGTTTGCTAGTTACACCTAATTTCTGAGCTACCTTCTCGGCAAGTTCCTCAATTGATGTGGATTGCGTGGAAGAGTGACTAGATGCACTATCTGAATCTTTGTAGATTTTGGAGAGCTCTAGTTCTTCCCCTAGGTTATCTTCAATGTCAATGCACATGCGTACACATTCTTCTATGGTCCTAGGGTCTTTTAGATACACATAGGATCTCAATTTCGTACTCAGCAATCCGTCAAGGAATAAGGCTACTTGTTTAGCAGATGTGGGTAGCTCCGAAATAGGACATCTTTCAAGGTATTGCCTAAATCTTCTTCCTGCAAGTCTCACAGTCTCTTGAGGGGTTTGCTTGAAGCTGTGAATCAGTGAGGAGGTATTGTGTCTTATGCCGCTCTTAGAGAACTCTACAATGAATGCCTCTAGGAGTTGGTCTATGCTCCTGAACTGACGCTCATCTAATGGCTGAAACCATGTAAGGGCCGTGTTCCTAAGGGTTAGACCGAAGGCATTGTACTGCGTGAACAGGTCCTCAACCTGTTCAGCTCTCAAGACTTGCTTGAACTCCGCCACATGATCATAGGGATCTCCTGTGCCGTCAAAGTAATTCTTCATGGACTTAACTAGCTGGGTGGGTCTCAAAGTTCTTGTGTGCTCTCTATGTCTCGGCAGAGGGAATCCATCTACATTTCTTTGGTTCCTCTGGGCTCTATGCATCTCAGGTTCTACCCTATTCGTCTCTGTTCTCGTTCTTTCTCTGCCCACGGGGTTGGCAAAACTTACTTCCGGCCTATCTCTACTTCTGTCTCTTTGCGTACCATGAGCTTGGGAAGTTCCAGCCCCCGGGTGACCATAGGATACATTTGATCTTGGTTGGGGGAAAATGAATTCACCCTTCCAAGTGTAGGCATGCCTATCATTTTCTGTCACCACGAAGATCCGTTCTGAAGCATGATCTAAATAGGTCACTGTTGACAGGATGCGGGAAGAAGCAAGTATGGACACATATGCAGATCTAGCACTGAGGCTACCCTTCATTTTTTCCAAAAACCCCAACATCATTCTAAAGTGATTCTCATCACTACAAACCCTTGTAAATATCTTTTCACCTTTTTGTAGCTCCATTTTGTACAAGCCGAGGAGTCCTCGAGCTTGGGGAGCCTTAGATGTAGTTGCCTGCCAATTTTCATAATTTTTAGATCTTGTTTGGGCCCTCAAATAAGCCCCGGAACCTAATTTTTAACTAGGCCGGACACTAGGTCTGAACAGGGCCAAAGCTAGTCAAGAACTATAAATAGAGCTAGAGAGCTCATTTTTGGGAGCTTCTTGTAGTTTGAGCTTGTATGAGAACTTTCTTGCAATAGAAGTGATTCCATTGTCTTACTCTCTTTGTTCTTACTGTGTGTGCGCGTGTGTGTGTATGTGTGTGCATGCTTGTGTGCTTCTCACTCACGCACTTGTGCTTCCACTTGCTCGTGGTCTTCATACCATCCTCATGTCTTCCCGGATTGACATTAAAGGAGGTGCTACTCATCACTGAGCTACACCAAATTTTGGCGCCGTTGCCGGGGATCGAGCTTTGAGGACGAGCGTGTGATGGTAAGACGTAGAGAGGACGCGTTGGAATGGTAAGTAGTAGGTAAATTTCTGATTTTTCTCCATCTCCATCTTCATCTTCACCTCCTTCTCCATCTCCACCTCCACCTCCTTCCCCACTACATATCCCCTCTTCCCTTTCTTTCCCTCATTTGTTGTGTGCGAGTTTGAGAGAGAGCAATTGTGTGTGTTTGCATTTGTGTGTTTTTTGCATGCTTCTTGCAGGTACCAGCTCCATCACCATCTCCAGCAAGCTCAGCAGGTACAGAAACTGCCTGCACAGTCCCCGAGGCGTTGAGCTCGAGCTATCGCGACACTCCGAAAAGCTCGACTTCTCACGATTCTGAGTGCACCACGGCATTGCGCAGGCCTAGAGCTCCTAGAAACCCTAGATAGAACAGGAAAATTCGCCATATCTCGAGCTATCGCGACACCCCAAGGTATCGCGACACCCCGAGCTATCGCGACACCCCAAGGTATCGCGACACCCCAAGGTATCGCGACACCCCGAGGTATCGCGACACTCCGAGGTATCGCGACACTCCAAGGTATCGCGACACCCCAAGGTATCGCGACACTCCAAGGTATCGCGACACCCCAAGGTATCGCGACACCCCAAGGTATCGCGACACCCCGAGCTATCGCGGCACCCCAAGGTATCGCGACACCCCAAGGTATCGCGACACCCCGAGGTATCGCGACACTCCGAGGTATCGCGACACTCCAAGGTATCGCGACACCCCAAGGTATCGCGACACTCCAAGGTATCGCGACACCCCAAGGTATCGCGACACCCCAAGGTATCGCGACACTCCGAGCTATCGCGACACCCCAAGGTATCGCGACACTCCGAGCTATCGCGACACCCCAAGGTATCGCGACACTCCGAGGTATCGCGACACTCCAAGGTATCGCGACACTCCAAGGTATCGCGACACTCCAAGGTATCGCGACACTCCAAGGTATCGCGACACTCCGAGCTATCGCGACACTCCGAGCTATCGCGACACCCCAAGGTATCGCGACACTCCGAGCTATCGCGACACTTGGAGGTATCGCGACACTTCGACCCGACCTATCGCGATACATGGCCTTAACGCACGAAATTTTAGAGTGAATTTTTGGAGTAAAATTGAGGTACAATTGAGCTTAGTTTTGGTCACATTGGAGCAACATTAGAGCCTAGAAGTGGGACAAGACCTAGGAACCTGTGAGGAAATCCCTGAACCCTGAGAGCCTGTTTTGACCCCTATTTGCCTGAATGGTCACAACTTGACCATACGAACTCCGATTGATGAGATTTTGGTCTCCTTGGAAAGCTCGTTGAGAATCCTACGTGGACCTCGACTGGTTTTTGTAAGAATCATACGCGGAGTTTCAGAACATGCATTTTTAAGTTAACCTTTAGGTGGAACTGAGTGGTTCCCAGATTCAGGGGGTACCGTGAGTTACTCCAGGGGGACTAAAAATATTGACGTGTGTCTTCCGATTACTTGTGGTAATAAAGCTATACTAACTGGTGAGTTTTTGCAGGAACTTGGTGTGCGCTCAAGGCAATCCAAAGCAAGCTAGCAAGGGTGAGTACCAGGCTTGGGAGAAGGCTTCCTGGGCTTGCATAGCTGTCGGGTCAACCAGCTGATTGAGGTTGGAAGATCTCATAACCCTCCCTTGTCAATTCCTAGCCTAGGCTAAGTACGACTTAGGTGTGGTAATTAACTAGGGCAACGGTAGGCACGAATCAAGTCCAAGAGAATTAATCAACCAAGTGCAAGGAAATAAATAGGTCTTAAGTGCGAAAACACTAAGGGACAAAACGGTAAACGGGAAACGATCACTCATCAAGTGCGGAAATTCACTTAAGTACTCCTGACGACGCGATTTCAGACAAGACCATAAACATAATATTCAACTAAAAAGAACAAAGTGATTGATGAAAAATCAACCTGCAACGAGAGCGTGCTTGGGTTCCAGGGGGTGAATAAATCAGGCTTATGAACCTTAGATCAGGCAGACACTTAGGCCGAGACAGACAAAGCCTCAGATCTTCTGAAGCTAGTGTCAATCACACTGCCAGATCTTGGGCCCAGCAGTTGAGTGATTACCCTGCCAGATCAGAAACAAGTGATTCTGAGATGTCCTATCACATGGAGAGATCAGTAGGTAGTTCAGGGTTGGCTTACCTAGAGAAGCCCGAAGGGCCTTATAAGACTCAATTGGAATATATCAGGACGAATCGTCTAGGTGCTCGCATCTACGAAGACGGACTGAGAAGATCAGTGGTCCAGATTAAGAACCCCGACCAACCCCATGGAATAGACCACCCGGTAGTCAAGTTTGAGAATGGAGCATACCTAGATAAAGAGGGGACTATATATGTAGTCACCACTCTTCCCGACAGAACTGATGAGTTTGGAAATGTGATTGCGGAGACCGACAGGGGAGATATAGAGCAAGGGAACTTAGAGAGAGAGCCAAGAACTCCCCGTGGTAAGTCTGTCTTGACTAGAATCATGACTCCTGAGTGGATTCCACAAGATAATAAAAGCATAGATCTGCTTTTAAATCGGGAAACCGATGAGGCTTTTTGGAGATATAGAACTTCTCAACCTCAGGAGGGGAACACCCTCACAATCTACGAGTTTAAAGACCCTGATAGTCCAGGCCAAGTAACCTACCTAGACACTGCATCAGAGAGAATCTTCGTGGTCACTGAGCAGGGCAGACATGCCTACACTTGGAAGGGTGAATTTGTTTTTCCCCAACCAAGGTCTAATGTATCCTTTGGTCATCAAGGAACCGGGACCTCCCTCGCTCATGGCGCTCAAAGAGATAGAGGTAGAGACAAACCTGAGGTAAGTTTTGCCAACTCCCTGGGAAGAGAAAGATCGGGAACAGAAAGGAATAGAGTAGAAACTGAGAGACATAGAACCCCATGGAATCACCGGGACATTGATGATTTTCCTTTGCCAAGGCCGAGAGAACACACTAGGACCCTACGACCAACCCAACTTGTGAAGTCCATGAAGAATTATTTCGATGGCACGGGAGATCCTTATGACCATGTGGCCGAATTTCGACAAGTGTTGAAAGCTGAACAAGTGGAGGACCTATTCACCCAATATAATGCTTTCGGTCTAACCCTTAGGAACACTGCCCTTACGTGGTTCCAACCACTGAATGAGAGGCATTTCAGAAACATAGACCAACTCTTAGAGGCATTTATTGTCGAGTTTTCTAAGAGTGGAATCAGGCATAACACCTCCTCACTAATTCATAGTTTCAAACAAACACCTCAAGAGACGGTCAAACTAGCTGGAAGAAGATTTAGATAGTACCTGGAGAGATGCCCTATGCCAGAGTTACCCACACCAGCCAAACAAGTGGCCTTGTTCCTAGATGGATTGTTGAGCACTAAGCTCAGGTCATATGTGTACCTGAAGGACCCTAGAACGATAGAGGAATGCGTGCGCATGTGCATAGACATTGAGGACAATCTAGGTGAAGAGTTAGAGCTATCAAAAATCTATAAGGATTCTGATAGCTCTAGTAAACAGACATCTGGTCAATCCACATCCATCGAGGAACTTGCAGAGAAGGTAGCCCAAAAACTAGGTGTCTCTAGTAAGCAAATTCCTAGATTTGCCCCAGTTAAGCGGTGTTACAATTGTGGTGGTGAACATATGGCAAGTGTGTGCCCCATTATGGCCCAACCTCAGGTGAATCCTAGTAGCCAGTACTGCACCATAGAGCGCAGGTATACCAATCACACGGCACAAGACTGCCCATATAACAAACAAACTGTTAGGCAAAATTATCCTCAGCCATATCCGCAACATGGTAGGTACCAGAATCAGTACCCATCACCACAATACAACAGACCACAACAAACTTATCAGCCACCTTATCAAGGGCAGCAGAGACCTCAACCAGTCCTAGTGCAGCAACCCCCTGCTCCAACCAATGTGATCCCAGTAAAATATGCCTCTACTGAAGAAAACCCGAATAGAGCCATAGTTCCAGTCACCCCATTGCTATCAGACAGTGATCCAAGTGACCATAGTTTTGACTCCACATATATTGATAGCCCACAGGCCTACTACATGCAGTCACCTGAGCATAACGAGTCATACTACTATGAGGACCCAAGTGAAAATAGTGGGGAACCGGAGTATTCTAATGTCATGTACACAAACCCCAACTCTAGACCTCAACCTAGGCAGGTACGACCCCCATTTCCTAGAGGGCCATGCTTCAGATGTCAGGGAGATCACCTTATACGTGATTGTCCACTGCCTGCCCCTACACAGCCTCAGCCAGTAACCATTCAGGGCTTTTGTCAAGACTGCGGGAAAGAGCATCTCCTACGAGATTGCCCAAAAAACCCCAATAACATGCCTAAGATCACTCCTATCAATGTTGTGGGGTTAGTTGTAGACTCCATAGGAAGCGTGACTTCCACTGCACCTGTGCAGGTGATCACGAGAGCCCAGGCACTTCAACAACACCAGGGTGTTGGTCCCAAACAGAGCCCCGAGGTGAGTGAAACAGAGAGCATAACCAAAAAGAGGACTAGAGCCTGGAAGGAGAGTCGTGAAAGGATGAAGAGGCAATGGGCAAAAAAGATAAACGAACTTGAAGAAAGCTTGAGAGAAACCAAGGCAAAAATCACAGAGATCACATCTCAACCGCACTCCCACACACTTCCACCACTACCTCCCCCATCACCCTCCATTCCTCCACCCTCTAATACACCCCACGTAACCCACCCACCACCCCGAGTAGGATCAGTATTAGCTGACCCCACTCCTGAAGGCTTGGACATGATGTTCAAGGCCTACCAGGCTCGACTTCAAGAAGGGCCAACAGCTGCAAACCTAGACAGGAGTTACCCTAGAGCCGACTTAGAGATTGAACGAATGAAGATGTGCATGAAAATGGTAGAACAAGCTCAAGCTATACTTGAGACTAGCCAAAAGTTCAATCAGACAAACTCTGTCAAGCCAGAGTTGCATTTCCAAGGCTTACTAGAAAGATTAGAGCAGTTGGTAAACAAATCACAAGTTTCTTTACCTCCACAGGCTCAACCAGTCGTTGAAAGAGGACGCTCACCACAAATGGTAGCTTATGTTCCTAATTCTACGGATGCTGGAATACCTCCTTCAATACAACAGTACTCTCCAGAGTTCTTGCGGGAAATACAAGAAGAGAAATGGGCCAAGGAGAAGGGTGATTCCCCTCCTATTCCTGAGATTGATGACCTTCATGATCAATTTCCCCAAGACATTCCCTCTATCTATGGGGATCAAGCAGAGCAACAAGAGGATGAGAGATTAGATTTTGAATCTAATTCTTTACAAGAGTTGCCTCATTTCACAGGCCCATGGGAATCTGAATCTCTCCAGATCAGAGCGCCCACTATATTGGTAAGAAATGAAGACTCAGTGATTCCCAGGAACACTGATGTTGTGAAAAACACTAAGGTTCAATGTCACCTCACTGTAGAGGAGCTGCTCAAGGCAAAACCGGAGCTCTGGAATCATGTGAAGGATCAGGTTCCAGAACTTGAATCCAACTTACCAAAAGTAGGCTCTAAGCAGAAAGTTCCCGAGATACCTCTCGACAAGATAGGAGACATGAGCGAAGGTGAAGAAGGTAACACTTATCTTCCGATCACCTATCAAGGTTACACAACCAAAGCAATTGTGGATTCGGGTGCGGGAGTTGCTATCGCAACTACCTCCTTGTGGAAACGATGGGGCAAACCCACCTTAAGACCAACGAGAATGAAACTTCAAATGGCAGATGGTCATTTTGAAAGACCTCTCGGATTGCTTGAAGGGATAACTCTAACCACTTGTGGTGTAGAGTTTGAACATACGTTTGCCATATGTGACTTTGAGAAGAATAATGTTTACGAGATGATCCTAGGAAGACCCTTCCTACGACAATTACAAATAGTACAAGATTGGGGAACCAACTCCTTGTACTTACAGCACGTAGGGGTCACCACCAAGGTCAATCTGAAGGATCACACCTTCAGAGATGTACCACCCCTACAGTGGAATCCTATCCACAAAGCGAAAGAAGACTCTATCTCCGTGCATTCTGGAAGTTCACCTGAACCATCCTGGTTGCATGAAGATACTCACTTGTGGATGTGCAAGGTCGCGGAGGAAGAGGAAAAGCGCCGAAAAGCGAGAGAAGAAGGAACTTCCCCAGGAGATAGACCAATAAAAGACCCAGCCTATACACCGATGATATTTCCAGATGAGGAATTTGAGCCTCATGGTTGGGCAGAAATCTTAGCTACCATGGACATTGCAGTCAATGAAGAACAATGGACACCTCATTGTGATGAGGAGGGTTATGATATTTCAGTGTTCATGTGTCAGCCCTTGTTGGAAGAGTGTGATCCTAGTGAGTCCATGGAAGAAGAAGAGAGTGACGATGATCTAGAATCCATTGTGATGGATACTTACTTTGACTCAGAGGAACACTACTTAGAAGACATAGGAGTGTTAACCCAAAAAGAAGAAGAACCCCTTGCGAGTATTAAAACGATAAATTCAAAGAAAGGAAGTGAAGGAAGTCAAAAGAAAAAGAAAAGGAAAGCAGTAAGACAAGAAGAGGAAGAATCATTGTTTGAAGTACCAGAAAATTTCAAGAAATATGAAGTGGAAGACCGGAAAATATTGGTACGAATGCCTAAGAGAGAGGCCATTATAGGAGAAGCATATGACAATAAAGAAAAGACCAAAAAAATTGTAGTGACCCTTGAAGGGAACGAAGAGAGATGTACGTACATAGGTGACGACCTAAGTGCAGAAGAAGAAGCAGAGCTTGTAGCTCTATTAAGAGAATATAGGGATGTGTTCGCATGGCATTATAGAGACTTGAAAGGAGTAGATCCAGAGATCTGCTCTCATACGATTCCGATGACCGCTGATGCTAAGCCCACCAAACAAAAACCCTACACGTATAATGACAATTATGCGGCCAAAATAAAAGAGGAAATTGACAGGCTGATTGAAGCCGGATTCATCTATGAGATTGAGCACACTGAATGGGTGTCCCCTATTGTAGTGGTGCCCAAGAAGAATGGGAAATTGCGAGTGTGCATTAACCTTAAAAAAGTTAATGCCGCTACGATTAGAGATAGTTATCCACTGCCCATCACCGAACATCTTTTGGAGCGTGTTGCAGGCAAGGAGGTTTACAGCTTCCTTGATGGATTTTCAGGTTACAACCAAGTAGCCATTGCCCCCGAAGATCAACACAAAACGGCCTTTGCCACGGAATGGGGAATCTTTGCATTCCGTGTGATGCCATTTGGGCTCACCAATGCACCTGCAACATTCCAAAGACTCATGTGTCATGTCTTCAAAGAGTTCTTGCGAAAGAGCTTAGAAGTATATGTGGATGATTTGTGCGCTCATTCCCAAGAGAGAAGTTACCACATCCCTGAACTCAGGCAAATCTTCAACAAGTGTAGAGATTATCGAGTGTGTCTGAATCCAGAAAAGTGTGTGTTTATGGTACGACAAGGTAAGATCTTAGGCCACATCGTTTCTAAGAATGGAATTTCAACAGATGAAGACAAAGTAAGAACAATAGCAGAGTTGCCCAGACCAAGGAATGTTAAAGAGGTACAAGCCTTTATGGGCCATTGCGGATATTACCGTAGGTTTATCCACATGTATGCCATCATAGCTAAACCTCTTTATGGGTTGTTAACAAACTTTGAATGGAACGAGGAATGCGAGAATTCCTTCAATGAGCTGAAGAGACGTTTGTGCACAGCACCAATACTGACTACTCCGGATTGGAGCAAACCCTTTCATGTCCATGTAGATGCCTCCAATCATGCTATAGGATGTGTGCTAGCACAACCCACAGGTGAAGGAAACCTAGATTTGCCGATAGCATATGCTAGTAGGCAATTAAATGCAGCTGAACGAAACTACACCACAACGGAGAGAGAAGGCTTAGGCATGATATATGCTGTGAAGAAGTTTAGACACTATCTATTGGCCAATAAGTTCAAATTTTTCACTGATCATCAAGCGTTACTATATTTGGTCAATAAACCTTGCAACACAGGTCGCTTAGTAAGATGGTTCCTCTTACTAATGGAATACGACTTTGAAGTTGTTGTCAGGAAAGGTAGAACCCATCTTAGGGCAGACCATCTTTCTCGCATCACTTCAGGAGAGCCACCGCAAGGAGTGTCTGACGAATTGCCTGATGCTTATCTGTTCAATTTAGAAGTTGTTCCTAAATGGGCAAATAAGTTGGTACCAGTCCTAACCTTCGGGCCTGCAAATAAGAATGTGAAAACCAGCAAAGAAGAAGTTGTAAAATCATTAAAGTATCAAATCTTGGCTGGAAGTATGTACAAGCAAGATACAGAAGGGGTGTTAGCTTGTTGTGTCGAGGAGGATGAACATGCTAGTTGGCTGCAGCAAGCCCATGAAGGACTGCTAGGGAATCACTACTCTAAACAGCGAACATTGCAGAATCTAAAGCGCTTAGGAGTGTATTGGCCGAGCATGGACAAAGAAATACAAGAGTGGATCCACAATTGTCCAGTATGCCAGAAGAGGCCCCCAGTGGAGCATGACACTCTTTATCACGTGTCATCAATCCCCGATTGGAGTGCTCCATTGGTTGAGTTCATGAGATCGGGAACATTACCCAATCAGGCTAGTCTTGCAAGAAGACGGAGCATGGAGCAAGAGGCTCAAGACTATGCCTTAGTAGGGGATAACCTATATAGAAGAGGCAAGGATGGTTACCTAAGACTGTGCGTACATGAATCAGACTACCTGAAAGTCTTGGAAACGGCACACAGCGGTGTTGCAGGTGGACACTTTGGGCCTGACAGAGTGATTAAGACTATTCTATTCTCAGGACTATGGTGGCCCACTCTTCATATGGATGCACATACTTATGTGAAGAGTTGCGACACATGCCAACGTGCCCAATATCCGACAAGAAAAGATGAAATGCCCTTGAGGCCAATGATGGGAGGACGTGCATTTTCAAAGTGGGGTATAGACTTTGTAGGTCCCATCAACCCCCCAGCTAGGAACTCCCATGCAGAATACATTATTGTGGCCACAGATTACCTTACAAAGTGGGTGGAAGTAAAAGCCACGACAAAGAATGATGCTCAAACGACGGCTAAATTCTTATTCGAAAATGTGTTCACTAGATATGGGTTACCAATAGAGTTGGTTAGTGATAGAGGTACGCACTTCTTGAATGAGGTCATTGAAAATCTCCTTCAAGAATTCATGGTGGTACATAAGAATTCTGCACCCTATCACCCACAAGCTAACGGACAAGCCGAGAGCACGAATAAGATCCTGTGTAACGTATTGACGAAACTGGTCAATAATAAACGCTCTGATTGGGACAAACAACTTCACCATGCTGTTTGGGCATACCGAGTTGCTTACAAAACGGTACTCAATGCCACCCCATTTCAGATGGTCTTCGGACAAAATGCGGTGCTACCCTTAGATTTCCTAATTCCAGCTTTAAGAGTAGCACAAGAGCATGAGTGGAATGGACACGAGTTGTCCTCGAGGATCTTTGATCTAGAGCGCTTAGGTGAGACGAGGCTACGAGCAGCAGCAGGTATCTATGCTGCAAAGAAACGGCAAAAGGCATACTTTGATGCCCATGTGAAGGATAAGGGCTTGAAAGCAGGAGATCTAGTGTTAGTCTACACATTGAAACAACACGCAAGAAAGCTAGAGAAGAGAGGCTACGGACCTATGATCATTAATAGGATCTCCACGAGTGGAGCAGTACAACTAGCCACGTTAGAGGGGGATGTCCTCCCAAACTATATTAGCGGATGCAGAGTCAAGCTGTATCAGGAACCCCTCACGGAGGAGATGCTAAGCCGACTCAATATTGCTAAGCAACGTAAAGAGGAGGAAAAACGAATTCGAGAAGAAGCACAGGCAGAGGCCTTAGAACGTATTAAACGAATGAAGTTGAAAAGACAAGGAAGAGACCAGCCTATGACTAACACTGAAGAGTCCCCAGGCTATCCCATGGCCATGTGTGAGGCTTCAGATGGACGCACCCATAAGATAGTAGACCGACGACCTTTTGTGACCCTAGAAATAGGACAAAAGGACAGCACAACAAGCGTGAGGGCTTTAATTGATTCAGGAGCAGCCACGAGTGCAGTTCGGCTTTCTTATTGCCAGCAGCTGCAGTTGGAGGTAAAACCCATAGAAGCATATCTGATAGGATTAGGAGGTGTTGAAACCCCTTGTATGGGAGAGGTGGATCTTCCCCTCTACATACAAGAGGTCCTCATGCCAGCAAAAGTGCTAGTGTGTGAAGACGAGGATCTGACCGAACCTCTTGTCTTAGGACAAGACTGGATCTATGATCATGCAGTCAACCTCAACCTAAGAAGTGGACTTCTTCAGGCTTGGGTAGGCCAAAGTCGTCTCACGGTTGAATTAGAAAAGCAAGCGCTCAAACCAATAGAACATGCACCAACTCCTGGTCCCTCCAGGAATCCACACGAAGATAACCATGTTGTGCTTGTCCAAACTTCTATGGTGCAGAGGAAGGGCAATCTTACTGAAGGTTCAGGAGCCAAGAAGGAGTTCCTAAATGAGTCCAAGAAGATGGTAAATGAACGGACCGAACATCACGCTACCCGAAGGAGGCCGCTAATCAAGAGGCAGGAGCGCCAACCCGCGCAATATGGAGCATCTCATGGTGTGAAGCAGATCTGGATGCGCAAGGATGGAAAACCCACCGATCCAATAGTAGATTCTCAAAGAAACAAGAAACGAGCCTCACCATCAAGGAACAAAGGGAAGAAGCCCCCTAGGATAACCCCTAGGCGTACCATTTCTATTTGGGTTCCTAAGCGGTCAATGAAGGCCACCCCTAATGCTAGACAGATATGGGTGCCCAAGGCTAGCTTACAAGCCCAAATTACTTCACCTACAGGCACGAGGATGAAGCAGCTTTCACAGGCACTCTTGGCCAACAACGCAGAAAGTAATGTCTGGAAATGGGTACCCACAAGATCCCACATACATCACACTCTCAGACCGAAATCTTCACATGTCCTTAGCTCTAAGAGCTACGACTCCTGTATCAAAGTGGGGAGAATTAAACGGTGTACTAAACCCCCTGACCCTATTCTGTAAATCCGTCCACACTAACATAGAAGCATTCCGAGCCATCGCATAACCAAAGTATGCATCTAGGATGACACTGACCTTTAATCACCACTCACACATATCATAAACACCTCACCACTAATCACTGACCTCCGGGATTGTCGTGTTAGTATTGTGAAGGGAACACCATTACATCCTGTTTCCTATGCAACACTAATGTGCCTTTCGTCTTCCAGCAGATAAGCAACCTACTCTCATGGCAACAGCGGCAGGCACAAGCTCTCAGGCAGGATCTGGTGCTCCTATCAATTGGGATGCCATGCCAGTGGAAGCTCCACCAACGGCTAGGCCTGAAGAATTCTTGAATGTGCGAAGGATCCCTATTCCAGATCCACCCAATGGGCTAACCGAAAGAGTAAAAGGGCACTCCCATTGGTTCAATGAAATGCCAGGGGATTTGGGAGATGCAGATCACATCTGGGAGTCCAAGATGGAGTGTGGAGGGGTTTGGTGGACCTTCCAATTCTTTTCAAGAGAATTTGAGGCCTTACAAAATGCAGCTCCCCTTCAAGAGATCTGGCGAAAGGCAGGACTGCAAACTTACTTCAGTGCAGCTCTACCAAAACCTGACTTCCTCAGGTGTTACTACTTGATTGCTACAATGAAACCTACCGGGGATAAAGATCATTCAGGCACATTCTGGGTGCCCTCCTTATCTAATCTGGAGGAGATGAGGAAGTTTGAACTAAATGTAACATTAATCAGGGAAGCCCTTCAAATGTATGGCACTCATGTGCCTTCAGATCGCGACCCCCTGATACCAGAATCAATGAAAAGCAATAGAGTCAAGAAGCTCAAAGACATGTGCGCCCTCACCCCCAACATCGCCATACCCCTGCGGATGTGCCTCCAGCACTTCGCATTTCCAGCTCAAGACCGTTTCACTCAGCCTCACAAGAAGATATGGTACGGACTGTACTTAGCAGAGACCGGCAGCTTGCCCATTAAGTTGCCAGTATGGATCTTAGATCAGGTATATGAGGCAGGCAAGCGGGGGGTGAGGAAGCCCACCCTACATGGTTGCTGTGCGTTGACGAGAATCATCTACAGATGTCTGGCGTATGATGTGCCAGTTGCTCGAGCCCTCAAGTATGCACATCTGGAGTTGTTTAAAGGGCGAAAGTCAGGGAGTCAGCCTGCAAAAAGAATGCGTGGATCCCTTTCACAAGTCCTGATCCCTCCAGCAACCACTACCGAAGTCTCCACTAGAGAGGAAGCCCCGGTGGCACCAATCACAATTCATCTCCAGGAGTCTCAACCAAGAGAGGTGGTACAGCCCACTCCCTCTGCCCCTCCGCTACCTACCGATGCAGAATTTGCAGCGATGGCCACTTTCACCGAAGACCCAAATTTTGATTTTGAAACATTTCTGCAGACGGCTCACCTATCAGACAGTGAAGGTTGTCCTGACAATGTCGATCCGGGGACATCAACCCAAAGAGAATATGCACGAGGTGAGACAAGCAGCGTACAGGAGCTAGGAGTGACACAACCTCCTCCAAGTCCAAACACACAAGCCCAGGAGCAGGCACCAAGGAATAACCCAGAAGAGAGTGAAGACGAAGCCCCTGCATATACGACACAGCTCAAACGATTATACCAGACAATCAAGCAGGTACAAAGCCGCCATAAAATGTCAGAAGAAGCAAATAGGGCCCTAGTAAACCAGATGTTACAGTCAGAGCATATCGACCCCCAATTTGTAGAATCGCTAAATCTTTTGGCGGACACCTGTGGCATCAGTGAAGCATTAAGAACCTTGGTCTGTCAAGAGAACCCTGCTTATGATCAAAGAAGAATTGATACACGGCCGCGACAAGGAAAGATGATTCAGATGGAAGTATCTACCGTGTTAGCTACGTCCACATCAGAAGATGTGCACATGATTAGCCCTAGGCACAATGATGAACCGGAGGAAGTTACGCATGCCCCATCTCCCCCATCATCTCCTATCCCACCATCAGAGCCTCTCTCCACGGGTCTTTCTACACAACCATTCTCCTCCTATAGTGAGACCATTGTACACACCCCCATTTCCACTCTCCTTCCTTCACCCTCGTCCACCTCTGTCACTCAAGTTTTTGAACCTCAATTAGGTCACCCTTTCTTCCCCCATGCCGTTGGACAACCATCTGTCACTAGTCAGACTCTGTCCATCTCTTTGCCCTCCATCCCCCCATTTCCTTCCCCCCAAACTCTACCTATCCCGTCCCTTGTAACTGCCTCGAGCACCACACTAACCACCCAACCCTCCTTCTGGACCTACCTTGTAAACATTCTTCAACAGGTTGAAGAACATAAGAAAAAGTCCCTTCCCCAAATTCACTCCCCCACATTCACGGCCACCACTATCACACCACCCACCATTCCGGTGTTCACATTTCACGAATCACACTCACTCATGTCCGATCCCATGGACATTTCACCATCCGCTGGATCACCCACTACCACTGTTCTCACAACACCATCACAGGTTATTACATTCACATCACCACTTCCACACACAGTAGGCACAACATCCACTTTCCCCATTCCCACTTCCCAACCCCCTGCATCTTCCACCTCATTTAGTCTTGCACTCGACACGATGCTTGAAGCTGCCACTCAGCTCAAGCAAGAATATACATTATTGGAAGAAAATAACAAAGGGCTTTGCACCCTCTCAGCAACACTCCAAGAGCGTGTCACTGCTTTGGAGTTCATTCATATGGAGTCACAACGCAAGATCTCTGCCCTCGAACAAGCAAATGCGCAACTCAAGGCGAGACATATGGAAGAGAGCAAAGCCATGGAGGAACAGCTGCGCGATCAAATGGGCCGCAATGCACGGCTTCAACGAAACATGGCTTTGCTACGACGACATCTGGCGGCAGCGCAAGAAGAGAATAGACGGCTTCAACAACAAAATCAAGAGAACCTCGAGGCTGCCATGGAGAACACCCCGGGGGCTCCCATAGACCCGGTCAAATTTCAAGCGGTCCCCTCAGAAAGCATACAACAAATATTGGAAACGTATGCCAATCTATTAGAAGCACATGATCAGCTTGCCGACCAGCTAAAGGACGTACAGAGACCCCAAGAGTCTACACCACACCGACAAGAACATAAAGAAATGACAGACGCTGCTACTTCAACCGAACCTGAACATTCAACGCCCAATGACGTGCTGGAGTTACAGCAGCAGATCGCAGAATTAAAGCTGAAGTTGATGCAGTACGAACGACCCCCTTCCCCCCCAGAGCAACCGTCAGAAGAAGAAGCAGTTACCATCCCAGTGGAGGAAGCATTCGACGACAACTACGAGCCTCAACCACTTCCAGGTGGACGCGTAACAGAAGAAGGTCAAGATACCTATGAGGAACCCCCATCGGCATGGATGAAACAAGTCGAGGAGATGGGGAAAACTCATCAGGAGCGGATATCCACTCAGATGCTGGCAATGAAGGCCGTTGAGGACACCATCCTTCACTCAGAATACTTCAGGCACCTCGCTCCTAGACGCCTGATCACTAGCTCAGAACTGCAATACAAGCCCTATTTTGTATTGTTGGCTGACTACAATGCAGAAATCAAACGAGTCACCAACAAATGCCCAACATTTGCCACACAGTTCGAACCAGAAGACATACCAGAAGCGGCACGAAAGGGGGCCATATTCCAACCAACGTGGAGGCAAAAGTTACTCGAAACTTATCCAGAAATGCTTCGAACATGGGATCATGCCCCCATGCATTTGAAGTACAATCCGTGTTTTGGGCCAGTGCAAAGACGCAGATCATGGAAAGCTTTTGCCATCAAGGTTCAGAATAACGCAAACTGTAAAGAATGGCTCAATTACCCCGCTATCGCCCCCCCAACCGGTACTCCTACAGTGTCATACATGATTGCAACCATCAGACATTGGATACCACGCCTCCACCCGATGCCAGATGTCGCTGCCCAGATGATGCTCAAGATCCTCGACATGATGCAGGTCGTACTCAAAACTTTTCGCAATGTATGCCATATTCAACCTCCTATTCCAGGGTTTATCAATGGTAACTACGACCTGCTATATGATATGAGCACAACCCCGAGCATACGAGTGGCTTACGCATGGCATGCACGCATAAGATATCTCCCTGCCTGCTACAAGCAAACATTTGACGACATGTTCACCACGGGGTTTTGGGAAGCACATTCAGAGGTATTTGCGCCACGGCCTACGCATCTACTCCATCTCTTTGCATGTGAGCAAACGATGCACTCCGAGCTCTACACGATGCCACAACTTGACATGCCTGGTACAGTGGATTGGGAGGCCTTGCAACGAGATCTAATCAGAGGTTTAAAAATCAAAGAACACGAAGTGGCAACGGACCTCCTGCAAAAATACATTGATCAAACAGCGGAAAAGAGGTCTGTCAGAGGCGACAGACCTTAGGGGGGGGAGAGTGTTGACAGGATGCGGGAAGAAGCAAGTATGGACACATATGCAGATCTAGCACTGAGGCTACCCTTCATTTTTTCCAAAAACCCCAACATCATTCTAAAGTGATTCTCATCACTACAAACCCTTGTAAATATCTTTTCACCTTTTTGTAGCTCCATTTTGTACAAGCCGAGGAGTCCTCGAGCTTGGGGAGCCTTAGATGTAGTTGCCTGCCAATTTTCATAATTTTTAGATCTTGTTTGGGCCCTCAAATAAGCCCCGGAACCTAATTTTTAACTAGGCCGGACACTAGGTCTGAACAGGGCCAAAGCTAGTCAAGAACTATAAATAGAGCTAGAGAGCTCATTTTTGGGAGCTTCTTGTAGTTTGAGCTTGTATGAGAACTTTCTTGCAATAGAAGTGATTCCATTGTCTTACTCTCTTTGTTCTTACTGTGTGTGCGCGTGTGTGTGTATGTGTGTGCATGCTTGTGTGCTTCTCACTCACGCACTTGTGCTTCCACTTGCTCGTGGTCTTCATACCATCCTCATGTCTTCCCGGATTGACATTAAAGGAGGTGCTACTCATCACTGAGCTACAGTCACTCTGCCTGGGCTATCCGGATCCTTAAACTCATAGATCATGATATTTCCTATGTCTGTCGGCTGATTAGACTTATACCTCCAAAAGGCTTCATCAGTTTCTCGATTGAGGAGCAATTCTATGCTCTTGTTGTCTTGGGGGACCCATTCAGGCGTGATAATCCTAGTGAGAACTGATTTACCTCGAGGGGTTCTAGGTTCCGCACCCATGTTCCCTTGCTCCAGGTCACCTAAGTCCGCTTGTGAGATTACATTCCCAAAGTCATCGGTCCTATCAGGGTGACTAGTGACTACATATATAGTTCCTTCTTTGTCCAGGTATGCACCATTTTCAAACTTGACAGCTGGGTGCTCTAGTCCAATGGATTGATCAGGGTTTTTAATCTGGACCACAGATCTTCCTAGGCCGTCCTCATAGATGCTAGCACCTAGTCGGTTGGTCCTAAGATATTCCAGCTGTGTTTTGTAAGGGCCTTCTACCCTGTACAAATAAGGCACTCCTGAACTTCCCGTAGGTCTGTCCATGCCTTGAGACATTTCTGACTCACTGGTCTCCGAGCTAGGGTAATGAGAGTGGTGGCTCAACTGCTGGGCCCAAGATCTTGCAGTGTGATTGACACTAGCCTCTGAAGACCTAAGGCTTTGTCTCTCTCTTGCTAGATGTCGTCCTGATCTAAGGTTCATATGCCCAACTGATTATCCCAATTTTTTCCAGAGTACAACCTCGTTGCCAATCAATTGGTACCAGTCACTTGATTCTTTTTAGTTAATTATTGTGTTTATGGTCTTGTCTGATATCACGTCGTCAGGAACACTTGAATGTTCTTCGTACTTTAGGTTGATCGTTCCACGTTAGGTTCTTTTCCTTTAGGTTATCGACAGTACAGAGATTATGTTTTTAACTTGAACTTGAGTTTTTAGGTAGTCTTCAACTTGATAACTGCCTATCGTCGCCCTGGCTTACTCCTATCTCTACTCGTTCTTAGCTTGAGCTAGGAAATGACAGAGGGAGTTGAGAATAATCCAACCTTACTTGTTGATCCCTTGCTTTATGGTGCTCAAGAACCCGGTTCTCAAGCTTGCAAAGAAATCTTGCTTTGTATGCCCCAAGTTGCTCTCAATGGACCTATAAAAGTCCCACGGTTAGCTCAATGCTTATATTCAAAGGACAAAACCAACCACTTTCATTCATGTAACATAAACACACATGTGCATTCTGACTTTTAGGAAAATAATTCTAAAGACCCCTGACTTTGATCCCCCTGGGTATGGTCAACTTCCAACAAGCCCAAGAGCTCCAAAATTGGATTTCGTATGAAAAAGTTAGGACTGTTCAGGGTTTAGGGAGTTAAATCAGAATTCAACACAAGCTAACAGTCAAACAGGAACACTCGAGTAGCTTGTGGCACGGCCTCGCGATGCAATACTACACCCTAGTGTTTGTCCCACACTCAATCAAAATTTAGACCAATAATTTTGCCTTGAAAATTTGACCTAATTTGCCTTTCTAACGCGTTCGCAAAGTCTGTCGGTCGCGATTGACAGGTCAGTCGCGATCGACGTGTCGATCGCGATTGACAGGTCCGTCGTGGCTGTCAATCGCGATTGACTGGTCAGTCGCGATTGACACGTGGCCGAAAAGTCAATCAGTCGTGGTCAAAGCGTCGTTGACTCTGTCGGTCGCGATTCACAGGTCCGTCGTGGTCTGTCCGTCGTGGTCAAACAGTCGTTGACTGTGTCGGTCGCGATTGATGAGTCGATCGCGATTGATGACTCGATCGCGATTGACATGTGTCACGCGTATGGTCAGTCGGTCGTGGTCAATCGGTCGTTGACTCTGTCAGTCGCGATTGACAGAGCCGTCGTGGGCTGTCGGTCGCGATTGACGTGTCGATCGCGATTGACAGATCTGTCCGTCGTGGTTTGTCGATCGCGATTGACAGAGCGATCGCGATTGACAGAAATCTGTGGAATTTCAAAAAACTAAACACATTTTTGGGAAGCTCTAGGCCTGTAGGTCATGGATATGCACTTTGTTTAGCAATTAGAGCAATTTTTCAGTCGGTCGCGATTGACAGAGCTCGGCGACACACAGACAGTTACTCAGAATTCCGTACCTGCGCAGAGTGCTGGGGATGATGATGCGGCCTGTACCTGCAGAATGCTCACAAAACATGCAAAAAACAGCACATGCAAATTCGCTCTCTCGCTCTCTCTCACAAGTGAAATGAGGGAAATGAGGTGGAGATGGGGATATAGTCAAAAAACTGAAATTTTCGCGATGATGGAGATGGATGTGGGAGATGGTGATGATGATGATGGTGATGAAGATGGTGAAGAAAGTAAAAGAAAATCGATGAGAGTGAAGAAAATACCTACAACTCCAACGCGTCAACTCTACGTCTTACCATCACACGCTCGTCCTCAAAGCTCGATCCCCGGCAACGGCGCCAAAATTTGGTGTAGCTCAATGATGAGTAGCACCTCCTTTAATGTCAATCCGGGAAGACGTGAGGATGGTATGAAGACCTCGAACAAGTGGCGGCACAAGTGCGTGAGTGAGAAGCACACTAGCATGCACACACATACACACACACGCGCACACACGGCAAGACAAAGAGCGAGAATCAATGGAGCTTTTAGATTACTTTCAAAATGCTCTTACAAGCTCGTTTCAATTACCATCTACCCCCAAAAATGAGCTCTCTAGCTCTTTTTATAGTTTTTGACTAGCTTTTGGCCCTGTCCAGACCTAGTGTCCGGCCTAGTTAAAAATTAGGTTCCAGGGCTTATTTGGGGGATCAAACGAGGTCTAAAAAATACGAAAATTGGTACGCAACTACTGCTAAGGCTCCTCAAGCTCAAGGACTCCTTGGCTTGCACAAAATGGAGCTACAAAAATGTGAAATGATATTTACAATGATTGTTAGTGATAAAAATCACTGTTGTTGTAGGGGTTTCTTCTAGTGATTTGCCATACATATCTTCGAGCTCCCTACTTGCTCTTCCTCCCTGCATGTCCATCTCTTTGATTCGCCTTAATGTCTTGAAAAAATATTGGCCTACTTGCCAGATCTTCTTTGACTGCCCTGTTTGCTTGTACTGTCCCTTCGCTCTGACTCCCCTCTTTGGCTTTCACGTCTTGTACGTCCTGGTGTACCAAGGCTACTGCCAACACTACATTTGACCCTCCTTCTGGTCATTCCGTGCTAAAAGTCATTTCTGATTCACTCGTATCTGAGCTCAACTTGTAGGGGTAGTTACTATTCAATTGTTGTGCCCACGAACATGCAGTAGTTCTTGCACTTTCTTCTAATGATCTAAGGCTTCGTCTGTTTGACTTACCCATATGTTTGCCCGATCTAAGGTTCATGAATTTACTTCGAGGCACTTCTCTGATCGTCAATGGTTCTTTGTTCTTTATTGCTTGTTTCTTTTTGAATGTCTTTAATTTCTTTTCTTGTCTCAATGTATACGTCAGGAATCGACTTTCTGTGGTACTTTTGAGTTCTTGTTCCATCAGACTTAAGTTCTTTCCTTTAGGTTTTTCGTATCACACACCTTTACTTTAGTCTTGGACTTGAAAAAATTAAATCTCTTGAACTTGATGCGTTCCTATCGTCTTTAATCCACAATGCTAACATTTAGCCTAAGCTAATAATTGAATGAGGGGGTTGATTAATCTTTCAACCTCAAGTCAGCTGCTTTGAGTGCTTTGATGCCCAAGAAGTCGCACTTCCCAAGCTTCGCGTTCTGCACTCCCTTGCCTTGATTGTCCGTGCTAGACCTGTAAAAATTCAATATTTAGGTCAATTCTCAAATGAATGATCAAGCACTTTGATATATACACTTTTAAAGGTCCCTTCCCTCTTGGTCAAACTTTAATGCCCCCTGGCTTTTCTAGTCCCAACCATGTTAACCTCAAATTATCCTCTATAAAAAACAACGTCTTCTTTTTGAAAACAAACAGTTGAGCTCACGTAGTACTCGTAAAGAGTTTTCTAACGAGCTATAAAGCTCAAAAAACAGACTTTGGATGAAAAAGATATGACCGTTCAGGCCCTCGGGGGTAAAAACTGACAAACAGGTTTTCCTTCAAATATGAGCTAAGGGGTCTCTTATGAGTGCAATCACCTAAAAATTTTCAAAAAATAGCCTCAAATTTGCCCAAAAAATCAAACCCTAAAAATTGTGTTTGGGGTGGACAATCGCGATGGTCTGAGATTATCGCGATGGTCTGGGACCATCGCGATGGTCCAGGTGAACCGTCGCGATGGCGTGGGACAATCACGATGGTCTGATGGAGCGAACTGTCGTGATGGTCCAAAGTGAATGATTGCGATGGTCCAAAGATGAACCGTCGTGATGGCCCGATCTGCAAACAATCGCGATGGTGTCAGTCAATGGTCAACGCCACAATCGTGATGGTCATGAGGCACAATGGCTTGAGCCAATCACGATGGTCTGGTTTTTGAGTCATCGTGATGGCGTACCTGGTACCGCCGCGATGGTATGGCTTGACATGTGGCACTATTGTCGTGATGGCGTGAGCCAATCGTGATTGTGTGGGGTCGATGGGGTCGTCGCGATGGTCCGCGGGACTGTTGCGATGATTCAAGTGAACCACCGCGATGGTGTGAGACCGTCGCGATGGTCTGGCCAAGCCGTCACGATGGCGTGAGCCAATCGCGATGGTGTGACACAATCGTGATGGCGTGAGCCAATCACGATGGTCCACCAAAATGCAAAATTTTTGAAATGCAAGTGTGGATTCCTATATGCGCAAGGATTCTCTACAGTGTGGTGAACTCGCTTACCTCAAATTCCGAACTTGGCAGACCATCACGATGGTCTGATAGAAAGTGATTTTCTTACCTTTTTGCAACTTTCGTTATGCTCTCGAGCACTGTACCTGCAAGAAAACTCAAAAACACAAAAGCACATACAAGCACAAAAGCTCTCTCTCTCACATGCACAAATGAGGGAAAATGAGGAGAATGGGTGGATATGGTGAATTTTCAGATTTCTTCGAAGTGGAAGAAGATGATGTGGTGATGAAGATGGAGTGTAGAGAGGTGAAAAACACCAAAAACTAAGTAAAAACAACAACAAAAACTGAAATTTTTACCTTCCAACGCCACTTCTTGCTATACTCTTACCATCACACATTCCTCCTAGACTCGATCCCCGACAACGGCGCCAAACTTGGTGTTGCTCTAGCACAATGGTGAGAACCACGTTAAGAAGCTCCACCTCCTTAATGTCAATCTGCGGAAGAGATAGGACTGACATGAAGATCGTGAATGTGAGATGTAGTGAGAGTGAAGATGAGAAGCATAGAGATGCACACACACAATGAAGAAACAAGCAAGACACAATGGAAGGTAGGAAATCAACTCTATTACTCAAGAACACTCTTACAAGATCAAAATAGCTCTAAGCTCTTCTCTACTCAAACAAGCTAACCTCAAAAATGAGCTCTCTAGCTCTTTTTATAGATTCTAGACTAGTTTTGACCGGTTTCACATCTAGTGTCCGACATAGTTAAAAAATAGGTTCTAGGCACTATTTGAAAGGGTAAACGGCATCTAAAAATAACCAAAGTTGGTATGCTCATTCTACCTAAGCTCCTCAAGCTCGAGGACTCCTTGTCTTGCAAAAAATGGAGCTATAAGTTACAAAAAAGGTTTTTCTATGTTACATATGGTACAAAAGTGATGAAAATCACTATTGGAGGTTTTGAAAAGTGTTTATAAAACATAAGTCTTTGAAAAAATGTTTCTACAGACTCCCTGCTACTTCATTGTGCTCTATCTTCACATGCTTCCGCGTCTTCTATGCCTCTGGCTACTGCCATCAGTATCTTCAACAAATGCTCCATTCTTCGCGAATCTGACCTACAATCCTTTTTCAACAATCCGACCAATTTTATGAGGTTCATAATACTTTGATCAATAAGTTCATACTACCATCTGAAATCTTCACATTGCTTATCTTATCCACTAGATGCCTTGTGTCATCCCCTGTTTTGAATTCATGTCTATTCCTTGGATCCTCCAAGTATGAGAGTAGAGCTACATTCCTTGTTACATGATTTGAGCAACCAAAGTCTACATAGAATACATGTTCATCTACTTTACCTTGCTTCATGCTCATGCTCATTAGAAGTAATGAATCCTCTTGAGTTTGATCATTTGCATAGTTGTTTTAGGCTCTCCTTCCTCTTTATCCTCCTTGAGAATTATTTTTGTTGTATGAGTTGTTGCTATAGCCATTGTTGTTATTGAATCTACCTCTTGAGTTTCCATAGCCTCCTTTGTTGCAACCTCTTCCTCTTTGGTTTCTAGGATTCCTGCAATAATTCTCAGTAATATGATTATTTAAGCCACATATGGCACATGGAGATGAGCTTTGAGCTCTCCTTGTGCCTTGTCTTCCTCCTCTGCCCCTTCCTCTTGAGCCTCTACCTCTACTTGCAAAGTTTTCTTGAGAGGTGCTACCTACATCGTCAGAATTTTTACCTTTACCTTTGTTATCTTTGTTCTTCTTATTATCTGTATAGATTGTAGAGGATTGATTACCTTTTGAGTTGTTTTTGTTCTTCATAAGCTTTGCCTCATGTGTGAACAATTGTCCCATGAGAGTATTGAAATCAAGAACCTGCATATCCTTGTAGAGGTCCATGGTTGTGGTGAAAGCTTCCCATTTGTCATCTGCCTTTATTATTATATTGATCACTTGCCTTACTATCTGTTGTTCATCAATGATTTCTCCAATGCTTCCAAGTTTGTATGCTATGCCATTCATCTTGTTGACAAAATTAGTCACACTTTGGTTGGGCATCTTCTTGAGTGTGGTGAACTCCATCCATAGTTGATTCTTCCTTGCCTTGGTACTTAATGAGAAGAATGCTTCAAGAGCATTCCAAGTCTCTTGTGAAGTCTTGCAACACTTGATGTGTGGAAGTAAAAAATTAGAGCTTGAGTTAAGAATATATGGCCTTGCTAGAGCATCCTTTGAACACCATGTGGTTAACCTCTCTTTTTCTTCTTGAGTTGGTTCTCTCTTTGCTTCTCAAGATTGGCATCATCTCATCTCCAGATATGTAACCATAGAGATTTCTTACTTGAAGATACACTTCCATCCTAAGTGACCAAGCTAAGTACTTACCTCAATCCAATTTGTCTATGGATGAAGGAAATCCATATCCCATGTTGATTTGTTGTTGCTTTGATACCACTGTGAGGAGATGGAGAGATAGGTTCCAGAGATGAGTTGGTGTTGCACAAAACCTGCTCTACACTTGCCAAGTTAACTCCAATTATGCTTAATATAATCCTTTAGCTTCACACTAATGTGTTTGTAACCAATACATCCTTTGGATCCTCATTTTCGAATGTTTGGATCAAAACAAATAACTTGCATATACTAGAAAAGTGAAGAAACCTTCTATTATGGGAATAGAGGTGCTCAGTATTATGTTCAGAGCTCACATCCTGGTATGCATTGACTAAAGGGATTTTGCACAAATCTAAATACGGTGTATAGCTAAGTGAAGCATGTTATTTCATCAATTTAGTTGTTCCATACACTAAGAGATAAATCTAACAAGTCAAAGGGTTCATCCCGACTTTTTAGGATCTAGAAGGTATGCAAACATAGTCACCTTCTATGATTTATATCTCAATATCCTTTAAACCAACTTGATGATAATTGATATGCAAGTAGTAGACACTCAATCTAACTAACACAAGTTAAAGTATAGCAATTGTGAGTACACACAAAGAAATTGATTCCACAAAATCACTGTAATGAAGAAGATGCAACAATAGACAATATATAGAGATGTACTTGAAGAAATGTATCAAAATGTATATGCTAATGAACACATGATACAAGTGGAGTGTAGTGGACTACACATAGGTAGTGCGAGAGCAATGTATGCTCATTGAAGTAGCTCAATGTCTCTTAGAATGGCTCATTTAGCACGTGACTAAAAGCATGTCTATTTATACTCATATTGGAAGGATGTTGGTGGTGGAAAGGAATGGAGGTCTCATCTTCTTGGGATCTTAATTATTTTCCATGACTAATGTGTTTTCCTCTTCACTTCAACTTAGGTCAGTCACACCAGCTTTCCATCATGCAAGTGAAAGGTTCAACAAGCGCAATGCTCAAGCGATCGGTCAGCTCTTCCATTTGAGAGCTTGCCTAAGGCTATCCGGGAGGAGTTCCAGGGTTTTACAGGGCTGATGCCCATTGAAGACCGTCCTCAAGGATAGACAGAAAGGGTAAGCAGCAAGGCACATTGGTTCCAAGGGCTTGCACGACCCCTAGGAGAGGCAGAATTCATATATGAAGCTAACCTAACATATAGTGCCAATGTTTGGAGATGCTACCAATTCTTCTCACAAGAATTTGAGAATCTCCAGAATAGCAAATATCTCCAACCTATATGGTATAGGGCATGATTTGCAAATTATTTCAGTGTGGAACTCCCAAAACTGGATTTTTATCGGTGTTATTATTTAGTGGCCTCTATTAGAGAGCAAGAGCGCAAGGAATTGGACCCTATCTTCATATTACCATCCTTGGTCAATGACCACCTTTCAAGAAGTTCACATTATCGCTAGACGTAATCAGGATTGCACTTAAAATTCACGACACTCATATGCCCATCGAGAAGGAGCGTCTCATCCTAGAACCAATGAAGCGAAGTGATGTTGATAAATGGCCCGCCATTTTAGCCATCACCCCTCAGTTAACCACTCCACTCAGAATCTGTTTACAACACTTTGCCTTCCTGACACAGAAGTGATTCATGATCCCAAACCAGCACCTTTGGTTTGGTTTGTATTTGGCCACCATAGGGCCTTAGAAAGTTGATATTGCCATTTATATTTAGGATCAACTTGTATTGGCCGGACATCGATGGGAGAAGAAGAAGGTTGTCCATGGATGTTGTGCTCTCCCATGCATCATATACATGTGTCTAGCCTCTGATATTACTATAGAGAGAGCACTACCAGCTGAGCAATTGAAACAATATAAAGGTTCCAAGAAGACCACGAGACCCCCAGAACCCCATCAAGTCAAGCGCATGTGTGGCACCATTCCATGCCTACAAGTGCCCGTGTCACCATCACCTCAGCCTACAACTGAAACCTTGCCCCAACAATCTCCATTTCAACCGCAACAAAGGATTCCCCCTCTCCGTGTTCACCTGAGCCACTCGGCCACACTCCGTGAAGTTTTACAGGTACATACCATCGTGCCTACCACCATTACGACTACGACCACCACGACTGTAGAAGCTCCCATTGCAACTTCTACATTTGTCTCTGATTCCTTCACCTTCCCAGTTACAAGCTTGGGCATAGAAGACATCAATACTAGGTTTGATTTTGAGATCCCCGATGTATTGTCTAGTGATTTTCAGTTTTCATATACCCATGTCATCTCTCAAGAATTTGAACGCCTGGCTTATCCCACTACACCATCAGAGGGAGCGAATGCTGATTTTGACGATGAGGATGATGACCGCACAGCGATCTACGAAGGCGACGTGGATAATGAAGCTAGCGAGGAATAAGTACACCAATTGGAAGCACATGTTGAAGTTTTAGGAGAAGCTAGCATGTATGAAGAAGAAAAGGTAGAGGCAATATCTTACACCATCACCATCTGATGGCTCTACAATAACATGAATAAAGTTTAGGCACAAACCAGATTAACAGAAGAACAAAGCGAAGCCATCTTACAACAGGAACTGGTCAGCGATGGCTTTGAAGAGACTTTTATCTCCACTATGCATGAGTTGGTTAAATCTGTTGGCACATCAGAAGCGTTATGATTCTTGTTACAAAAGCCCTTACCCAAGTTTGACCCTCGATGGGTTCGTATTCTCAAATGTCTAGGTACATACATTTGCATTCCTAATGGTCCCATCACATCAGCACCCCCCTTGAGTTCCTCCACAATTCACTTGACTGAGGAAGGCCCTTCCCCTGTATATACCCTTAGTGAAACCCTCCCCTCTCAATAGGTCCCAACTCCGACCTCCCTTGATGTTGCAGATAGCCCTGAGGTTTGCATTTCGTCCCCCGTTTCTATTTGGCCCCCTGAATCTAGCCCCATTCGGACTATTGCTCCCATTCCCCTAGTCTTTGTTCCACCTATCATGGCACCACCCATCATTTCCCCTCCCCCGCATTTCCCCTCATATACCACTAATCTGCTATACTCATTTTGTGTCTCCACACAACCAACCTCCTTCTATACTTCTTTCACTTCCATTTTGTAGCCCCACTCTACACCTTTTCCATTTGTAAGACCTTCTCAGGAGCTTCGCCCACTAGTCCCCTTTCTATGGCCACCAAGCACACCTCCTCACTCACCTCTCACCACACAATGGCACCCACCACCACGCACCATAACACCGACATCACTCTTTCATGTTGCAATCCCTGAAAGTTCCACTAATGACATGGACATCTCACCCACTGCTTCACCAGATGCACATTTACATGCATCCACCACACCACATAGCACATCTCACACGTCACCTATTCGCACCTCACTTCCATCACTCGCCATTGCATCCACTATCCCTATCCCTACTCCCACTCCCATCACATTACAAACTACCCCGCATGTCGCATTCCCCACCCTTGCATCATCTTCGTCATCCACTGTTGATGCTACTATCCAACAAATGATATAGTGTCTACAACAAATTAATGGAGAATATTCATCACTCGGGCAAACATTTTGCCCTACAACGGACTACACAAGATTTACAGGCATTCTTAGATGCCCTCACACTGCAGAATGAGTGTAGCTCAATGATGAGTAGCACCTCCTTTAATGTCAATCCGGGAAGACGTGAGGATGGTATGAAGACCTCGAGCAAGTGGCGGCACAAGTGCGTGAGTGAGAAGCACACTAGCATGCACACACATACACACACACGCGCACACACGGCAAGACAAAGAGTGAGAATCAATGGAGTTCTTCAATTACTCTTCAAAAAGCTCTTACAAGTTTGTTTCTATTACCATCCAACCTCAAAAATGAGCTCTCTAGCTCTTTTTATAGTTTTTGACTAGGTTTTGGCCCTGTCCAGACCTAGTGTCCGGCCTAGTTAAAAATTAGGTTCCAGGGCCAATTTGAGGGCTTAAACGGAGTCTAAAAAATACGAAAATTGATATGTAGGTACTTCTAAGGCTCCTCAAGCTCAGGGACTCCTTGGCTTGCACAAAATGGAGCTACAAAAATATGAAATGGTATTTACAATGATTGTTAGTGATAAGAATCACTGTTAAAAGATGTTGATTTGGAAGAAATTTGAAGGGCCTATCTGCCAGATTTGCGTCGACTGCTTTGTCTACTTACTCCTTCACTTTGTTCTGACTCTCTCCGCTGGCTTCCTTGTCTCGTCGGTCCTTGGGTGCCCATACTGTGCTCAACACCCCCCCCTCTCTCGCGTCTGTCGTCCCTGACAGACCCTTGTTGCTGGGAGTGTTGGATGTAATATTCCACAACCTGAGTGGCAAGCTGATGTTCTTGTATGCGTAGTCCTCTGGCCAAATCTGTCATCATACGATCCCAATCGATTGGTCCTGGAATGTCCGGATGTGGCAGACGTAACTGATCTGCATGGATCGCTTGTTCTACTGTGAATAGATGTAGCAAATGTGTGGGTCTGGGAATGAAAACTTCGGAATGGTATTCCCAGAATCCCGTAGAGAACATTTCCTCAAATGTCTGCTTGAAGCATGCGGGCAAGTACTTTATTCGTGCATGCCAAGCAAAGATGATAGTGACCGAGGGGGTTTGGCTCATGTCGTAGACTAGATCCTTGTTGCCTTGAGAGAATCTAGGGGCAGAGATGTATGGAGCTTGGACATTCCGAAAGGTTTTGAAGACAATGGTCATGAGCTCGAATATCTTCATACACATTTTCGCTGCTATGTCGGGTACATTATTTAGGCGTGTGGACCAGTGCCGAATTGTTGATATCATGTAGGCTACGGTTGGGGTCCCTCGAGGTGGAGCGAAATATGGGTAGTTAACCCAAGCCGAGCACTCGTTATTGTTGCGTACCTTGATTGCAAATGCTTGCCAGGATCTGCGACGTACCACTGGACAATAGCATGGATTATACTTGATATATAGTGGCATGGTTGCCCAGGTACTCATCATCTCTGGGTAATCGGTGAGTAAACGTGCACGCCAATTAGGTTGGAAGATCGAGCCAGCACGTGCATCGGTCGGTAAATCCCCTATCTCAAATTGAGTAGCGAATGTGGGCTCCTTCCCTGTATGTCTTTTGACTTCTGCATTATAATCATGTAGTAAGACAAAATAAGGCATGTATTGCGATTCTGATGTTGTGATTAACCGTTGATGGGATAAATTTTGAAAGTAGGAAGACCAAAGGACAGTTTCTTCCAGATTTGTGAGAGATTGCATTTGCACGGCCACACGATCATCATGTGTCTTACCCACTTTCTCGACCCTTTTGACCCAATCTGGAACTTGAATTTCTAATGTGTCTTGTCCTTCTTCCGTAGTTCGACCACCAGGCGTCGGCATAGGCTCGTATGGCTCTTCATAGCTGTCATCGACGGGGATTTCCACTACTGTTTCAGGTTCTGGTTCTTCAATGGGCGAGGGTGGTCGTTCATATGGGAGGAGGCGTGCTTGGAGTTCTGCCACCTGTTTCCGGAGGGTCTCCATTTCTTCTGTAGAGTGCTGCAAGATTACCGGCTCCTGTTGAGCTGTGGGCACACTGGCAATCTGTTTCTTGAGATCTGCACATTCAGTCTCTAGCTTTTCATATGACTCCAAAAAATTTGCATGCTCCTCAAGTAAGATGCGAATGTCTTCCGATGGGACTGCTCTATATCTGGTAGGGCTAACGGTTGCGCCTACGGTTCCTTCCATAGCCGCTTCAAAGTTGTCTTGGTTTTGTTGTTGGAGTCGTTTGTTCTCTTCTAGTGCTGCGGCCATATGCTTCCTTAATAGCCCAATGTTGCGTCTGAGTGTAGCGTTAGAGATCATTTGCGCTTGAAGCACTGTTTCTAGTTCTTTGATTGCTTGGTCATCTACTGTTGATGTCTTTGATTCCAGTTCGGAGTGAGCCTGCTGTAGGGTGGTATGCTCGGCTAGGAGCGTCTGGTAGTCAGCTTCAAGAGTGGTGACTCTAGCTTGTAGACGTTGAGATTCTGCTTGGAGTGCCGTAGTGCATTCTTCCAATTGATGGTACTCTTGTTGCAGTTGATGTGCACACTGAAGTAAGGTGTTGAACGTGCTATTTACATTATGAGATGCAAGGGGAAACGTTTGAAATGCAGGGGAGGTGGGATTGGGTAGGGGGGTAGTGAATGTTGTGTGTGCCAATGATGTGAGTGGTGAGGTGGGGGGCAAGGGGGGGGAAGATGGTGGAATTGTGGGGAGAGGTGCTGTGGTTGGTGAAATGTCCATTGGGTCAGACAAGGTGGTGTGTACAGGGGCTACCATGTAGGTGGGTATGGTAGGTGAAGTGAGTGTGGTGTTCGTGTAAATTGATGTCGTTGCGAACATCGAAGAAATGTGCCTCGGAAACATTGGAGAGCGGGTGAACTGCTCCACAACGGACGGGTATTGGGGTGGCGCGGTCAGGTTGAAAGAGGTGTAGGGGCCAGATGGGAAGTGGGGGTCATGGAATGGAGGTACCCGTATTGGGGGATAGGTCG
Organism: Ceratopteris richardii; assembly: GCA_020310875.1. Lineage (NCBI taxonomy): Eukaryota > Viridiplantae > Streptophyta > Polypodiopsida > Polypodiales > Pteridaceae > Ceratopteris > Ceratopteris richardii. The sequence goes on along the minus strand of CM035411.1, from coordinate 100,558,863 downwards.
GGAAACACAGGGTGCCTTCTGTGGGTGCTGGGTTTCCAACTACACTTGGAATTATGGGATGGCCAGTCATGGGTTCAGAGGATAGACGGGACGAAGTGTACAAGGGATTGGTGACGAAGGAGAAGAGGGTGTCTTGTGAGGTGGGTTCTGGAAATGAGAATGATTTGAATGAGGATGGGTTATAAGTGAAGGTAGAGGTGATGACTGTCGTTTCTTCCAAGGTGGGAGGTGGTGGTGGGGGTGGAGAAGGTGGTGATGGAGGATGCTGGGGTGAGATGGGTGATGTCTGAACGAAGGTTTCGGCGGAGAGGTCAGTGGTGGTTGTGGGGGTGGCTGTGGTCTCAATGGGTACTTCTGGTTCTGTGACGGGTATCCTGATAGTCTTACCTGCTCGTGGTAACGTGTCCACTCTGCGTTTGTCATACCTTACGGACTGGCGGACTGCGGTGTGGACAGCCTCCGGAACTCCTAAAGAGTCTGTCACTAATTTGAGGGTGTCAATGAAGTGTTGGTCCACCCCTTCATCTGATAGCATTTCTTGCATCAAAGCTTGACTTGATACCAGAGAGAGTTGATGCCTTTCCTGTACTGCTTTGATTGTGTCATATAACCTTCGTAGTTGAGCTGTATATGCTGGTGCACCTACAAGTTCTGGCACTTCTTGTTGCTCCTCTTGGTGTTCTTGATCATAATCCTCCTCATCATCCTCCTGTTCTTCATCTCTGTCATCCTCTGCATCCACTTCAACAGGTGTGACAGGTGCTTGGGAGGTTGTGGCCTGCGTTTGCACATTTTCCGCTTGTTGTGCCTCTTCTGCCTCTAGCTCTACATCTTGTAATAATTGTTCGAAATCTTCATTAGTGAGTTCTTCTAAAGGAGCACCACTAGGAAATTCAAGATCGGTTGGAATGGGAGGGAATATCAAGGTGGAACCATCGGTGCTACGTCTTGGAAGTCGGAGTGTGAATGGTCGGACTCTTCGGGGTGGAGGGGTGACGTCTGGTGTTAGGGTGGCTCCCCGTGGTTGAGCACATGGGACTTGGACAGTGCCTCTCATCTTCTTAGAAGGGGGTCCGGTGGATGTCCTGCCTCTAAACTGCTCTACCCGATTCCACATTAGGGCCCGTTGGATCGGAATGTCATAAGCCAAACACCTATAAATGATTCTTGTCAGAGCACAGCAACCATATAAAACCTGTTTCCGCGGCCATCGTTTGTGAGGTAGGTGTATCTGATCAATTATCCAGTGGGGTAAGTTGATGGTGAGGCTCTGTGTCTCTGCCAGATACAGGCTAAACCAAATTTTTTTGGGCGGCATGGTGAATCGATCTTGTGCCGGGAAAGCAAAGTGTTGCATGCACATGCGAAGGTGTATTGCAATATTAGGCGTCATGGATACCATGTCCTTGAGTTTGGTGAGACTTCGATTCTTCATGTAATCCGGTACTAGGGTTTCCTTTTCTGTAGGAATATGCATTCCGCGCATATCTAGAGCCTCTCTTACCAAATTGTTTGATAGCCTGAACCTCTTGAGCTCATTCCCCTTTGTCAAAGATGGAATCACAAATGAGCTTGCACCTTTTGGGTTCTGATTTGGAGTCAAGGTGTTGATGAGATAGTAGCATCGCATGAAGTCAGGTTTTGGGAGTCGGGCACTGAAATAGGCACTCAATCCTGCTTTTTCCCATATCGGACGTAGACCTTCCGCATTTTGTAATTTCTCAAATTCTCTTGTAAAGAAATGGTATCTGCCTTGCTTTCCATTGAAGTCCAACTCTGATTCCCATAGGTACGTTCCTTCACCCAAGGGTCCTGCCACCTCGGTAAACCAATGGGAAGTCTTTCCCACGGGCATGGTGTGGCCTCGCGGAGGGTCCGCAATAGGTATGATTTTGACGGCCTGCAATTCTTCTGGTCTTTCAATTGTCTCAGGCAAAACGGGTAAACTGTCCAGGTCCACCACTTGCGGGTTTGTTTCTGTGTGAGAGCTAGTTCCTGCTGCCTCCGCCATGTTGAAAATATCGCAGCTGATTCTGTGAGAATATATGAATAAATGTTAACATTGCAATGGACACAAAAATGACATGGTGTCCCTTGTTACAACATTAACTTAAAGTTCGGGAGTGGTTAGGGGTTAATGAGTGCTCGGTGCTGGTGTGTGGAATTAAGAGTTAGGTAGACCTAAGAGCTAAGCGAAATGATGTGATGTGAGAGCAAAGCGGTTAGTAGGTGGTCATGGATTTACAATCGGGGTCCGGGGGTTTGTTACAAGTCTTGGGCTGCCAAATGCAGTGGGTGGGTTTTGCTCGTGGTTCCGTAGAGATTCTCGAGGGCTTTATAGGTGTGTCAGTTTGAACATGAGGCCTTTTAGGTACCCATTTACAACTGATTCTGTTCGTGCTCATGTGCCTTGGTGTTGAAAATGAGTGGATGTAGGCTGTGCGAGTGAATGGATCATGCTGTGTAGGGTGTGTTCTTGGTGTAGCTATTTGAGCCCGCAAACAAACCTTAGGCACCCAAATTTTTCTTGATTGTGGGCTAGCCTTCATCGACTTTTTGGGCACCCAAATAGATTTCACGTTAGCAGAAGAATTTCCAAAAGACTTCTTATTAGTGACGTGTTGTTGGTTACTAATAAGAGGCTTTGCCCGTGCGGTTGGCGTGAGTGCAACCGGGTGTTCGCCTTTTCGCACCCACACTTGGTTCACTTGTTGAGACATTCTGCTGCGCAGGTTCTTTTGATTTCCGGCATAGGTAGTACTCTGCTTCTTCTGCCTTTGAGCCACCTTTGGTTGTTGCCTCCTTCTGACTTTTGGAAAAGAAGGGAGTTCCGTTGCCTCCCTGACTCCTTTTTTGCGCGTAGCATTCCTCTGCAACACATAGTTTTGGACAAGAACAGCATGGTCATCTTCATGTGTACTCCTGGAAGGACCAGGAGTCTGTGCCTTTCCTAGTTCTTTGAGTGCTCCATTATCCAACTCTACTGTAATTCGACTATGATTGACCCATACCTGAAGAAGTCCACTTCTTAGGTTCAAGTTGACTGCTTGGTCATAGATCCATTCTTGACCCAAGACAAGGGGTTCCGTGAGGTCCTCATCTTGACACACTAGTACTTTAACTGTCATTGTCTCATCATGAATGTAGAGGGGAAGTTCCACCTCGCCCATGCAAGGGGTTTCCATTCCTCCCAATCCTATGAGGTATGCTTCCACAGGATTGACAGTTAACTGCAACTCTTGACAGTAAGACAATTTAACCGCACTAGTGGCTGCACCTGAGTCAATCAAGGCTCTTACGGTCCTTGCATTCGTTCCTTGTCCTATATCTAGGGTTATGAAAGGACGTCGATCAATTATCCTATGCGAGCTTGTTCCTGCGACTTCACACATGGCCATAGGATATCCTTGATCTGCATAGTCATCTGTTCTAGTCTGATCTCGGCCTTGCCTTCGTAACTTCATCCTTCTGATGTGTTCTAAAGCTTCTGCTTGAGCTTCTTCTCGAATTCGCTTTTCTTCCTCTTTGCGTTTCTTAGCAGTGTTGAGTCGGCTGAGCATTTCCTCCGTGAGGGGTTCCTGATACAACTTGACTCTGCAACCGCTAATATAGTTTGGGAGAACATCACCCTCTAACGTGGCTAGTTGTACTGCTCCGCTCGTGGAGATCCTATTGATGATCATAGGTCCGTAGCCTCTCTTTTCTAGCTTCTTGGCGTGTTGTTTCAGTGTATAGACTAAAACCAGATCTCCTGCTTTCAAACCTTTATCCTTCACATGGGCATCGAAATATGCCTTATGTCTCTTCTTGGCTGCATATATTCCTGCAGCTGCTCTCAGTCTTGTTTCTCCTAATCGTTCAAGGTCAAAAATCCTAGAGGAGAGCTCATGACCTGTCCATTCGTGCTCTTGTGCTACTCTCAATGTAGGGATCAAGAAGTCCAAGGGTAACACAGCGTTTTGGCCGAATACCATCTGAAAGGGGGTGGCTTGGAGTACCGTTTTGTAGGCAACTCGGTATGCCCAAACAGCATGGTGTAGCTGTTTGTCCCAATCAGAGCGTTTAGTGTTCACTAATTTCGTCAGTACATTGCATAAGATCTTATTAGTGCTCTCAGCTTGCCCATTAGCTTGAGGGTGATAGGGGGCAGACTTCTTGTGTATTACCAAGAATTCTTGGAGTAGATTTTCAATCACTTCGTTCAAGAAGTGAGTGCCTCTATCACTTACTAGTTCTATAGGTAGCCCATATCTTGTGAACACATTCTCAAACAAGAATTTAGCAGTTGTTTGAGCATCGTTCTTTGTCGTAGCCTTTACCTCTACCCACTTGGTGAGATAATCTGTTGCAACAATGATGTATTCCGCATGAGAACCTTTAGCTGGGGGATTAATAGGACCTACGAAGTCTATTCCCCACTTAGAGAATGCACGTCCACCCATCATAGGTTTCAGTGGCATCTCATCTTTTCGTATAGGGTACTGAGTTCTCTGACAGACATCACATCGCTTCACATAGGTATGTGCGTCCATGTGAAGGGTAGGCCACCAGAAGCCCGCAAATAGTATTGCCTTGATCACCCGATCCGGTCCAAAGTGTCCTCCTGCTACACCTCGGTGAGCAGTTTCTAAGATCTTAAGATGTTCACTTTCATGGACACATAGCCTCAGGTAACCATCTTTACCACGCTTGTATAGATTATCACCAATGAGTGAGTAGTCCAGGGCTTCTTGTTCTAAACTCCTTTTCCTAGCCAGAGTCATGTCTGGAGGGAATGCTTTCGTCCTTAGGAAGGATACTAGTGGTTCACTCCAATCTGGCACAATGGATACTTGATAAAGAGTGGCGTGTTCCACAGGTGGCTTAGTGCAACAGATTGGGCATTCCTTGCACAACTTTTGGACATCCGCTTCCATAGTCGGCCAATGCACTCCGAGTCTTCTTAGTGTCTGTAAAGTTCATTGCTTTGAATGGTGTTGCTCTAGTGCACCTACATGTGCTAATTGCAACCATTTAGCGTACTCATCCTCTTCTACGCAGCAAGCCAAGATCCCTTGATCTGTGTGCTTGTACATGCTTCCTGCCATGATGTGGTACTTTTGGGCTTTTACAACCTCTTTATTCCGTGTGTTTACCACTGGATGGTTAGGCCCGTATGTCAATACTGGTACCAATGACTTAGCCCACTGCGGCACCACTTCCAAATTAAACAAGTAAGCATCAGGAAGATCGTCTGATACTCCTTGTGGGGCTTCTCCCGATGTGAGCCTAGAAAGATGATCAGCTCTCAAATGGGTCCTCCCTTTTCTTACCACAACCTCAAAATCATATTCCATTAGCAAGAGAAACCATCTCACTAATCGTCCTGTATTGCATGGCTTGTTTACGAGATATAACAATGCCTGATGATCAGTAAAAAATTTAAACTTATTTGCAAGCAAATAGTGTCTAAATTTCTTAACTGCGTATACCATGCCTAATCCTTCTCGCTCTGTAGTGGTGTAATTCCGTTCAACCGCATTCAATTGTCTACTGGCATAGGCAATTGGAAGATCCATATTACCTTCACCAGTAGGTTGTGCAAGCACACATCCAATAGCATAGTTGGATGCATCCACGTGAACATGGAATGGCTTATTCCAATCTGGTGTGGTCAAGATTGGTGCTGAACATAATCTTCGTTTAAGCTCTTGGAAGGAATTCTCACATTCATCCGTCCACTCAAAGTTAGTCAGAAGTCCGTACATGGGCTTTGCAATGACAGCATACATGTGTATAAATCGTCGGTAATAACCACAGTGCCCCATGAAAGCTTGTACTTCCTTGACGTTCTTTGGCCTAGGTAGCTCTGCTATGGCTCTCACTTTCTCTTCGTCGGTAGATATGCCATTCTTGGACACTATGTGTCCTAGAATCTTGCCTTGCCTGACCATAAAAACGCACTTTTCTGGGTTCAGGCAGACTTGATATTCTCTACATTTGTCAAAGATTTGTCTGAGTTCAGGAATATGGGTTTGTCTAATATTGGAATGAGCACAAAGATCATCAACATAGACTTCTAAACTCTTCCTCAGGAACTCCTTAAACAGATGGCACATCAGCCTCTGGAAGGTAGCTGGTGCATTGGTAAGCCCAAATGGCATTACTCTAAAGGCAAAAATGCCCCATTCTGTGGCAAAGGCTGTCTTATGCTGATCCTCTGGAGTTATGGCTACTTGATTGTAACCCGAAAATCCATCAACGAAGCTGTACACTTCCTTGCCAGCCACTCTTTCTAAGAGATGTTCTGTGATGGGAAGCGGATAGTTATCTCGAATAGTGGCTGCATTAACCTTCTTCAAGTTAATGCACACGCGCAGTTTGCCATTCTTCTTGGGCACCACTACGATGGGTGATACCCACTCAGTGTGCTCAATTTCATAGATAAATCCAGCTTCAACCAGTCTATCTATCTCTTCTTTGATCTTAGCAGCATAATTATCGTTATATGTATAAGGCTTTTGCTTAGAGGGTTTAGCGTCTGAAGTCATGGGGATAGTGTGTGAGCATATGTCAGGGTCGACACCTTTCAAGTCCTTGTAACTCCAAGCGAATACATCTCTGTATTCTCTTAGCAAGGCAATTAACGCATGCTCTTCTTCCTCTGTTAGGTCATGGCCTATGTACGTGCATCTCTCCTCTCCTTCCTCTATGGCCACTACTATTTTCTTGGTAGTTTCTTTGTTATCATAGGCCTCTCCTACTTGTGCCTCTCGTTTAGGCATTGTTATCATGACTCTCCTGTCATCTATCTCATACTTCTTAAAATTTTCTGGGACCTCAAACAAAGATTCTTCCTCTTCTGGTGAGGCTTCTCTCTTCTTTCGTTTCTTTCCTTCTTCCTTCGGGGTCACATGTGTTGCTAATCTTACATCATTTGTAACTTCTCCATGCCTCTGGGGTTGAAATTCTACTTCATGGAAGTATTCTTCATCTGATGCAAATGGTGGGTCCATAATGATTGACTCTAGATCGGAGTCACTTGCATCCTCAAATGCATCAGGGCTAGGTTCGCATTCTTCTAGAATTGCCTCTCCCATGATTGGCTCTATGGAGAAGACTGAAATGTCATAGCCATCCTCATCACAGTGAGGTGTCCATTGTTCTTCATTGATGGCTACGTCCATTGTTGCTAAAATTTCTGCCCAGCCATGGGGTTCGAATTCCTCGTCTGGAAAAACTACAGGTGCATAGGCTGGGTCTTGAATGGGTCTATGGGTTTCGTTTGCACCTATTTCTCTGGCCTTTTCTCTCTTCTCTTCCTCTACTGCTACTTTGCACATCCATAAGTGAGTGTCTTCATGCATCCATGAGGATCCAGACCCTATGGAATGCACCGATTCTGTATCATCTTTGGCTCTATGGATGGGATTCCATTGGATAGGAGGGACATCTCTATGAGAATAATCCTTGAGATTGACTTTGGTCGTAACACCCAAGTGTTGTAAATACAAGGAGTTGGTTCCCCAATCCTGTACCACTTGCAACTGTCGCATAAATGGTCTTCCCAAAATCATCTCATAAGCATGATTTTTGCTGAAGTCACATATAGCAAAACTATGCTCAAACTCGACACCACAAGTGGTGAGAGTTATTCCTTCTAGCAATCCTAGGGGTCTCTCTATGTGACCATCGGCCATTTGCAATTTCATTCTCATTGGCCTGAGTGCTGGCTTGCCCCAACGCTTCCATAGGGAAATGGTGGCAATTGCAACTCCTGCACCTGAGTCCAAAATTGCCTTGGTTGTGTACTCCTGGTAGGTGATGGGAAGATAGGTGTTCCCTTCTTCACCTTCACACATATCTCCTATCTTATCCAAGGGAATTTCTGGCACTGTCCTATGGGATCCTACTCGGGAACGTGGTTTTTCAACTTCAGTCACTTGACTAACTACACATTTCCGCGCTTTTGGTCTATTCTTAGGCAGTTCTTCCAAAGTGAGATCGTGCTGCACCTTGGTGTTCTTTACTACCTCCGTGTTCCTTGATATGACTAAGTCGTCGTTCCTTACCATGACTGTGGGTGCTCTCATACACGTGGACTTTGCTTCCCATGGGCCTGTGAAGTGGGGTAGCTCTTGTATGAAATTAGACTCAAAGTCCAGTCTCTCATGAGACTGAGTACTCTCATGTTCCCCGTAAATAGATGGGATGTCTTGTGGGAATTGATCGTGTGCATCATCCACAAGTTCAAAGGGAGGGGCGACTTCACTTTCGTTATCCCATTTGTCTTCTTGAATCTCTCGTAGGAAGTCTGGTGCAAACCGATTCATAGAAGAAGAAGTGTCTGGCTCCGTAGAATTAGGCGCATAAGCAACCTGGGAAGGAGGGCTTATTCTATCGTTGGCTCTCTCCTCGTTCCCATAGATGGCTGGAGCACAAGCTTCCTAGGGAGGGTTACTTATTCTATTACTTTTCCGAACAGGCTCATACGCTCCCTGAGACGGAATGTAGGCAACCTGTGGAGGTACGTAAGCTTTCGAGGGAGGCTCATCTGCCTTTTGGGGAGGAAGATAGGCTTCTTGAGGAGGCGCATGGGCTTCCTGAAGAGGCTGGCTTATCCGTTCCCTTGCCCTTTCCTTTCTTTGAGGGGTAGGTTCCTTTTCTGATTGTGCAATTAGCCTATCTATTCTTTCTAGTAGTCCCTCAAAATGTAATTGCGTCTTAGCTGAGCTAGAGATGTTAAAGAGGCGGCTAGCTTCGAACATGGCTTGAGCCAATTCCACCATCTTAGCACAATTTTTTGTTCGTTCAAGCTCTAGCTCGGCTCTGGGGTAGCATTTTTCATGATCGGTTATGGTTGGCCCTTCTTGAATTCTGGCCTGATATGCTTTAAGCATCATGTTTAGGTCCTCGGGAGTGGGATCAGCTAATACTGATCCTGCTTGGGGTGGTGGGTGGGTTACGTGAGGTGTATTAGAGGGTGGAGGGATGGAGGGTGATGGGGATGGTAGTGGTGGGATTGTGTGAGAGTGCGGTTGGGATGTGATCTCTATGATTTTGGCCTTGGTTTCGCGTAGACTTTCCTCAAGTTCGCCCATCTTCTTTGCCCATTGCCTTTTCATACGTTCACGGCTATCTCTCCAAACTCTAGTCCTTTTCTTGGTTATGCTCTCAGTTTCACTAGCTGTTGGGCTCTTTTCCTGGTCTACCCCTTGGTTTTGCTGCAATGCTTGAGCTCTAGTGACTACCTGTACGGGAGCAGTGGAAGTGACACTTCCTATGGAATCTACTACTAACCCAATAACGTTGATAGGCGTGATTTTTGGCATATTATTGGGGTTCTTTGGGCAATCTCGTAAGAGATGCTCTTTTCCACAATCTTGGCAAAAGCCTTGAATCGTCACTGACTGGGGTTGTGTAGGTGGAGGTAAGGGACAATCACGAATGAGGTGATCTCCTTGGCATCTGTAGCATGGTCCTCTTGGGAATGTAGGTCTTACTTGCCTAGGTTGAGGCCTAGGGTTGGGGTTTGCATACATAACGTTTGTATAATCTGACTCCCAACTGGGTTCATTTGGCTCTTCGCTGTAATAGGACTCACCATGTTCTAGAGACTGCATGTAGTACGCCTGGGGACTATCGACATGTGTAGAATCAAAGCTATGGTCACTGAGGTCATTTTCAGAGATCAAGGGTGTCACCGGGACTATCGCTCTATTCAGGTTTTCTTCTGCGACAGCATACTTTACCGGAATCACATTAGCTGGGGCAGGTGGTTGTTGAGCTAGCACTAGCTGAGGCCTTTGCTGATTTTGATAGGGTTGCTGATAAGGTTGCTGTGGCCTACCATAGGGCTGTGGAGGGTACGGGTTCTGGTATCTTCCTTGCTGCGGGTATGGCTGAGGGTAGGGTTGCCTAACTGCCTGCTTGTTGTATGGGCAATCTTGTGCGGTGTGATTGGTGTATCTCCGTTCTATGGTGCAGTACTGGCTACTAGGATTTACTTGGGGTTGAGACATAATGGGGCAGACATTCGCCATGTGGTCACCACCACAAGTGTAGCACCTTTTCACAGGGGCAAACCTTGGGATTTGTTTACTAGTTACCCCTAATTTCTGAGCTACTTTCTCTGCGAGTTCCTCAATTGATGTGGATTGCGTGGAAGATTGACTAGATGCACTATCTGAATCTTTGTAGATTTTGGAAAGCTCTAGTTCTTCCCCTAGGTTATCTTCAATGTCAATGCACATGCGTACACACTCTTCTATAGTCCTAGGGTCTTTCAGATACACATAGGATCTCAATTTCGTACTCAGCAATCCATCAAGGAATAAGGCTACTTGTTTGGCAGGTGTGGGTAGCTTCGAAACAGGGCACCTTTCAAGATATTGTCTAAATCTTCTTCCTGCCAATCTGACAGTCTCTTGGGGAGTCTGTTTGAAGCTGTGAATCAATGATGAGGTATTGTGTCTTATGCCACTCTTAGAGAACTCTACAATGAAAGCCTCTAGGAGTTGGTCTATGCTCCTGAACTGGCGCTCATCCAATGGCTGAAACCACGTAAGTGCTGTGTTCCTAAGGGTTAGACCGAAGGCATTGTACTGCGTGAACAGATCCTCCACTTGTTCAGCTCTCAAGACTTGCTTGAACTCCGCCACATGATCATAGGGATCTCCTGTGCCGTCAAAGTAATTCTTCATGGACTTAACTAGCTGGGTGGGTCTCAAAGTTCTTGTGTGCTCTCTAGGCCTCGGCAGAGGGAATCCATCTACGTTTCTTTGGTTCCTGTGAGCTCTAAGCATCTCAGGTTCTACCCTATTCGTCTCCGTCCTCGTTCTTTCTCTGCCCACTAGGTTGGCAAAGCTTACTTCTGGTCTATCTCTACTTCTGTCTCTTTGCATACCATGAGCTTGGGAAGTTCCAGCCCCAGGGTGACCATAGGATACATTTGATCTTGATTGGGGGAAAATAAATTCACCCTTCCAAGTGTAAGCATGCCTATCATTTTCCGTAACCGCAAAGATCCGTTCTGAAGTGTGATCTAAGTAGGTCACTCTACCTGGGCTATCCGGATCCTTAAACTCATAGATCATGATGTTTCCTATATCAGTTGGCTGATTAGATTTATACCTCCAGAAGGCTTCGTCGGTTTCTCGATTGAGGAGCAACTCTATGCTCTTGTTGTCTTGGGGTACCCACTCAGGTGTGATAATCCTAGTGAGAACTGATTTACCTCGAGGGGTTCTAGGTTCCGCACCCATGTTCCCTTGTTCCAAGTCACCTAAGTCCCCTTCTGAGATTACATTCCCAAACTCATCTGTCCTGTCTGGGTGACTGGTGACTACGTATATGGTTCCTTCTTTGTCCAGGTATGCACCGTTTTCAAACTTGACTGCTGGGTGCTCTAGTCCAATGGATTGATCAGGATTCTTAATCTGTATCACAGATCTTCCTAAGCCGTCCTCATAGATGCTGGCACCTAATCGGTTGGTCCTAAGGTATTCCAGCTGTGTTTTGTAAGGGCCTTCTACCCTGTACAAGTAAGGCACACCTGAACTTCCCGTAGTTCTGTCCATGCCTTGAGACATCTCCGACTCACTGGTCTCAGAGCTAGGGTAGTACGAGTGGTGGCTCAACTGCTGGGCCCAAGACCTAGCAGTGTGGTTAACACTAGCCTCTGAAGATCTAAGGCTCTGTCTCTCCCTTACTAGATGTCGTCCTGATCTAAGGTTCATATGCCTATCTAAGTAGCCCAATTCTTTGCCCAGAGTACAACCTCGTTGCTGGTTACTTTATATTCGTCACTTGATTCTTCTTAGTTATTTCTCGTGTTTAAGGTCTTGTCTGATATTACGTCGTGAGGAATACTTGAATGGTCTTCGTGCTTTTAGGTTGATCGTTCCACGTTTGGTTCTTTTTCTTTATGTTACCGACAGTACAGAGATTAGGTTTTTAGCTTGAACTTGAGTTTTTAGGTGGTCTTCAACTTGATGCCTGCCTATCGTCGCTCTGACTTACTCCTACCTCTTGTCGTCTTAGCTTAGACTATGAATTGACAGAGGGGGTTAAAAGTGTCCAACCTTCTGTTTCCTGCTCGGTTGCCCTTGAGTGCCCAGGAAATGTGTTCCCAAGCTCGCACTTACACTTGCTTAGAACGCCTTTCGATGCTCTGTAAGAGTTTCAAAGTTAGCTTTGAAATTTAAATTCCAAAGACAGAACCAATTATTTTCATTCCTGTAGCACAAACACAAACTTGCATAGTGATTTTCAAGAAAACAATCCTAAGGACCCCTGACTTTGATCCCCCTGGGTATGGTCAACTTCAAATTACCCTATCTGAAAATCAATGCATTATCTTTATAAAAAACAGTTAAGGGCGTGTAGTATATGCCACGAGCTTTCCAACAAGCCCTAGAGCTCAAAAAATGGATTTCGTATGAAAATGTTGTAACCGTTCAGGGTTCTAGGGTTACGACAGGGTTCAAACAGGATCACTGTGCAACAGGTTTTCCCCAAGTTGCTTTCCTAAGGCTTCCCCATGTGCTCAAGAGTATAATATTTGTGCCCAAATTAGCCCAATTCTTCAATTAACAGTCCCTAAAAAATTTGGCTAAAATTGGCCGTCAATCGCGATGGACAGGGCTGTCAATCGCGATGGACACTCAGTCAATCGCGATGGACACTCAGTCAATCGCGATGGACACTCAGTCAATCGCGATGGACACTCAGTCAATCGCGATGGACACTCAGTCAATCGCGATGGACACTCAGTCAATCACGATGGACAGAGGGTTCAGTCAATCGCGATGGACACCCAATCAATCGCGATGGACAGAGGGTTCAGTCAATCGCGATGGACACCCAATCAATCGCGATGGACAGGGGGTTCAGTCAATCGCGATGGACGGGCAGTCAATCGCGATGGACAGGGGGTTCAGTCAATCGCGATGGACAGGCAGTCGGTCGCGATGGACTGGCAGTCAATCGCGATGGACAGAGCTGTCAATCGCGATGGACAGGGCTGTCAATCGCGATGGACTGAAATTTTGCAAGATTTTCAAAAATTTTGGTGGAAAGGTGGTGTGCAGGGTCTCTAGTCCACTGTGGTGCACTCAGATTTACCAAAAGGTGAGAATTTCTGTCAATCCCGATCGACAGAAGTCGGCGACTGCGAGACAGTTTCGTTGAGTTTCGTACCTGCGCAGGAAGCTGGGGATGGTGATGTGACCTGTACCTGCAAGATAGCTCAAAAAACATGCAAAAACAGCACACGCAATTTCGCTCTCTCGCTCTCTCTCACAAGTGAAATGAGGGAAATGAGGTGGAGATGGGGATATAGTCAAAAAACTAAAATTTTTGCGATGATGGAGATGGAGGTGGAAGATGGTGAGGATGATGATAATGATGATGGTGGTGAGGTAAGAAGGAGAAAAATAGGAAAAATAAAGAAATTACCTACAACTCCAACGCGTCAACTCTACGTCTTACCATCACACGCTCGTCCTCAAAGCTCGATCCCCGGCAACGGCGCCAAAATTTGGTGTAGCTCAATGATGAGTAGCACCTCCTTTAATGTCAATCCGGGAAGACGTGAGGATGGTATGAAGACCTCGAGCAAGTGGCGGCACAAGTGCGTGAGTGAGAAGCACACTAGCATGCACACACATACACACACACGCGCACACACGGCAAGACAAAGAGTGAGAATCAATGGAGTTCTTCAATTACTCTTCAAAAAGCTCTTACAAGTTTGTTTCTATTACCATCCAACCTCAAAAATGAGCTCTCTAGCTCTTTTTATAGTTTTTGACTAGGTTTTGGCCCTGTCCAGACCTAGTGTCCGGCCTAGTTAAAAATTAGGTTCCAGGGCCAATTTGAGGGCTTAAACGGAGTCTAAAAAATACGAAAATTGATATGTAGGTACTTCTAAGGCTCCTCAAGCTCAGGGACTCCTTGGCTTGCACAAAATGGAGCTACAAAAATATGAAATGGTATTTACAATGATTGTTAGTGATAAGAATCACTGTTAAAAGATGTTGATTTGGAAGAAATTTGAAGGGCCTATCTGCCAGATTTGCGTCGACTGCTTTGTCTACTTACTCCTTCACTTTGTTCTGACTCTCTCCGCTGGCTTCCTTGTCTCGTCGGTCCTTGGGTGCCCATACTGTGCTCAACAATGAGGAGCTTAACAAAAAGTATCAAAACTTGGAAGCCGAACATCAGAGGCAACAACAAAATTTTGAAGCTCAAGTACAGGAATAGTTCAAGGGTGTTGAATCCCAATTAGATGTTCACTTGATGCAAAATGCCCAACTATCACACAATATGGCACTTCTTTGCTGACACCTCAATGCTGCAAAGGAGGAGAATCAACACCTGCAATAGCAGAATCGTGAGAATTTTGAAGCTACATTGGACAATCCGGACACGCCTCTTAGTCCGTCTCACTTTCAAGATATTCCCCCCAAATCGATGCAGATCCTCCTGGAAGACCATGCACATGTGCTTGAATACTATGACCGTTTACAGGAAGAATGTCGAACCCTCAAGGACACCAATAAAACTCTGTTGCTTAAAGATTCTTTGGGACCCAATATTGTACAGGAAGTGGCACCACCAACTCTCTTGGAAGAATTGACTACACTACATATGAAAGTATAGGAGTTACAGACTCAAGTATCTAATATGACGGAACCCCCTCGATCAAAGTCACCACCTGATCTATCAAAACCAGAGGAAACAATACCTATCCCTGTCGAGGAGGCATTCGAAGAAGAATATGTACCCTTACCTGTTGTTGGTGGCCGCTCATCCCCTGAAGGATAGGACACCTACGAATTACTGCCGCTAGCTTGGTTAAAGACCATCGAATAATTGGGTAAGACACACTCTACTCGTGTAGAGGTGCAACTCCATGCAATGGCAAATTTCAAAGAAGTTATTTTGAAGTCGCCGTATTTTGTCATTATTGTCCCTTGCAGACATATAATGTCCAACGAAGTACAATATAAACCATATTTCCTTTTGTTAGAGTGTTAATCGTTTCATCGATACTTCTACTTTCAGACTCAAGCACTTCAAGTTCAGCCGGTTCTGAATCTTCTTAACCGCAAATGTTCTCTTAGCCACGTGGGTCCTTGGGAGTGGTAGGGGTCTGTTAGATAGAGGCCCTGTACTATTTTCCCAAATTAACACACAATCCTAATGTTATCCCGTTCTTAGCTCAGTGTCCATCCCTGAACAACGGAAGACTGTTCAGTGCACTGGAATTAGAACTTCGAGACTGAGGGTAGCAATCTGGTTACTTAATTTATGAGTAAAATATACTTCAGTAACGATGTCACCTATCCCGTACTTCGTCAGAGCAGATGGGTGTACCAACCAGGCATCATACCTTAAAGTTACGCGGACTCGAACAATCAACCTCCTAGTACTAAACGGCTAACCATAATCTAACGATGTCCTACTCACATTCAGATCATTACAACTACTAGTCTTCCCGTTGTCGGAATCAACAGTAAATATAGGCTACAGTATCGAATTCGGTCACTTACAAAAACGTTAACAGACGATTAGTTCGGGATTACTTTTCACGCTACTTACTTCGCCGAAGAACTGCCAAATAACATACCGCACTTGATCACTCTCAGAGACACATTCCATCATCACCGAACAGACTCGTAGCACAATACAACTGATTCGCAACTCTGTACTAAGGTGAGGATAATCGACTAGCCGGAGTTCAGACGGAACAGAACAAAGCAGAACCTATCTTTTCAACGACATACACGCTCACACAATGCGTTTACGACACTCTCAAACGAGACTCAATCAAACAACACACTACAATTCCCACAAACGGGGCTATATCTTTCGCTCTTTTTCTCATTGCCTTAAATAGAGGATTTTTTGCAAGAGTGCGCATTTCTACAGTTACCTGCACCTTTCCTGAAAGATTCTTTTTTCATTTAAGCTACCTGACCTCGTACTTTTGTCCTTGTTCGGCGGCCGTCCGACACTTTTACATTTAAGGCACCTGTCCGAGTTCATTTGTCCTTGTTCGGCGGCCCTTTAACACTGGCACGCACGGTGGGACTCGAACCCGCAAGTGCATTATTGGCTTCGACATTCTTTTGCGTTGACTGTAGGCCTATTCCAGAGTTCGGCTCCCGAATCATTTTTGACCGTACTTGTTCAAGTGGAGGAACAAGTATAGCCAGCCATCTCCTACGAAAAAGTGTCCAAATATTTTGAATACGACTATCCAATTGCTGTTTTAATAAATCTATGTCCACATTCGTCATTAATGTGGCATTCAGTTCTACGCCTTCATCTTTTAATATCTGCCTTTCGAATTCCTGCAAGACCTGTATTCTTGAATGCAAAATTTCATTTTCTGCTTGCAGGTTAGCATTCATGGTGGAAAAACTCGTCATTTTGTCTTGAATCTGTTTTTGTATATTATGCTGCCACTGGTGAAATTCTTGGAAACACTTTTTTGCGTTGATCAATTCCGCCATTAGTTGCCGGTTATTACCCTGTAATTCCTGTATTAAAGCTTCTTTGTTGTCCAATTCCTTTTGCATCTGTGTCATTTTTTCTAGTAAGGAATTGGACTTAGTCATAGTAGCGAATAAGAATTCGTTTTTCTGCTGAAGCGCTTGTTCTTGTTGACGCAAATATTGAGAAACTTCCTGTAATTTGTTTTGCATCCCTGTCACATAATCTGGTTGGAGATCGTTCGGTAATTGCCCTGGGCTGACAGTGGGCAAGTGGTCTGCCATCCTTCGTTTAATTGACAGCCAAAACGGCGTCCCTACTGTCTGGTTCTGTGCGCTAGTACCTGTGTGGAAGGAATTTGCAGACGATGTGGAGACTTGGTCTGCTTCCTTTGGCTCTGCATTGTGTGGGTATCCTGTGTCTATTATATCATGATCACCGGAATAAAAAGGGGGCGACCAGTTTAACTTCTGATCCTTCATTGATTACACAAAGTCAAATATAGCAGCTAAATAGGCTGCTAGTCTGCTATTGATTTGGGATCTTCGCTTATCCCCAACAATTATTTGTGTATAGAGGTGGTTATATAGCCAGTGTGCCCAGCTAACCCAACCACCTCCTTCGGCATGTACTAATGGTGAAAAATTTTCTCTAGACATTAAATCGAATTTAACTAGGAAACAGAGCTTCTCTAAATACCACTTGAATTGTTCGCGACGCTGACATGTGGCATTTTTCAACATGTAATACATTCTGGGGCCTTCGCAGTGGCCAAATTCTTTTCTCAAATCTTCATTTGAACATTTAGGAAATCGTGCATCATCATACAGTGGCAGTTTAAATATGGCTGAGACTAATTGTGGCAAAAATTGTACCTGGTTTAAAATGAGGCCTTTGGTTTGTCGCATGCTGTGTAACTGGTGCTCTGCATCTTCATTATCGATCCACTGCTCCCATGGTAATTGAGCAAACTGGAGGAGTCCTATCCTCCGTAGCCAGTTCTCATTCCTTTTAGAATGGATGTCAAGCTCTATTTTGAATTCTGTGGAAAATTTAGGATGAACCTTTACTGTTGTAGAAGTTACTGAGTCATCTGCATTATCCTGTAAGGTAGTATCTGTTGTCGTCACAACATGATTCTGTGTATTTGCGCGCTTCCTGAGTTGCCATCTTAGTATGTCGGATTCAGACATGATTGTAAGGGTCGCCGAGAATAATATGCTGGAAGTATGTTAACTAGCGCCGAAGCTCGAAGAATACTGTAGTGAAGAATGCTATGCTAGGCATACGCATTTTATAAGCACCGGGGCTTGAACTGCCATTTGCTGGAATGAGTGTATTTCATTCGGACATGACTCTTCCTTCCCTTTATCAAGATTGTAGCATGAGTAAGAATCATTATGCTGCGTGTTATTCCGTAGATCGATGCTGTGTGCGAAAAATATCATGAAACAAAACCTGGTTATCATACTCATTTCGAATCCATCGTTACATTATGAGTTCGCACGGTCGAATTTGACTACTCTTCTATGAGGCCTTTGAGGTACATATTCCTGGCTAGTCTAAATGTACGAGCTATTTTTTTCTTAAGGGTTTCTAATAATTGCTTTAGGGTGTCGGGTTCTAAAACCTGCGCATCTATTCTAACGGAGCTAAGCGCGATTGCTTCAGTAAGCAAGATTTCGGCCTGGGTTTGCAAAAAGGCCTCCTGTAAATAAAAATCATTGGATAATGCAGCGTCCCGGGATGTCTTCATTTCGGTGACCTTCTGCTGCATCTCTGTGACTCGATCCTTCTAAATTCGCAGTTGGTTATCCAGTCGCTCGAATTGCTGGTTCTGAAATTCAATCGTTCTGGAATATGCATCTTGTTCTCTTCGAACATCTGCCAGATCCTTTTGGTGTTTTGCTTCCCTGGTTAATTGGCGTCTAAGCATTTTGTTTACCTCATCCAAACATTCTTGGGCTCTGCGGAGCTCGTCTTGGACTTGCGCTGCTTCTCGCTGTTGGTCTTGACTCTTTTGGAGGGTTTCCTGCAACTGGGCCTTCGTTTCTTTGACCAATTCTTCGAGGGATGAGCTGATGTCTTCTTTTTCTTGGAGTGCGGTCTTTAATTCCCGGATTTCTTCGTGTGCGTCGTGTAATAGCTGGTCTTTGGCGGCAAGCTGCTCTAATGCTGCATCTCTTTGCTGTATCAAGGCCTGTTGTTCCGAGAACTGTGCTTGGAGGTCGGCTAATTGTGTCTGTAATTGATGATTCTCCGCTTTTACGGCGTCGACTTCTTCTTGGAGTGGGGTGATGTCGGCTTCCAGGAGGTCGACTTTGTGCTGCAGGTCGTGCCGAATGGTATTTGCGACCTCACTCATTTGTACCGGAAGTTGTCGTGAGAGGGTGATGAGAAGTTGGCCCATGTTGGCCAGTTCGGAAAAGATTGGAACAGAGGACAGGAGGAGTGGGTGTTGTGGTGGTGTAGAGGTTTGGGTATGGATTTGGGGAGATGTCGGGGTGAATAATTGGGGGAGGATGAAGAGGATTCGGAAATTGGTGGCAGAAAAGGGTTGACGGGTGGGGATTGAGGACCAGGGGGTGTAGGATGGGTTTCTTGATGGATGGGTTGGTGTTCACCTGTAATATGGGCGATGGTGGATTCTACTACCTTCAGTAGGGTGTTGAGTGCGCTGTCGATCATCTGCTGTTCATCTTCTCGTCGTGCTGATGCTTCTTCGGTTGAGACTGGTTCTGTTTCTGTGTGCTTCTGCTGGTCGTGGTGGTCGGCCGATGATTCGTTGTGTATGGAAGTGGCTGTGTCGTGGAAGGTCTCTTCTTGGTCGGCGTTTCGGGTGTCCTGATTCTTTCCGGCGGATCCTTGTGCTTCGCTTTCTGAGGAGCTGATCCGAATTCTCTTATTGCGGAAAAGTTGGTTGATCTCCTCATCTTCTTCTTCTTCTTCGTCGAGAGGTTGAACTGATTCTTCGTTCCTGAGTATGGGACCCTGGGGTGGTGGTTGTGCGACAAGGATGGCTGGGAAAAGGAAGGATATGATGTGGGGAAGGCGAGAGCGTGGGGTGGTACCCTTGTGGAGTTGCTTCACGATAGCTACACATTCTTTATGGATTCTGAGGAAAAAGTATGATGCAAAGTTGACGGGTTCCTGGACAGCTAACTCTAACCCGGAATAAAATGGTCGTGAGATGCCGTAAGTGCGTTTCTGCAGGTTAAGTATGGCGACTAAGAATTGCAGAGCAGATCGTTCGGGTTCGTGGCGGCAGAGAATGGCGTATTCGTTGGACGAGGAGCGGGGGAATAGTTCATTCATGCAGGCGATGGGAATACTCGGGCCATTTTCACGGCCTTGCGGGTTGAGGCGATAGGCTTCAGCGAAAGCTTGGAAGGTGATGAATGTTCGCGAGGGGAGTGAGAGGAAGACCCATTGGCATTCGGTGGCGGGGGACTGAGCAATGGCGGTGATGATCTGTGTAAAGAAAGGATGGGCTTCCACCGAGTGCCAAGGCAACTCAGCGAAGTTGGCCAATCCTCTGCAACGTAGGTATTCACCTACCTCGGTAGGGATACCATCGCGGAAGGCAGCATAGTTGGCTATTGCTTCCATGGCGATTACTGAGGTAGATGATGAGCACGGATGCAGAATACACAAGGGCTCAGAATACTAGCATACAACACAATAGCTTATTTCGGCGTCGTCGACAGAGTTTAAATAGAAACAATACGGTGGGGAGAAAAAAAAAAGGAGGTGGGATATCATTGTGCGGTGCGGGAGTAGTACTGGTTTTCATGCAGGTGTGCGTACTCGAGTGACTGTTAAGAGGGCGGCTGTTTATATCAGTATCGTACAAAACACGGCTATTTATAAAAAGCAGAAAAGAACGAAAAGAAAAGATTAAACAAAACGTGGTCCATCGTCGAAAACTTAATGCGGGCTAGTGGTGTGATGATATGGCCGTAACTTCGACCCATTAATTACCTTTGGAAGTGGATTTCCAGTCAACGTAGTCAACCGAAAAGTTGCCGGACCGACTTGTTCTGAAATCTTAAAAGGGCCAAACCAGCGTAATTTGAACTTTCCTGCTGCTCTGTCGGATTTTGCGTTATAGAAGAGTACAAGCTGATCTACCGAAAAGATTGGGGTCTTTAAATATCGATCGTGTGTCTTGGCTTGCCTTAGTTGAACTTTGCGCATGGTTAGAAAGCTGAGCCATCGGTGCTCATCAAGTTCCCTGAGTGCGTCCATTCGTGCTGTCAGCGACTCTTCCGGTAGCATTTTCTGGGTGATTGCTACACGCAGACTTGGGATAACTATTTCCATGGGTGCTATTGCTTCTAAACCATAAGCTAGTTTGAAAGGTGTCAAACCTGTTGTTACCTTATATGTAGTTCGGTATGCCCATAATACTGCAGGTAGTAGTTGATCCCATCTTTCCGGTGCTTCCGTGATCAGTTTCGGGAGTATATTCAATAGTGATTTGTTTGTACTTTCAGCCAAACCATTGGCGCGAGGGTAATATGGAGAGCTGAGTTTATGTGTCACCTAGAATGATTGGGTGAGTGTCTTCATTAATTGATTTACGAAGTGAGTACCTTGATCTGTCACCAATTCGAGTGGTAAGCCAAATCGTGGGAAGACATCATTTAACAGACATTTTGCTACTGCAACTGCTGTAGCAGACCGTAAAGCCCAAGCTTCTGCCCATCTTGTTGCATAGTCTGTACAGGTTAGTATATATCTATTGTTACTGAAGACTGCTGGAGGTGTGATTGGACCGATAAAATCTAATCCCCATTTCTGAAAAGGTTCGAGTGGCATAATAGGCTGCAAGGGAAAGAAGTGTCATTGCAGTGGTTGTCCAGACCTTTGATAGTTATCGCAGTTTTTGACGAATTGGGCCACATCTCGGTACATAGTAGGCCACCAGAGACCTCCTTGCAGAATTTTCCGGTGAGTTAGATCTGTGGCAAAGTGACCACCAGTAGGGGTCGAATGAGCCATCATGATGACCGAGTTAATTTCGTGCGGAGGAACACATCGAAGTAAGATTCCGGTGTGATCTACATAATATAGTTCTCCTGCAACTAGCCGGAATCGGCGGCTAAAGATTGCCAATTTCCTTCGAACTGCCTTGGCAGTCTCGGATGGAAAGCATCCTTCGGTGAGAAAAGTTAGAATCTGATCATAATATGTAGGTGTTGCTTGTAATTCGGCAGTCTCATCGATCAGTGGTGTAGAACAATAAATTGTTGGGGTTGTGTCATCTATGCCTATCGGAGCTTCACCAGAATCTAGGCGAGATAAGAAATCTGCTAAGGCATGTGCATTTCCGGGTCGGTGAATGACTTCATAATCAAATTCCTGCAAGAGTAGTACCCATCGTGCTAATCGTCCGCCTAAATGTTGTTGTCTTACTAGATAGACAAGGGCAGCATGATCTACATGAAAGGTAAATTTCCGGCCTAATAGATAATGTCTGAACTTTTTGATGGAGTAAATTAATCCTAGACATTCTCTTTCGGTGGTAGAATAGTTCTTTTCTACCGGTGCGAGCCTTCTGCTGGCGTAATAGACAGGGCGAAACCACTTATGTGTTTGCTGCATCAGAATACTGCCGATCGCCACATCTGAAGCGTCGACAAAAACATGGAACGGGTTGTCCCAGTCCGGTGGTTGTAAGATTGGGGCCTGCGTCAATAGATACTTGAGTCGATCAAATGTAGTTTGGCATTCTTGAGTCCATTCGAACTGTCGGGGAGTTTTGGTGATTAGTCTGTTCAGTGGTACAGCCAGATGAGCAAGCCACCGTAAGTGTCTGCCATGCCACCGTACTTGACCCATAAAACGCATTACTTCTTTCAGAGTGGCAGGTACTGGGGCTTCTAAAATTTCCAAAATCTTGTCCGAGTCTACTCGGATACCTTGGGCAGATACAATATGACCAAGTAGTTTGCCACATGAAACGGCAAACACAGATTTGCTTGGGTTAAGGCAGAGTCTGTAGTCTCGACACTTTTGGAAGCAGCACCGTAGATGAAGCAAATGTGCCATCATCTTTCCAAAAATTGAGAAGTCATCGAGATATACTTGCATAAACGAATTGAGATAAGGAGAGAAAATCTCCTGCATACATCGTTGAAAGGTGCTTGGTGCGTTTCTCAATCCAAACCACATTACTGTGCAAGCAAAGACACCCCAATTGGTAATGAAGGCAGTTTTTGGGATATCTGCTTCAGCCATCCTAACCTAATTGTAACCATTGTATCCGTCTAAGAATGAATACATTTCGTGGCCTGCTACCCTATCAAGCATGGTATCCAGAAAGGGGATCGGGAAAGGATCCGGTACTGTTGCTACGTTTAATTTCCGGTAGTCTACACAGATTCGTAGTTGCTTATTTTTCTTTGGCACGATCACAATTGGCGAAATCCATTCAGCATGTTCTACTGGTACGATGAATCCAACTTTTAATAATCTATCAAGTTCGGCTTTTACCTGTGATGCATAATTGGGATTCATCCGATAGCTGGGCTGCTTATTCGGTTTAGCTTCAGGCTTCAGCATGACTCTGTGCTGATATATGCGCAGATCTAATCCTTTCATATCTTTGTAATCCCAGGCAAAGACGTCTGAGAATTCGCGAAGTAGTCGAATCAAATCAGCCTTAAATATTTCCGGTAAGTTTTGCCTTATCTTTACAGGTCGTGGATGATCTTCGTCTCCTAGATTGTACGAGGTCAACTGGTCTTCGGAGACATAAAACTGTTACGGTTTCTCTGTATCGTCTGTCGACCGGAATAGTGAATGTATTTCATTGTCATGTATTGGCACCCTATCTTCCTGCTTAGTTTCTTGGGTGATAGGTGCAACTGTACATACTGAAGTACTCCAGTTATCTATTACGGACTGTAGATCAACAGTCCCTAAGGTCATTAAGTCAGCGTTATTCTTCAGAAATTCCTCTTCTTCATCATCTGATAGTCCATCTAGCATGTGGACTGGTTCAGCAAAATATGGTCTGGCGTGCAGTTCGCAAGGTTGTATAGCATCTAATTTTACTACATATCTACGGCTGGCATCTTTGAACGTAAGCTCTTGTGCAGACCAGTCCTGTATTACCTTCGCATGCTTCAGCCAAGGTCGACCAAAAAGAAGGTTGTAATCCAAAGTGGATTCCGGCAGATCTAGTATAACAAAATTCATTTTGAAGGTCGTACCTTGTAGAGTAATGGGTACATTTCACACAAGTCCTACAGGATGGACTCTAGATTGGTCTGCCATTCTGACAAAAAATTGAACTGGTTCGATTTCGGTCCAACCTAACCTATTGCATAAGGCTGGAGTTGCAATGTTAACACCGGAGCCTCCATCAATCAATACCTGTGTAATTTTATGATTCTTAAACCATACTATAATCAAGGGAACTGAATGATCAACCGTAGAATCAGGTTCTGGTTGAACTGTTGCTGTCGCCGGAATACAGGAAGGCACTGGACTGAACTGTTGCTGGAACTGTTGTCGAACCCCCGGTACTAATGCCAGTAGTTGGCCGAGAGGCAGAGTGATAGATGCCTTGGATAAAGTTTTCCAGGCCTGCTGAGATTGGTTATCCTGCTCTTTTGAACTTGAGGTCTCTGCTGATGCCGAAGTATCTGCTGTTATGTCTACTGCTGATGGTGGTTCCGCTGCTGCTTCCTTTTGTTGTGTTCCTTCCTTTGTCGACGAGATCTGAGTCCCCGGAGTGGGTTCTGGGAACACTGGTGGTTCTGTGGTGGTCCAGTGGCTAGCTTTGTTATACATCCTATGTTGTTCTCGTATCCCTGGTTCAAATACTTCTGCTGCTGACTGCAGCTGTTTACCTGATCGGGTCTGGACTGTAGCAATTTGTGTTTCTACCGGTGTAATTTGTACCATGTTGGCCATTGGGTTTTGCCGCTCCTTCTTCCTTTGATCATACTCAGCTACATCCTTGCAATATCTTCTAATGTGTCCGAATTCACCACAAAAATGACAGCGGGGCGGTGGTAAATTGGGATTTTCCGGTGGTGGTTCGTTATGCCAGCGGTTTGCATTATAGTTATTGTTCCTCTGTCCTCGGTAGTTTCGATATCCTTGCGGCTGATTGTTTCTCAGTTGCGGAGGTACATAGTGATTCGCTGCCTGTCCATGCTCTTGAATAACAGCATTGACTGTTGCTGTTCCCTGTAATCTGGCATTGTAGACACAATTTCCGGTGGTGTGTCCGGCAGTGTTGCAGATAGCGCAGAATGTTTGATTTAGCGCAGAGTTGGCACTAGTATGACCTGAATTTTTGCACGTGATACAGTACACTTGTCTGGTTATATCTTCAGCCATGGTTTTGTTCGTTTTTAACCACTCTAGATCTTCTGTAAATCCATCGACTTTGGATTCCAGTTGCAGAGCCATGGCGATGACTGCATCCAACGTCATTGCTCCGACACATCTTATGATCATGATCTGCTTCAATTGCGGGTTTAAACCATTGATAAACCACTGAGTGATGACATCATCCGCTAAGTTAGCGTGGGCCTGTGGTATCTGTCGCAAGTGTGTTCTAAAAAGTGTAGCATATTCCTGGACAGTCTGATTTGCCTTCCGTCGGTTGTTTTGTAAATAATCAAAGATTTCGGCGGGATTCTTCTTTAGTCTGAATCGTTGCATAAAAGCATCTCGTACTGCATCATAGGTACCGAAATGATTAATGTCATATTCCGTAAGCCATCTAGCCGCTTCATTGACTAGTGTAGATTGAAAACCAATGGCCTTGTATGCTTGATCTGGTGGATGGTTGAGGACTGCATAACTGATCTCGAAAGTGCGTACGTGAGCATCCGGGTCATCCCCTGGGAATCCACCAAATTTCGTGTATGTTACTCCTGTTGGAGGCGGCCTTGGTTGACATAACTGTTGTTGCTGTTGTTGTCCGTTCATTGTGAATGTATCCGATCCTTCTTCTGTATCTTGAGGTTGATTGGTTGAACTACCAGAACTTGGCTCGCCAGATGGCGTGCCTTCCGGTGTGCTGTTTTTGCGTAGGATACTTCGGACCTCTGCTTCGAATAACTCTCCTTCCTTCTGGATGTCCAATATCCGAAATCTTTCTTCCAAGCACGCGGGTCGAGCTGAGGATTCCGCAAAAAATGCTAATCCTTGGCCGCCAATTGGTGTTTCTATCACCGGAATATCACCGGAATGAACTGACAGTGTACCAGACTGTAGTGTTTTTCCGCTTTTATCGATTTCTTTTCCTAGAGTTTTTCTAATCGTGGATAACTTTGAATCTTTATCCAAGATTGTTAAACTGGTTTCCAGTGGCGTCTTGGTAGATTCTGGAATTACTGTATTTTCGATAGGTTGGGTCGAAGTGACACCAGAATGTACCAAAGGCGTTGATCGTTCCACCGGAATATGACCGGAATTAATTCTAACGTCCTTAACTTGCTTGACCACTGGGTCAGGCCGCGTTATACCTTCTTCTCCTAGGGTTGTCTTTAGTACTTTTCGTGTTCCAGTCGTATGGTTCCTAGGATACGTTTCGCCAAACCGAGTAACCGGCATGTATCATTGCTTAGTAGCACTATCTGAGCAGTTGGCAACAATCTGGCTCTGTTGCTACCGTCAGTCAATCGAACGATAAACGTAGTGTTTGATTCTGAAAAACAGCCGGCACGCTACTGCCACTTTTCACAGATAACTGGCAACCTGATGCCACTTTCCCACAGACGGCGCCAAATGTTAATCGTTTCATCGATACTTCTACTTTCAGACTCAAGCACTTCAAGTTCAGCCGGTTCTGAATCTTCCTAACCGCAAATGTTCTCTTAGCCACGTGGGTCCTTGGGAGTGGTAGGGGTCTGTTAGACAGAGGCCCTGTACTATTTTCCCAAATTAACACACAATCCTAATGTTATCCCGTTCTTAGCTCAGTGTCCATCCCTGAACAACAGAAGACTGTTCAGTGCACTGGAATTAGAACTTCGAGACTGAGGGTAGCAATCCGGTTACTTAATTTATGAGTAAAATATACTTCAGTAACAATGTCACCTATCCCGTACTTCGTCAGAGCAGATGGGTGTACCAACCAGGCATCATACCTTAAAGTTACGCGGACTCGAACAATCAACCTCCTAGTACTAAACGGCTAACCATAATCTAACGATGTCCTACTCACATTCAGATCATTACAACTACTAGTCTTCCCGTTGTCGGAATCAACAATAAATATAGGCTACAGTATCGAATTCGGTCACTTACAAAAACGTTAACAGACGATTAGTTCGGGATTACTTTTCACGCTACTTACTTCGCCGAAGAACTGCCAAATAACATACCGCACTTGATCACTCTCAGAGACACATTCCATCATCACCGAACAGACTCGTAGCACAATACAACTGATTCGCAACTCTGTACTAAGGTGAGGATAATCGACTAGCCGGAGTTCAGACGGAATAGAACAAAGTAGAACCTATCTTTTCAACGACATACACGCTCACACAATGCGTTTACGACACTCTCAAACGAGACTCAATCAAACAACACACTACAATTCCCACAAACGGGGCTATATCTTTCGCTCTTTTTCTCATTGCCTTAAATAGAGGATTTTTTACAAGAGTGCGCATTTCTGCAGTTACCTGCACCTTTCCTGAAAGATTCTTTTTTCATTTAAGCTAGCTGACCTCGTACTTTTGTCCTTGTTCGGCGGCCGTCCGACACTTTTACATTTAAGGCACCTGTCCGAGTTCATTTGTCCTTGTTCGGCGGCCCTTTAACATAGAGGAATATATTTTCAAGTTGAGAGTGAGACTCAAAAGCTCCCCATGCATGCCATGCGATTCCAACCCAAAGATGTTCCACCAAAAGCAGAGTGAGGCCACATCTATCAACCCACCTGGCATGCATACTTGCTACAAAAGTACCCAAAAATGATGCATACATGTATGCGCGCACCGATGCATTTAAAGTACAACCCATGTTATGGACCGGTTCCATGCAGACGTACTTGGAAGGCATTCACTCTTAAGGTTCAGAATAATCATCAATGCAAGGATTGGCTCAATTATCTCTATCTTGTGCCTCCCACAAATAATACTCTAATTGTCGGCTATATGATGGCCACCATTCGTCATTGGTTACCACGTCTACACCCGATGACCAATATTGCGGTTCAAATGATTGTAAAGATTTTTGATATGATGTAGATTGTATTCTAGACCTTTCGACATGTCAAGGCTCCCACTGTAAATACACCAGACTTTGAATATGGGAAATTGGACCTAGTCTATAACATAAGCACAACACCTTCTCTCAAGGTATTCTATGCTTCGCATTGCAGATTGAAGTACATGCCCGCCTGCTCCAAGAAGATGTTTGAAGAAATGTTTGTCACTGGCTTCTGGGAATATCACTCACAAGTTTTTATCAGTTGCCCAATGCATTTGCTACACCTGTTTGCTTGTGAACGAATCATGTATTCAGAATATTATATGCGCCCACCTTCAGATGAACCCAAGCCCATTGACTGGGAGAAACTTGAACGTGATCTCATCTGGGGACTTCACATCACCAAACACACCTTGGCAACATACCTGCTCACAAACTACATTACTCACACTAAATCAAGTTCTGTCAGGGATGACAAAAACCAGTTGGAGGGGAGTGTTCAAGGCAAAGGGTCAAGTACTACTCCTCGTCACAGACGAAGAGGAAGCACTTAAAGCTACTCAGAAGACTTCATCATGACAACAATGATTTTTATCACTAAACCAATGTATTATATGTATATACATCCAATTAGCATGAATGTAACTCCATTTTGTGCAAGCCAAGGAGTCCTCAAGCTTGGGGAGTCTAAGTAGAAAGCTCACACCAATTTTTGTAATTTTTGGAAGTCGTTATATAGTTCAGATTAGAGGTAGAACTTATTTTTTAATTATGCGAGTCACTAGATGTGAAATTGATCAAAACTACATAAAAACTATAAATAGAGCTAGAGAGCTCATTTTGAGGTTGGTGTTAGTTTATGATTGAACCTATGAGCTAGAGATAGAAGAGCTATTGTAACTATATGATGATGAATATGACTAAGAGTTCTTTTCTTGCCTTCCATTGATCTCCATCGTGACTTTCCTAGTGTGTGTGTGTGTGTATGCATGTGTGTGTATGCTCTTGCATTTCTCACCATCTTCTTCATACACATCATTCGCTCTTGATCTTCATATCGGCCTAAGCTCTCTGCAGATTGACAATTACGAGGTGAAGCTCCTCACATTAGTACTTTCAATTGTGCAAGAGTGACACCCTTGTAGATGGTGTCAATTACGAGGTGAAGCTCCTCACGTTGGTACTTTCCATTGTGCTAGAGTGACACCCTTGTAGATGGTGTTTGGTCATAATGCAGTGTTGCCCATATAATTTATGATACCCAATCTAAAGGTAGCACAGGACCATCAATGGAATGGCCATGATCTCTCATCTAGAATTTTGGATTTAGAATGACTAGCTAAAACTCGATTAAGAGAAATTGCTTGGATTTGTGAAGCTAAGAAGAGACAAAAAGTTTACTTTGATGCATATGTAAAAGATAAGGGCTTGAAGGTAGGAGAGTTTGTCTTGGTTTATATACTGAAGCAACATGCCAAGAAATTAGAAAAGCATGGCTATGGACCCATGATATTCAACAGAATATCAAGTAGTGGGGTCATCCAACTAGCCACTCTAGAAGGGGATATACTACCTAGTTACATTAGTGGATGAAGAGTGAAACTATATCAAAAACCCCTAATGGAAGAAATGTTGAGTCAACGCAACATAGTAAAGAAGCACAAAGAGGAAGAAAGGTGAATTTGAGAAGAAGCTCAGGCAAAAGCCTTAGAACACATCCAATGTATGGAGTTAAGAAGACAAAGTAGAGATCAACCGATGAGGATGTTCATGAGGTACCAATATATCACATGGCTATGTGTCATACTAGAAGTGTTAATCCTCATCAAATAATTGACAAACCTTCTTTTGTGACCCTAGAAGTAGGACAAGGAAAGAGTGCAAAGACTACAAGAGCATTGATTGACTCAAGTGCAACCACTAGTGTAGTTAGAGTTTCTTACTGTCAAGGCCTGCACTTGAGCATCAATCATACTAAAA
Organism: Ceratopteris richardii; assembly: GCA_020310875.1. Taxonomy (NCBI): domain Eukaryota; kingdom Viridiplantae; phylum Streptophyta; class Polypodiopsida; order Polypodiales; family Pteridaceae; genus Ceratopteris; species Ceratopteris richardii. The sequence continues at coordinate 100,529,211 of CM035411.1, read as the reverse complement.
CTTATCTCATAGGACTGGGAGGTGTGGAAACCCCTTTTCAAATCAAAGTGGAGCTTTCCATCTCCATTCAAGATGTCCATATGGCAGTTAAGGTGCTAGTGTGTAAGGATGAGGAACGCACAGAACCTCTTATCTTGGGTCAAGATTGGATCTCATTGAATCAATTAAGGAACCAATTCTTGGTCCTTCAAGAGTACACATGAAGATAAAGATGCTATTCTTGTCCAAAGTTATGATGTTGAATGATGCAACTCATGAAGGAGTAGTAGAAGCTAAGATGAACTCTCTTCTTTTTCAAAGATGGTCAAGGTAAAAGAAGCAAAGAAACTCAAGAAGCAATAGAAGTAGACAACCAAATCCTGTACATAGAAACCATTCCAAAATAGGATGACTCATGAAGTGTAGTGGATTATTGGAGTTTGATGTCTGCGGAAGCACGCAAACAACACAAGGATGAAGAAGAAACTTGGAGCACAACACACAATATTGAATGTATTACCACTATAATGTACAAAGATAAGTAGCCCATTAGGGCAATAGGCATATATACAAGCCGAGATGAAAAAAACCTCCTAAAGAGGGAAAAAAGTGCCCCAGTATTCCTAGTGTGTTCACACACATCACTATCTAAATATATCAACAAATCCCCCTTCAGAGTGATGTGGTGAACAAGGACCTGGCACTCATGTATAAGGAAGTTTGAAGCTATGTGGATCAATCCACAAAAGGAAGTAAGCCCAAAGCTTTGCAAAAATCTTCAAACTTCTCCCTTGGCAGATCCTTCATGAAAAGGTTTGCACTGTTCTCCTACATGGGCACATATGCAAAGATGATCTCTCCAGTAGAGAACCTCTCCTTGACATAATGATAATGCACCTAAATGTGTAGTGCGAGCATGAAACACAGGGTTCCTCACAAATACTAATGTGCTCTAACTGTCAGTGAAGATGGTGGTGGTAGAAGACTGGCCAACACCCAAATCAGCCATAAGGCATCTGAGCCACACACACTCTATAGTCGCTGTGAAAGCTGCCCTATCCTCAGCCTCACAACTAAAAGTGGCCACACTAGGCTAATTCTTGCTCAACCAAGATATACATGAGCTACAAATCATGAAGTTAAAGCCACTAGTGGACACACGTGTGTCATAACAACCAGCCCAGTCAGAGTCACAAAAAGCATGTAAATAGTGATAGTGATCTGATGGAGAGTGTTAATCTCCAAAAGAACAACCTACTCTTGAACTTAGAGCACCTCTATATCAAGAGTAAGTCAAAACCTTCACCAAATTAAAAGATCAATGACCAAATATCAAATTTTTGAACAAACTGTGAAGAAGGAGATTACTCAGAAAGTCTGTTGCATATATCTTTCTTATTGACTGAGTAAATGTGTAAAGTTTTTTATGAAACTTTGCACAATGTGTCGCCTAAAGATTGCGCATCTCTTCCAAGTTAAATTACCTCAAAAGATTGAGTATAACTTGAGAAATCAACTTAACAAGTCACCTATGTCTAAAACAGCACTTCTGAGAAGTCGATTTGGACACCCCTAACTTCTAACACATGGTTCTCTCAGTATAGAACCCGTTTAAGCAAATGCTTTTAGCCATGAGTAGCTTATCTTCCAACTTAAAGATTAAGTGCTTACTTGCACAAAACTTTAAACTGTGGAGTGAGAAATGATCAAATCATTAAGATCCAAGTTTGCGCTTGTTTCAGGAACCAGTGAGTACTTCTTCACATGTAAATGTTCCTACACACAATTCTCTTAGCCTGATTACAATTGGAAGCTAAAACTTTGTACAGAGATCAATCAAATCTAGACTTAGACTTGTACAAAAGCATTCCACAAAGAATCTACCACAGAAGGAGAAGACACGAAAACTTCGACCGCAAATTTTCTTCTATTCCTCAGAAAATTACAACTAAGTTATGAGAGAGACTTCTTCTCATTTCTATGAATTCTAATGAGTCTTACAACTTTCAAATGCACTATTCTCATACTCTCTTATTGTCTCCTCTATTGCCCCGACATTTTTCAAAAGTATTTATAGGCAAATATGCACAAGCTTATATCTAAACAAAAGTATAACTGATCTATGTCTTCACTAATGTACATATGTGTACATGTCTTTCAATCTACGAATGTAACCACTTTCTATGCTTAAAAAATTGATCTTATCTCCATCCTTTGTCTTCTAAACTTCAATTGGTGATTGGTCTGCACCAACAGCTCCCCCTCAATCATCAATTGAGGTTTCTCTTATCTTCTTTATGCCTGCCATGTCCTTGAACTTCTGTAGCTTTGGTCCATCTAAGCTTTTTGTAAGCATATCAGCTATCTGATCTTTTGTTGAAGTATGTACAACTTCAATCTCTTTATCCATCACCTTCTCTCTTAGAAAGTGATACTGTATCTCAATGTAGACAACCCTTCTACATATGAAGAGGCCAAGATGACAACCATCAGAACACTTATAGCAAGTGCTGCATGCAAAGGTTGGAAATTGTGTCAATTAGATGTGAAGAGAGAAGGTTGCCTTGGAAATCTCAATGTAGACAACCATCAGAACACTTATAGCAATTGCTGCATGCAAAGGTTTGCCCAAATTTCTTTACCTTTTGCCTCTTCATATGTAGAAGGGTCTTCATCTGCTTTAATCATGTATGCATAATCCCTAGTAGTCAAAAATGAAGTATCATAGCTATACCTTGTAGGTTGCCATTTGTGCCTTGTAGACCTCCTAAGCTCTCCACTTCTTGAGGTTTCTGGCTCTTCACATTCAGGATCACATTTTGGTGTTTCTTCAACTTCAACCTGCACTTCATGATTCTCTTGTTCATCAAATATCTGAACCTTTGATTTACCTTTCCTTTGACTCACAATTTCTTCATCATCTGTATTAATATTGATAGTACCTGCATACCAAGTACCTTGCTCATCAAATGTAACATCCTTAGACACAATAAATTGTTTTGTGGATGGACTCCACAACCTATAACCCATCTGCTTGTCATCATAACCAATGAACACATACTTTTCAGCTTTAGGTTCCAATTTGTGCCTTAATTGTGATGGCACATATGCATATGCTAAAAATCCAAATACTTTGCAATGGTCTAATGTAGGTCTCTTACCCCACCATGCCTCATATGGTGTCATACCCTGTAAGGCTTTACATGGTAGCCTATTGAGCAGATAAGTGGCTGTATTTACAGCCTCAGCCCACAAGTAATTTGGGCAATTTTTCTCCTTCAACATGGATCTTGCAAACTCAACAACAGTCCTATTCCTCCTCTCTGCTACACCATTTTGTTGAGGAGAGTACCTGCAAGTAATCTCTCTTTTTATACCTGCATTCCACAAGTAATCACTGAACTCATTAGAGAAATACTCTCCCCCTCCATCTGACCTTAGTCTCTTCAATTTATGACGTGTAATTCTCTCTGCATACACATGATAATGTTTGAATGTATTGAATACCTCTGACTTATCTTTGATCACATAGATAGTGATCCATCTGGTAGCATCATCAACATAAATCACATAATACCTTGAGCCATTGATACTGAAATCCTTTGATGGTCCCCACACATCTGTGTGTACCAACTCAAGTTTTTTTTAATACATAAACCCATTCTTAGAATAGGATTGCTTATGAGCCTTACCTAATTGACATGCTTCACATCTGTATGTCATATGTTGACCTGCAACATTAGGCAATCCAAGCACTGAACCATTGTTAATCATATCTTTTATACCTCTTTCATTGAAATGTCCAAGCCTCTTGTGCCAAAGATCTAACTCAGAGATCTTATGTCCTCCATAAGTGAACAAGGCATGACCAACATTACCTTGAATCTTCAATGTGAACAATCTTCCTTCTTTCTTCCCGGAAACAATTTGTTTATACCCATTGCTAGGGTCTTCCACAAAAACTCCTTCATTAGTGAACCTCACTTCATAACCTTTTTCCACAATTTGTCCTACACTTATCAAATTCTTAGGAATTGTAGGAACAACATGATTAGATACCTTATTCTCCAAATCAGTCATCAAGGCTATGTTACCACTCAGGTGATTGCTACACCCTGAGTCAATGTAGAAGATTCTTTGATCTTCACTCTGCCTTTCACAAGTTGCATTCATTATCAATGTTGAATCTTCCTTCTGATCTGAAGCATAATTGTAGTAGGTATTGTTATATTGTTGACTTTGGAATCCTCTACCTGCATTTCTTCCAAAGTAACCCCTACTACCTCTACCTCTGAAATTACCTCTTTGATTCCTGCCTCCTCTTCCTCTTGAATTATAGTTCTAATTATATCCACCATTACTCTGAGTGTTATGCCAACAATCATTAGCTAAATGATTTGTCTTACCACAAATCCAGCAAGCTTTGACTCCATCTTTGTTACTCCTGCCTCTTCCTCTACCTTTGCCACCTCCTCTTCCTCTTAGGAAGTTGGCTTGACTAGTTGTGCCTTCTTCTTCATTTGCTTGTTGCTTTCCTTTGTTAGCTTTCTTCTTGTCTTTAGAGTACATTGCATGACCTACACTCTTGTCAACATCTCCTTTGATATCATTCTCAAAAGTTAACATATGTCCTAATAATTGATTCAAATCAGGAGTGAAATGATCCAATGAAAGTTCTGTAGATAAAATAAAAGGCTTCCACTTCTCATCACCTCTTAGTCCTGTGAGAATTTGCCTTACCAATTTATCTTCTTCAATGTCTTCATCCACTGCTCCTAATGCATCTGCAATGTCCTTCATCTTTGTCACATAATCAGATATTGATTGTGAAGCCTTCTTCTTGAAAGTAGTAAACTCTGCCCATAGGGATGCCTTCCTTGACTTTGTAGTGTTTTGGAAATGCTCCTCCAAAGCATTCCATATCTCACTTGCACTTTCAAGACCTCTAATGTGAGGTAGCAAGTAGTCATTGACTGCCATATAGATAATGCTCCTAGCTTGAGCATCTCTCTTCATCCAATTCTTCAAATCTGACAATTCCTCCCTAGTTGGAACACTAGGATCTCTGAATTGAGGCTTTTCTTCTTCCTACCAATGGCTTAGCCCACTGCGGCACCACTTCCAAATTAAACAAGTAAGCATCAGGAAGGTCATCTGACACTCCTTGTGGGGCTTCTCCCGATGTGAGCCTAGAAAGGTGATCTGCTCTCAAATGAGTCTTCCCTTTCCTTACCACAACCTCAAAATCATATTCCATTAGCAAGAGAAACCATCTTACTAATCTTCCTGTATTGCATGGCTTGTTTACGAGGTATAGCAATGCCTGATGATCAGTAAAAAATTTAAACTTATTTGCAAGCAAATAATGTCTAAACTTTTTAGCCGCATACACCATGCCTAGTCCTTCTCTCTCAGTAGTGGTGTAATTTCGTTCAGCTGCATTCAATTGTCTACTGGCATAGGCAATTGGAAGATCCATATAACCTTCACCAGTAGGTTGAGCAAGCACACACCCAATAGCATAATTGGATGCATCCACGTGAACATGGAATGGCTTATTCCAGTTTGGAGTGGTTAAGATTGGTGCTGAACATAATCTTCGTTTAAGCTCCTGGAAGGAATTCTCGCATTCATCAGTCCACTCAAAGTTAGTCAGAAGTCCGTACATGGGCTTTGCAATGACAGCGTACATATGAATGAACCTGCGGTAATAACCACAATGCCCCATGAAGGCTTGCACTTCCTTGACGTTCTTTGGCCTAGGTAACTTGGCTATGGCTCTCACTTTCTCTTCATCGGTGGATATGCCATTCTTTGACACTATGTGTCCTAGAATCTTGCCTTGCCTGACCATAAAGACGCACTTTTCTGGGTTTAGGCAGACTTGATATTCTCTACATTTGTCAACGATTTGTCCGAGTTCGGGAATATGGGTTTGCCTAATGTTGGAATGAGCACAAAGATCATCAACATAGACTTCTAAGTTCTTCCTCAGGAACTCTTTAAATACATGGCACATCAGCCTCTGGAAGGTAGCTGGTGCATTAGTAAGCCCAAATGGCATTACTCTAAAGGCAAATATGCCCCATTCAGTGGCAAATGCCGTCTTATGCTGATCTTCTGGAGCTATGGCTACTTGGTTGTAGCCAGAGAATCCGTCCAGGAAGCTGTACACTTCCTTGCCTGCTACTCTTTCTAAGAGATGCTCTGTGATAGGAAGCGGATAGTTATCTCGAATTGTGGCTGCATTAACCTTCTTCAAGTTAATACATACACGCAGCTTTCCATTTTTCTTGGGCACCACTACGATGGGGGATACCCACTCAGTGTGCTCAATTTCATAGATGAATCCAGCTTCAACCAGTCTATCTATCTCTTCTTTGATCTTGGCCGCATAATTATCATTATATGTGTATGGCTTTTGCTTAGAAGGTTTGGCATCCGAGGTCATGGGGATAGTGTGTGAGCAGATGTCTGGATCAACACCCTTCAAATCCTTGTAACTCCAAGCGAATACATCTCTATATTCTCTCAGCAAGGCTATTAGCTCTTGTTCTTCCTCTTCTGTCAGGTCATGGCCTATGTACGTGCATCTCTCCTCTCCTTCTTCTAGAGCTACCACAATTTTCTTGGTGGTTTCTTTGTTATCATAGGCCTCTCCTGATTGCGCCTCTCGTTTAGGCATTCTGATCATGACTCTCCTGTCATCTATCTCATACTTCTTAAAATTTTTCGGGACCTCAAACAAAGATTCTTCCTCTTCTGGTGTGACTTCTCTCTTCTTTCTTTTCTTTCCTTCTTCCTTCGGGGTCACATGTGTGGCTAGCCTTACATCATTTGTAAGCTCTCCATACCTATGGGGTTGAAATTCTACTTCATAGAAATATTCTTCATCTGATGCAAAAGGTGGATCCATAATGATTGACTCTAGATTGGAGTCGCTCGCATCTTCAAATGCATCAGGGCTAGGTTCGCATTCTTCTAGAACTGCCTCTCCCATGATTGGCTCTACGGAGAAGACTGAAATGTCATAGCCATCTTCATCACAATGAGGTGTCCATTGTTCTTCATTGATGGCTACGTCCATTGTTGCTAGGATTTCTGCCCAGCCGTGGGGTTCAAATTCTTCGTCAAGAAAAACTACCGGTGCATAGGCTGGGTCTTGAATTGATCTATGTGTTTCTTTTGCACCTACCTCTTTGGCTTTTTCTCTCTTCTCTTCTTCTACTGCTACTTTGCACATCCATAAGTGGGTGTCTTCATGCATCCATGAGGATCCTGACCCTATGGAATGCACCGATTCTGTATCATCTTTGGCTCTATGGATGGGATTCCATTGGATAGGAGGGACATCTCTATGAGAGTAATCTTTGAGATTCACTTTGGTCGTAACACCTAAGTGCTGCAGGTACAAAGAATTGGTTCCCCAATCCTGTACCACTTGCAACTGTCGCATAAATGGTCTTCCCAAAATCATCTCATAGGCATGGTTCTTGCTAAAATCACATATAGCAAACGTGTGTTTGAACTCAACACCACATGTGGTGAGAGTTATTCCTTCTAGCAATCCTAAGGGTCTCTCAATATGACCATCGGCCATCTGCAATTTCATTCTCGTTGGCCTGAGTGCTGGCTTGCCCTAACGCTTCCATAGGGAAGTGGTGGCAATTGCAACTCCTGCACCTGAGTCCAAAATTGCCTTGGTGGTGTACTCCTGGTAGGTAATGGGAAGATAGGTGTTCCCTTCTTCACCTTCACACATATCTCCTATCTTATCCAAGGGTATCTCTGGCACTGTCCTATGTGATCCTACCTGGGAACGAGGTTTTGATATCTCTGGTACTTGTTTGGCTACATGTTTCCATAGCTCCCTGGCCTTACTTTGAGTAGCTCTTCTAAGGTGAGGTTGCATTGTACTTTAGTGTTTTTCACTACCTCTGTGTTCCTGGGTATGAGTGAGTCCTCATTCCGTACCATGACCGTGGGTGCTCTCATACAAGTGGACTTAGCTTCCCATGGGCCTGTGAAGTGGGGTAATTCTTGTAAAGAATTAGACTCAAAGTCTAGTCTTTCCTGAGAGTGGGTGCTCTCCTGCTCCTCATCAATGGATGGGATGTCTTGTGGGAATTGGTCATGTGCATCATCCACAAGTTCAATGGGAGGAGGGACTTCACTTTCTTTAGCCCATTTGTCTTCTTGAATCTCGCGTAGGAATTCTGGTGTGTCCTTTTCTGATTGTGCAATCAGCTTCTCTATTCTTTCTAACAGTCCATCAAAGTGTAACTGTGTCTTCGCTGAACTAGAGATGTTAAATAGGTGACTGGCTTCAAACATGGTCTGAGCCAACTCCACCATCTTAGCACAAATTTTGGTTCGTTCAAGCTCTAGTTCTGCTCTAGGGTAACACTTTTCATGATCAGTTATGTTTGGCCCTCCTTGGATTCTGGCCTGATATGCTTTAAGCATCGTGTTTAGGTCCTTGGGAGTGGGATCTGCTAAGACTGATCCTACTCTTGGGGGTGGTGGGTTTAGGTGAGGCGGGTTGGAAGGTGGCGGTTCGGATGGAGTTGGGAATGGTGGAGGTGATGGAGGTGGGGCAGTGTGAGAGGGAGTTTGAGCTGTGAGTTCAGTTATCCTGGCCTTTGTTTCTCTCAGGCTTTCCTCGAGTTCACTCATCTTTTTTGCCCATTGTCTTTTCATTCTTTCACGACTATCTCTCCAAGCTCTAGTCCTCTTCTTTGTCATGCTCTCCGTCTCACTAACATCTGGGCTCTTTTCCTGGCCTACGCTTTGGTTCTGTTGCAAGGCTTGGGCTCTAGTGATTACTTGTACTGGCGCAGTGGAAGTCACATTCCCTGTGGAGTCTACAACTAACCCAATAACGTTGATAGGAGTGATTTTTGGCATATTATTGGGGTTCTTTGGGCAATCTCGTAAGAGATGCTCCTTTCCACACTCCTGGCAATAGCCCTGGATCGTCACTGACTGGGTTTGGGTAGGTGCAGGCATGGGGCAATCACGAATGAGGTGATCTCCCTGACATCTATAGCATGGTCCTTTAGGGAATGGGGGTCTTTCTTGCCTAGGTTGAGGCCTAGGGTTGGGGTTTGCATACATGACGTTTGTGTAATCTGACTCCCAACTAGGTTCATTTGGCTCTTCACTATAGTAAGACTCACCATGTTCAGGAGACTGCATGTAGTAGGCCTGGGGGCTATCAACATGTGTAGAATCAAAGCTATGGTCACTCGGGTCACTTTCAGAAAGCAATGGTGTTACTGGGACTATAGCTCTATTCAGGTTCTCTTCTGCAGCTGCATATTTTACTGGGATCACATTAGCTGGGGCAGGGGGTTGTTGTGCTAGCACAGGTTGAGGCCTTTGTTGGTATTGGGGTTGATAGGTTTGTTGAGGCCTAGTATACTGTTGTGGTGGGTATTGACTCTGGTATCTGCCTTGTTGAGGGTATGGCTGAGGGTACGTCTGCCTAACGGCTTGCTTATTGTAGGGGCAATCTTGTGCGGTGTGATTGGTGTACCTCCGTTCTATGGTGCAGTACTGGCTACTAGGATTTAGTTGGGGTTGAGCCATAATGGGACATACATTCGCCATGTGGTTGCCACCACAAGTGTAGCATCTTTTCACTGGGGCAAACCTTGGGATTTGTTTGCTAGAGACACCTAGTTTTTGTGCCACTTTCTCAGCGAGTTCCTCAATTGATGTGGATTGCGTGGAAGAGAGGCTAGAGGCACTATCAGAATCTTTGTATATTTTGGAAAGCTCTAACTCCTCCCCTAGGTTATCCTCGATGTCAATGCACATGCGTACACACACTTCTATGGTCCTAGGGTCCTTCAAGTACACATAAGATCTCAATTTGGTACTTAGAAATCCATCCAAAAATAAAGCCACTTGCTTAGCTGGTGTGGGTAGCTCAGGGATGGGACATCTCTCTAGATACTGCCTAAATTTTCTTCCTTCAAGTCTCACGGTCTCTTGAGGGGTTTGCTTGAAGCTGTGAATCAGCGAGGAAGTGTTATGTCTTATGCCACTTTTAGAGAATTCGATAATGAATGCCTCTAGAAGTTGGTCTATGCTCCTGAACTACCTCTCGTTTAGTGGTTGAAACCATGTCAGGGCAGTGTTCCTAAGGGTTAGACCAAAGGCATTGTATTGCGTGAACAGATCTTCCACTTGTTCAGCTCTCAAGACTTGCCTAAACTCAGCCACATGATCGTATGGATCTCCAGTGCCATCGAAGTAGTTCTTCATGGACTTAACTAGCTGAGTCGGTCTCAGAGTCCTTGTGTGCTCTCTAGGTCGTGGTAGAGGGAACTCATCCACATTTCTTTGATTCCTGGGAGCTCTCAGTACCTCAGGTTCTACTCTGTTTGTTTCCGTCCTCGTTCTTTCTCTGCCCCCTGGGTTGGCAAAGCTTACTTCTGGCCTATCTCTACTTCTGCCTCTTTGAGTTGCATGAGCTTGGGATGTTCCCGCTCCAGGGTGACCGTAGGACACATTTGATCTTGGTTGGGGGAAAATAATTTCACCTTTCCAAGTGTAAGCATGCCTATCATCTTCTGTCACCACAAAGATCCTCTCCGAAGTGTGATCTAAGTAGGTCACTCTGCCTGGGCTATCAGGATCCTTAAACTCATAGATCATGATTGTTCCTATATCGATTGGACGATCAGATTTATACCTCCAAAAGGCTTCGTTAGTTTCTCGGTTCAGAAGCAGATCTATGCTCTTATTATCTTGGGGAATCCACTCTGGTGTGATAATCCTAGTGAGAACAGATTTGCCTCGGGGGGTCCTTGGTTCTTCACCCATGCTTCCTTGCTCTAGGTCACCTAAGTCCGTTCTTGGGATCTCATTCCCAAATTCATCAGTCCTATCTGGATGACTGGTGACTACATATATTGTCCCTTCCTTGTCTAAGTATGCTCCGTTTTCAAACTTAACAGTTGGGCGCTCTAATCCAATGGATTGATCAGGATTCTTAATCTGTACCACAGATCTTCCTAGGCCGTCCTCATAGATGCTAGCACCCAATCGGTTGGTCCTAAGGTATTCCAACTGCGTTTTGTAAGGGCCTTCTACCCTGTGCAAGTATGGCACTCCTGAACTTCCTGTAGGTCTCTCCATACCTTGAGACATCTCTGATTCACTAGTCTCAGAGCTAGGGTAATACGAATGATGGCTCAATTGCTGGGCCCAAGACCTCGCAGTATGATTGACACTAGCCTCTGAAGACCTAAGACTTTGTCTATCTCTCCCTAGATGTCGCCCTGATCTAAGGTTCATAAGCCTAATTGAATAGCCCAATTTTGCCCAAGTACAACCTCGTTGTTGAGTTCTTTTGTATCAGTCACTTGATTCTTTTTTAGTCGATTATCATGTTTATGCTCTAGTCAGAAATCACGTCGTCAAGAATATTTGAGTTAATTTTTCGCACTGTAAGTTGATCGTTCCACGTTAGATTCTTTCCTTTAAGGTTATCGCATCACGAAGAGATTATGTTTAATCTTGAACTTGAGTGCATAGGTAGTCTTCAACTTGATTGATGCCTATCGTTGCCCTGACTTACTCCTATCACTAGTCGTTCTTAGCGTAAGCTAGGAATTGACAGAGGGGGTTGAAAGTTTCCAACCTTTTGTTTCCTGCTTGGTTGCCCTTGAATGCCCAGGAAGTGTGTTCCCAAGCTTGCACTTACACTTGCTTAGAACGCCTTTCGATGCTCTCAATAGATCTATAAGAGTTCCAAAGTTAGCTTTAAGATTTAAATTCCAAAGACAGAATCAATGATTCTCATTCGTGTAGCACAAATACTAATTTGCATAGTGATTTTTAGGAAAACAATTCTTAAGACCCCTGACTTTGATCCCCCTGGGTATGGTCAACTTCAAAATACCCTAGCTGAAAATCAACGCATTATCTTTATAAAAAACAGTTGAGGGCCTGTAGTATATGCCACGAGCTTTCCAACAAGCCCTAGAGCTCAAAAAATGGATTTCGTATGAAAAAGTTATGACCGTTCAGGGTTCTAGGGTTAAGACAGGGTTCAAACAGGATCACTATGCAACAGGTTTTCCCCAAGTTGTTTTCCTATGGCCTCCTTATGTGCTCTAGAGTAAAATGTTCATGCCCAAAATTAGCCAAACTCTTCAAATTAAAAACCCTAAAAAATTGGCTAAAATTGGCTGTCAATCGCGATGGACAGGAGTCAATCGCGACGGACAGGCAGTCGATCGCGATGGACAGGCAGTCGATCGCGATGGACAGGAGTCAATCCCGACGGACAAGGCAGTCAATCGCGAGGGATAGGCAGTCGATCGCGACGGATAGGCAGTCGATCGCGACGGACAGGCAGTCGATCGCGACAGATAGGCAGTCGATCGCGACGGACAGGCAATCAATCGCGACGGACAGGCAGTCAATCGCGACGGATAGAGCTGTCAATCGCGACGGATAGGCTGTCAATCGCGACGGACAGGCAGTCAATCGCGACGGATAGAGCTGTCAATTGCGATGGATTGAAATTTTGCAAATTTTTCAAAAATTTTTGTGGAAATGTGGTGTGCAGGGTCTCTAGTCCACTGTGGTGCACTCAGATTTACCAAAAGGTGAAAATTTCTGTCAATCGCGATCGACAGAATTCGGCGACTGCGAGACAGTTCTACACATTTCCGTACCTGTGCGACGTGCTGGAGGGGATGATGATGCTGAAACCTGCAAGAAACTCCAAAAGCATGTAGAAAATAGCACACAACAGTTTGCTCTCTCGCTCTCTCTCACAAGTGAAATGAGGGAAATGAAAGGAGGAAGGGGATATAGTAAAAAACTGAAATTTTTGCGATGATGGAGATGGAGGTGGGAGATGGTGATGATGATGATGGTGATGAGGTAAGGAAAAGAAAAAAAGGAAAAGTGAAGAAGTTACCTACAACGCCAACGTCCCAAATCTACGTCTTACCATCACACGCTCGTCCTCAAAGCTCGATCCCCGGCAACGGCGCCAAAATTTGGTGTAGCTCAGTGATGAGTAGCACCTCCTTTAATGTCAATCCGGGAAGACATGAGGATGGTATGAAGACCTCGAGCCAGTGGAGGCACAAGTGCGTGAGTGAGAAGCACACAAGCATGCACACACATACACACACACGCGCACACACGGCAAGACAAAGAGTGAGAAGCAATGGAGTTCTTGGATTACTTTCAAAAAGCCCTTACAAGTTCAAAACTATTACAATCCAACCCCAAAAATGAGCTCTCTAGCTCTATTTATAGTTTTTGACTAGGTTTTGGCCTTGTCCAGACCTAGTGTCCGGCCTAGTTAAAAATTAGGTTCTCTACCCTATTTGGAGGTTCAAACGAAGTCTAAAAAATGTGAAAACTGAGAGGTAGATACTTCTAAAGCTCCTCAAGCTCAAGGACTCCTTGGCTTGCACAAAATGGAGCTACAAAAATGTGAAATGGTATTTACAAGGGTTTTTAGTGATGAAAATCACTATTGTTGTAGGGATTTCTTCTAACATTTTGATATACATTTCCTGGAGCTCCCTACTTGCTCCTTCTCCTTGTGTCCACCTCTCTTATATGCATAAATGTCTTGAAAAAATATTGGCCTACTTGCCAGATCGTCGTTGACTGCTCTGTCTGCTTGTACTTTCTCTTCTCTCTGACTCCCTTCTTAAGCTTCCTTGCCTAGTGAGTCCTTCAGTTCCAACAACATGAAACCTGTAAAGGCTAAAAAGTTGCATCATTAGGACCAGCACTAGACTGTCCACCTATAAAAAGAGGTAAAAAAGTGTTATACATGTCTTTGGAGGTAACAAATGTCTCCTTAGTGCATGAAAGTAATGTGTGAATAGCATCATCCACAAAAACAACATCATAACTAACCAAAATGCATTTAGTTTGTGGATGATACAGACGATACCCTTTGCTTTGATATTTGTACCCAAGAAAAATACATTTCACTACTTTATCATCCAATTTCTTGTGTTGTTGTTAGGGCACTAATGCATATGTTAGACAACAAAAAACACGCAGGTGAGAAACATATGGCTTGCAACCATGCCAATCCTCATATGTGTTGGAGAGATGGTGGATAGATTCTAGAGATGAAGTGGGGCTACAAAACCCTGCTTCACACCAGCCAAGAACAAGTTTTGGAGAGTGTAGTAGGCCCTTTTAGCTTCCTAGTGATCACAAATAATCACCTATGTGCTTTGTAACATGATCCTCTAATCAAAGGATCAAAATAGATAAGTAGAAAGTTGAACCAAGATCATAGATTTGCTATTTTAGTCTCTGCACATGTTCAATAGAATGAATAGTGCTCTCAACCTGCTAGCAATTAGTCAGATTCCTTTTGGTAGTATCTAGTTAAATTATATATCTACCAATCATAAGTTATTTCAATAAAAAAGAGGGACTACACACTGAGAATGATGCTCAGGAAGTTAGAGGACTTGCTCGACATTTTTGGGGTGCTTCAATGTGCATACCAGAGAGCAAAGATATGAAGATACCTCACCATTGAAGGAGGCAATAACAATGAAACTTTGTAGCTATGGAAAAGGTAATATGATGGTTCTATAGCACTTTAAATCACATCAAATGATCAACCATGTAGTGAGAAAAATCTCGGAGAGTTTCACTCTTCTCAGATGGTCATAGTAGAGAAGTGAAGTATAGATATGATCAATGTGTATGTATTAAATCACATAATAGTACAATGACATTGGCAATTTTCAATTGCACAATGTGAGGGTAGTGAAGGAGCTATGGAATGAGCTCACTAATCACAAAGTATCCCTCTCAAAATTATCTCCTAGTCGGGCTCACCATGACAGTCTTTTTTATCCACTTTTATAGTTGCGATTGGAGCCAAGCTTTGAATTCAAATTCAAATTCTCTACCTTCATACTTGGCTTCTTGGGAACCAAATCCCAGGTGTTGTTCTCCTCAAGTGCTTCAATTTCTGCCTGCATGGCTTCTCTCCATTCCTTCTTCTTATTGTCTTCTTCAAATGAAGAAGGTTCTTTTGTCATAGAGTCTTTATTCATGTACAAAGAATGCTTGGTGACTAGTGATGTCATAGCCATACCTTATGGGTTTCCCTTTGAGATCTTTTGAGTGCTTGATTGGAGGACTCTAGAATGTCTTCCAATCGCTTGAACTTGTCTTGCCTTTTGAATTCCAAGGCTTGAAGTCAATCTCCTCTTCATCCTTTTAATTGACATCTTTTGGTATTTGTTGATCTTCTTGAGTGAGAGTTGGAAAATCACTTTCCAAGTCATAAGGTAACTTGATCTTCTTGTAGTCATCTTCAAACCATGAATTATTCTCATCAAACACCACATCCCTACTAATTGTAAATCCTTTGTTAATGGGATTGTACAACCTGTATCCCTTCTAGTTTTGGTCATAGCCAATGAATATACACTTTTCAGCTTTTGGATCAAGCTTCCCTCTAACTTGTGAGGGTATATGTGCATAAGCAATGCACCAAAAGATTTTGCAATGGTCCAATGAGGGTCTCCTACCATTCCATGCATCATAGGGTATCATTCCATCCAAGGAATTGGATGGAAGCCTGTAAATCAAGTATGTGGTTGTGGAAACAACCTCTACCCATACGTAATTTGGTAGTTTCATTTCATTCAACATTGATCTTGCAGCCTCTACTATCAGTCTTTTCCTCCTCTCTACCACTCCATTTAGTTTAGGAGTGTATCTTGTTGTGGCCTCTCTCTTTATACCTCTATCCTGTAAGAATGATTTAAATTCATGTGAGAAATACTAACCACCTCCATCAGATGTGATCCTCTTCAAGCTTCTATGTGTTTGGTTCTCAACCAATGCCAAATACTTTTTGAAACAACTAAAGACTTCATCTTTGTGTTTCATGAAGTAAACGATTGTCCATCTACTATAATCATCTATGAATGAAACATAGTACCTTGATCCTGAGATTGATGGCTCTCTGCTAGGACCCCACACATTTGTGTGCACAAGCTCCAAGTAGTCTTCATACATATATCCTTTCCTGTTGAATGGTTGTCTATGAGATTCTTCCCATTTGTAAATCATGTGTTGCTTGGGTACATTTGGAAGGCCAAGCACACTCTGATCCCTGCATATTTGCTTTAGTGTTCTTTCACCTAAATTAACTCACCTTTTATGCCATATCTCTAGTTCAGATAAGGTTTGATCTTTGTAATTGAAGAGTGCAATGTTTCTAGTATCTTCAACTTCAAATGTAAAGAGTCTACTAGATTTATCACCTTTTGCAATCCTTTGGAAGCCTTTTTTAGGATCTTCCACATATGCTCCATGCCTTGTGAATCTGACCAGTAAGCCTTTCTCAACAATCTGCCCAACACGGATTAGGTTTTTTGTTGTGGTTGACACATATAAAACCTTACTCAAAAGGTTCATGTTACCATAAGAAGCCTTAACATTTCCAATTTTCTTAATAGAATGTCTAGTGTCATCACTTGTCTGCACTTCATGCTTCCCTTTAGCTTCTTCAAGATCAGATAGCAATGCTACATTTCCAGCCACATGATTGGAACAACCGGAATCAATATAGAAAAGATGCTCATCATCTTTACCTTGCTTGGATGTCATGTTCATGATTAGTAATGAATCCTCTTGGTCTTCTTTGTAGTTGTTAAAATCTCGTCTACCTCTAAAGCTTCCTTTGTATTTCTTGTAGCCTTGATTGTAGTTGTGATGATAATTGCTTCCTCCATTGTTGAACATGCCTGTGGATTGTTCATAGCCTCCTCAATGAAGCCTCTTCCTATCTGATTCCTTGTGTTCTTGAAGCATTCTTCGGTGATGTGATTGGTTAAGTCACAAATATTACAAGGTGAAGTGTTTTAAGATCTCCCCCTACCTTGTTTTCCTCCTCTGCCCCTTCCTCTATTATCTGATGGAAATCCATCTCCCATCGTGCTTGTTGTTGCTCTGATACCACTGTTGTAGAGATGGTGGATAGATTCTAGAGATGAAGTGGTGCTACAAAACCCTGCTTCACACCAGCCAAGAACAAGTTGTGGAGAGTGTAGTAGGCCCTTTTAGCTTCCTATTGATCACAAATAATCACCTATGTGATGTCACGAGGAAGGAGATAAGGAAGGGAGCTCACACACACACTCTCACAATCAAAGAGAAGCACACACTCAGATTGAGGCAAGGAAGAATGGTCTTCTTCTTCTTCTATTACATAAAAAGGAATGTACAAGAATGACCTAAAAACAAGAATACAACAAGTGCAATATATGAAGACCAGTACATAAGGAAAAAACTAATGTCCGTGAATGAGTGAACTGGCAAGAAAACAAATGTGCCATCGCTCTTGGTAGATAAATCTAATAAAGCTCAATGAAGTGTCCCTAACATATACCGGCGTGACCACTATACATGTCAGAGAAACGAAAAACTAATATGTGTCATCCTGGATCATCACATGTTGAGCTTGATATCTCAACACTCCCCCTTAAGCTCAACGTCATGTCCTCTAATCCAAGCATCTTCTAAAACTTCTTCTACTTCTCTACTCAAATATTAGCAATCTACTCATCTATTCTCACATAAACAAGATCAATATCACCTGTTCATACCTTCTCTCTAATGAAGTGATAATGTACCTCGACATGATTTGTTCTATCATGAAAAATAGGATTTTGTGCTAATTATATACTGCTAAGATTATCATAATAGATAGTTATGGGCTTTTGCACTTCCACACCTTAATCTGCAAGTAACATATCCAGCCATGATGCCTCACATGCTACCATTACAACACCTCTATACTCAGCCTCTGTACTGGACAAAGCAAGAAAGGGTTGCTTCTTGCTGCTCCATGTAATAGCTCCACTCCCAAGTGAGAATAGAAAGCCAATAGTAGATCTTCTATCTAGAATGTGTTGGTGTGTAAAACACCACAAGAACCAAACTAATGTGGTATTAGAAGACCTCTATAACCACCATTAGCTTAGCAATACTCACATTGTGAGTCTTCATCTCTGAATTTATTGAAAACCAAACTTTCACTTCACAGAAATCTGCGCCTTTTCTTCAATTCTTCAATCTGACCTGTATTAGCTTAATCTTTGCAAAATCTTTTGATCACTTGCTAAGAGAAGTTCTTGCTAATGTTAAGCAACACATAACAAACAAAACTTTCAAGTAATAACTTCAAAATCTTCTGATTTTGCTCCAACTTTTGCACTATGTCTGAAAACTGAAATTTGACTTCATCAATTTGACATACCTCCACTCTTAAGCTGATTTCTCTGAGTATGCATCCCGTTTCTTAAAGATCTTTTGACCAAATGTAGTTGAGGAGAGTAGCTTTAAAATGAGCTATCACTTACCAAAAACTTTACACCATGCTTCGAGATCTGACCTTCAGAAGATCAATCAAATGTGCGCCAGAAAAGTCGTAACTATCAACTACCTTACACAGTCATATGAAATGACTTAGAACTCAATGTCAAAAGGAATTAGACTCAATCCTTCTACACAAACATGTGTTGATTATCAGAGAAGATGTGTACAAAATGGCTTGGCCTAATTTTGCTCACAGCCATGGAAAAATCTCTCAGACTCAGAAGTTTTCTCTCACCATCTCTCTCAGAAAAATACACGACTTTTCTCTACTTACTCAGATTACAAAATTGAGTTCTCTCTTACATATTTTTGTCTCAAATTAACTTATATACCTATGGTTTACATTCTCCTAGACTTGAACTCGTAAGTTCTGAAGATCAAATAAAAAACTAGACTCTAATTTTGCACTAATTTACAATAGTGAAATTGTCCCTTCACTTAGGCTTGATTTTCTGTAGGTCTTTTCTTCACTTCTCCTTTTCTCCTTCCTTCCTTCATATGTCTTCATGTATCCATGCCTAATTAGTGAGTGAAGCCCCAACAGCTCCCCCTCAATCACTAATTAGCATACTTTGACTTCTTCACATAGTCTTCTTCTCTTTTATTCCTGCCATCTCCTTGAACCTATTTGTCTTCACTCCATCCAAGCTCTTTGTCATAATATCTGCAATTTGATCTTTTGTAGAAGTGTACACCACTTCAATCTCTTTCTCCATTACCTTTTCTCTAAGAAAATGATACTGTATTTCTATGTGCTTTGTCCTTGCATGAAATACAGGATTTGCTGCAAGATATAATGAACTCATGTTATCTCCATGAATAATGGGTATACCTTGATCAATTCCCAAGCTTTTGAATAATGTCTGCATCCATATGACTTCTTTTGCTGCTTCCACAAGTCCTTTGTATTCAGCTTCTGTTGATGATAAGGCCATTGTGTGTTGTTTCTTTGAACACCAACTCACAAGCTTATCTCCAATGTATATCATATAGCCATGGGTAGACCTTCTATCATCTTGACTTCCTGCCCAATCTGAATCACTATAGGCTCTCAATCTTATATCTGATGTAAAAGGATAATACAATCCTTCTTTCAAAGTCCCTTTGATATATCTAAGGACTCTTTGACCTGCAATCCAATGTGGATCCTTTGGACAATGCATGAATTGAGAAAGGACACCAACTGCATAACTAAGATCAGGCCTTGTTAGAGTTGCATAAATCAAACTTCCCACTAAAGATTGATACTTCCTCATGTCTTTGAACTCTGCACCATCATATCTATTGAGTTTATGATTGACCTCTAGTGGTGTTGATGCCTCTCTGCAATTCTCCATGTTAAACTTTTTTAGAATATTCAAGAGATACCTTTCTTGTGATACATATATACCATGTTCTGCATAAGTGATTTCCATTCCAAGAAAATATGACAATTTTCCTAGATCACTTATCTTGAATTCCTTCTCAAGTAGCTTCTTCACCTCCTTGATTCCTTCATTTGAGGTACCTGTAATTATAATGTCATCTACATAGATACAAATGTAGATCATACCTTCATCTGTTCTTTTGATAAGTGAACTTGCATATGCCTTTGAACTTTGATACCCAAGATCATTAAGATACTTTACAAGTCTATAATTCCAAGCTCTTGGAGCTTGCTTCAAACCATAAAGAGCTCTTCTCAACCTGCAAACATAATTTGGAAACTTATGATCTGCAAACCCTTGAGGTTGCTCCATGTAAACCTCATCTGATATATATCCATTCAAAAATGCATTCTTAATGTCCAATTGACTCAATGTCCATCCTTTTGATGCTGCAATGGCAATGATTGTCCTTATGGTTGACATCTTTGCTACAAGACTGAATGTTTTATCATAATCTATGCCAAAAGTTTGAGCATAGCCTTTAACCACCAATCTGGCTTTGTATCTGGCTATAGTTCCATCTGCATGCTTTTTAACTTTGTAAACCCATTTATTTCCAATCACTTTCTTACCATTAGGCTTTGGGACAAGTTCCCAAGTTTTGTTCTCTTCAAGTGCATCAAACTCTTCCTTCATTGCTACTTCCCATTGTCTTTTACCCTTTGCTTCATCATAGCTTTGAGGTTCTTCATCTTCCTTAACCATGTAAGCATAATTTTTCTGAGTCAAGTAAGAAGTATCATAGGAATACCTTGTAGGTTGCTTCCTCATTCTGGTTGACCTTCTTGGTTCACACTCTTCATGTATATCTGGATGTACTTCTTCATCAAATATTGGTCCATCTTCATTCCTTCTATATGATCCAATTCTTGATGTGCTTGCTTGCATATATTCTTCATCTCCATCTATCTGCATATGTGACTTACCTCTTGCACTCCTTCTTATCTCTTCTTCAAATGTTTCAAGATCACATTCTTTATCTACATACCAACTCTTCTGTTCATCAAAGGTCACATCTCTGGAAACAATAAAATGTTTAGTTAAAGGACTCCATAGTCTATAACCCATTTGCTTTTCATCATAGCCAATAAACACATATTTTTCTGCCTTTGGTTCAAGCTTATGTCTGAGTTGTGATGGCACATAAGCATAGGCAATTGATCCAAACACTTTACAATGGTCAAGTGTTGGTTTCTTACCCCACCAAGCTTCATAAGGGGTCATACCATTTAAAGCTCCACATGGTAGCCTATTAACAAGGTATGTAGCTGTATTTACAGCCTCAGCCCAAAGATAATTAGGGCAATTCTTTTCCTTTAACATTGCTCTTGCAAATTCAACCAATGTTCTATTTCTCCTTTCTGCCACCCCATTATGTTGAGGTGTATACCTGCAAGTTATCTCTCTCTTGATACCTGCATTCCAAAGATAGTCATTAAACTCTTGGGAGAAGTATTCTCCCCCTCCATCAGACCTTAGCCTCTTGAGTTTTTGATCTGTAACTCTTTCTGCATAAGCATGAAAATGTTTGAAGGCTCCAAAGACTTCTGATCTTTCCTTTAAAACATAAAGAGTTATCCACCTTGTAGCATCATCAATAAACAAAACATAATACCTAGATCCATTTATTGAACCTTCTCTTGTTGGTCCCCATACATCTGTATGTATGAGTTCAAGTAAACCATCATGCTTGAAACCTTTCTTCTGAAATGGTAGTCTATGAGCTTTTCCCATCTGACAAGCTTCACGCTTGTATATCATATGTTGATTCTTCACATTTGGTAGCCCCATTACAGATTGGTTCTCCACCATAGTTTTGATTCCTCTTTCATTGAAATGTCCCAATCTCTTATGCCAAAGATCTAATTCTGTAATTACTTCATCACCATGTGTGATTAGGGCTTGACCAACATTTCCTTGCACTTTGAGAGTAAAAAGTCTACCTTCCTTCTTACCACAAACAATGGGTTTGTATGCATCCTCTGGATCTTCAACAAATACCCCTTCATTTGTAAATCTGACTTGGAAACCTTTTTCCACTATTTGTCCAACACTAATCAGATTCTTTGGTATTGTTGGAACATACAAAACATTTGTTAATAAATGAGCTCCACTCCTGCACTTCACTTTTCCAATTGAATGCACATTATGTTTTGTATTGTCACATGTTTGTACTGTATGACTTGAATTGCCTTCTTCCAATTCTGACAACAATTCTATATTACCTGACAAATGATTTGAACAACCAGAATCAATATAAAATACCTTGAGATCCTCCTTCTCTGATGAACTTATTGAATTCATCATCAATGCTGTATGGTTTTCATTCTGTGTATCATTTGCATAATTGTAATATGTGGTGTTGTATGATTGGTTCTGATTCCAATTTCTTCCACCACCTCTTCCATAACTTCCTCTTGAATTCTGTCTTCCTCTTTGAAATTGATTCTGAAATCTTCCACCTCTTCCTATGCCATTGTTGTTCTGATTTTGGCTTGCTCCTTGTTGATTGTGCCAACAATCATATGCTAGATGATTGCTCAATCCACAAATCCAACATGTCTTCTTGTTGTTGTTCTGATTACCTCTACCTCTTCCATTTCCTCGACCTTTACCTCTGCCAAAACTTCTTCCTCTTGCATAATTTGCTTGAGTTGTTGACTCTTCTTCATCCTTTGCCTTGCCTTTATCTCCTTTCTTTTTATTCTTCATGTACATTGCAGAACTTTGACCTTTGTCTCCATCTGACTTCAAGTCTTGCTCAAATGTGAGCATCAATCCAAGTAATTGATTTAATTCTGGCACATAATGATTTAATGAGAGTTCTGTTGAAAGTACAAAAGGCTTCCACCTTTCATCACCCCTTAATCCTGCAAGTAATTGTGCTATCAACCTATGATCTTCAATATCCTCATCAATAGATCCAAGGCTATCTGCCAAGTCCTTCATCTTAGTGACATAATCACTAATGCTCTGATTTTGCTTTTTCTTGAATGTGGTGAACTCTGACCATAAGCTAGCTTTCCTAGCTTTAGTAGTATTTTGGAAGTGGTCTTCCAAAGCATTCCAAATATCTTCAGCTGTTTCTAAACCTCTGATGTGTGGCAACAAATGATCTGTAATAGTGTTGTATATATAAGCTCTTGCACTTGCATCTCTCTTCTGCCATAACTTCAAAGCTTCTAGCTCTTCCTTTCTTGGATGACTTTCATCTTCAAATTTAGGCTTCTCCTCTTCACCTGTCACATATACCATTAGGTCCTTACCCATAAGTAAGGCCTCCATCCTCATTACCCAAGCAGGATAGTTATCTCTGTCCAATTTGTCAATGGACACATGATCTGCCATGGTATCCTTGCTTCTGCTTCAACCTGTAAGTATAAAGTTAAAGAATGATACCTTTTGTAGACCTTTACGCTTGGGAGTAACTTAGAAATACTCTTCTGATGACTTTTGGTTGTTGAACACCTCAGCTACCACCTTCTTTGATAAAGAACTCTTCAATTCTTCTTGTATCTGCTCTTCCTTTACTCTCGAGGACCTTATCTGCTCTGATACCACTTGTTGGTGTGTAAAACACCACAAGAACCAAACTAATGTGGTATTAGAAGACCTCTATAACCACCATTAGCTTAGCAATACTCACATTGTGAGTCTTCATCTCTGAATTTATTGAAAACCAAACTTTCACTTCACAGAAATCTGCACCTTTTCTTCAATTCTTCAATCTGACCTGTATTAGCTTAATCTTTGCAAAATCTTTTGATCACTTGCTAAGAGAAGTTCTTGCTAATGTTAAGCAACACATAACAAACAAAACTTTCAAGTAATAACTTCAAAATCTTCTGATTTTGCTCCAACTTTTGCACTATGTCTGAAAACTGAAATTTGACTTCATCGATTTGACATACCTCCACTCTTAAGCTGATTTCTCTGAGTATGCATCCCGTTTCTTAAAGATCTTTTGACCAAATGTAGTTGAGGAGAGTAGCTTTAAAATGAGCTATCACTTACCAAAAACTTTACACCATGCTTCGAGATCTGACCTTCAGAAGATCAGTCAAATGTGCGCCAGAAAAGTCGTAACTATCAACTACCTTACACAGTCATATGAAATGACTTAGAACTCAATGTACAAAAGGAATTAGACTCAA
This sequence comes from Ceratopteris richardii, assembly GCA_020310875.1. Classification (NCBI taxonomy): domain Eukaryota; kingdom Viridiplantae; phylum Streptophyta; class Polypodiopsida; order Polypodiales; family Pteridaceae; genus Ceratopteris; species Ceratopteris richardii. The sequence continues at coordinate 100,505,240 of CM035411.1, read as the reverse complement.
TCCTTCTACACAAACATGTGTTGATTATCAGAGAAGATGTGTACAAAATGGCTTGGCCTAATTTTGCTCACAGCCATGGAAAACTCTCTCAGACTCAGAAGTTTTCTCTCACCATCTCTCTCAGAAAAATACACGACTTTTCTCTACTTACTCAGATTACAAAATTGAGTTCTCTCTTACATATTTTTGTCTCAAATTAACTTATATACCTATGGTTTACATTCTCCTAGACTTGAACTCGTAAGTTCTGAAGATCAAATAAAAAACTAGACTCTAATTTTGCACTAATTTACAATAGTGAAATTGTCCCTTCACTTAGGCTTGATTTTCTGTAGGTCTTTTCTTCACTTCTCCTTTTCTCCTTCCTTCCTTCATATGTCTTCATGTATCCATGCCTAATTAGTGAGTGAAGCCCCAACAGAATGTACCAACCCAATCTGCATCGATGTATCCATGAACCTACAAATCTACACCAGCTTCATAAAACAATGCATAATCCAAAGTAACACTCACATAATGTAGAGTGCGCCTCAGAGTATCCAAATGTGGCTTCTTGGGAACCTACATAAACTGACTTTCAAGTCCAACAGTATAGCTTAGATGAGGCCTTGTAATTGTGAGATATATAAGACTTCCCACAATTTTCATTTACATAGTAGCATTTTCCAATGCTTCACCTGATGTAGCATCCAACCTCAAATTCTGATCTAATGGCATAGAAATTGGCTTACAATGCCCAAGAAGTAGCGCAACACACCAAGATATTTCATGTCAAATTCTTGCATAAGAAGTTGCTTTACCTCTTTAATGCTTTCTTCATTCTCACCACCTACAATCAAGTCATCAACATAAATAGCCACAATCGTGATGGCATCATCACCCTTCCTTGCGTATCGTGAATGATCTACATCACACATAGAAAATCCAATGGTGGTTAAGTAATTAGCAATCCTTGCATGCCATGGACGAGGAGCTTGCTTCAACCCATACAAAGCCTTTTGCAACCTGCAAACATATTTTGGATGCTTTGAATCTTCATATCCTTGTGGTTGGTCCATGTATACTTCTTCCTATAACTCACCATGTAAGAAAGCATTCTTCACATCCATCTGATGCAAAGCCCATCCTTTTGCTATAGCTAATGCAAAAAGTGTTCTAATAGTAGGTATTTTAGCTACAAGGCTGAGTATTTCCTCATAATCAATACCATTTGCTACCAATCGTGCTTTGTACCTGCTTATGATACCATCAGCATTGTGCTTTACCTTGTAAACCCACTTGGAGCCTATGGGTTTCTTTCCTTGTAGCAATGGAACTAGCTTCCATGTATCATTTGCATAAAGTGCATCCATCTCCTCATCCATAGCTTTTTCCCAATGAACATTTGTTGCTCTAATACAATGGTAAGCACCACGTTAAGAAGCACTACCTCCTTAATGTCAATCCGTGGAAGAGATATGAGTGATATGAAGATCGTGAACAGGAGATGTAGTGAGAGTTAAGGTGAGAAGCATGGAGGTGCACACACACATACACACACAAGGAAGAGGCAAACAAGACACAATGGAAGGTTGAAAGTAGATTGTATTACTCAAGAAAACTCTTACAAGCTCAAAATAGCTCTAAGCTCTTCTCTACTCATGCAAGCTAACCTCAAAAATGAGCTCACTAGCTCTATTTATAGTTTTTTTACTAGCTTTGACAGGTTTCACATCTAGTGTCTAGCATAGTTAAAATATAGGTTCTAGGCACTATTTGAAGGTCTAAACGAGATCTAAAAATGGCCAAAATTGGTATGCTCATTCTACCTAAGATCCTCAAGCTTGAGGACTCCTCGATTTGCACAAAATGGAGCTAGTAATTACAAAAAGTGGTTGTTCTATGATACATATTGTACAAAAGTGATGAAAATCACAGTTCAGAGTTTTGAATAAGTATTATAAAACATGTTTCTTTGGAAAAAATAAAACACTTGGCTCCCCACTACTTCATTATAATCCGCCTTCACATGCTTCCTTGACGTCTATGGCTTTGGCTACTGCCAACACCTCCCTCCCTCTTGCGTCTATCGTCCGTGATAGATCCTTCTTGTGAGGCCTACGTGATATAGTTCTATAGGAGATCGTGAGCGAGGGTGTCCTCCGCGATGCGAATACCTCGTGCAAGATCAGCTTCAAGCTTTTCTCAATTGATGGGTTGAGGTTCATTGGGTGGCGGAAGTCGGTAGTGTGTGGAGTACACGAGTTGTTCACAGGCAAATAATTGAAGTAGGTGTGTGGGTCTGCTTATGAAAACCTCGGAATGGTACTCCCAAAATCTCATGGTAAACATCTCTTCAAATGTCGTCTTATAACACGTCGGTAAATACTTGATTCGACAGTTCCAAGCATAGCACACCCGGATCGATGGTGTCATGCTCATATCATATGCTAAGTCCTAATTACCATGCTCAAATCCGGGGGTGTTAACATGCAGTGCCTTGACATGGTGGAAGATTTTAAATACAGTCTGCATCATATCAAATATTTTGATAGTCATATGTGCAAAAACATCATCCATGTGGTGTAAGCAAGGGAGTCACTGGCGAATTGTGGCCATCATGTATCCGACTGTGGGGGGTCCGTGGGGTGGAGTGAAATAAGGATAATTAAGCCAGTCCTGGCACTACTTATTATTTTGAACTCTGATTGCAAATGCCTTCCAAGAGCGACGTCTTGGCATAGGTCCCCAACATGGGTTATATTTCAAATGCAAGGGTTCCTTGAACCATGTGCTCATCATTTTGGGATATTGTTGTAACAACTCTTGGTGCCAAGTTGGTTGAAGGATTTCACCACTCTGTGCCATTGGTGGTAAGCCGTCTGTTGGAGAAACACTCACTAATTGGACATATATTTGAAGGTCAAAGCTTTAGAAGAAAACCACATGCCTATGTGAAGGGACAAATTCACAAGTGTATTATACTTGTAAAGTTAGTTCACTTTAGTTCTAGAAGTTTTTTAAAAAGTCACAAGATAGAGAAAAACTATATAAGTTAGCTTGTATCAACTGACGCGATGAGGAAGACAATGAGAGAGTGAGTTAGAACTCATTTTGTATGACTGAGAATAGTCGGACTTCTCTGTGTGAGAAAGCACCTGTGCATTTCTGAGTTTTCATAGTTATGGAAAGAGTTTATTAATTTATGTGTATAAGTCTTCTTCTTCCATCTCCAGTGTTTATCTTGTGTGAAATGATTTCAAGAGTTGAAGTTTTTCAAGCAAGTCGATGCCTGGCATCGAGTTTGTATTGATAAGTCCATGTTTTATTCTCTAAGTATTATGTACTGCTAGAACTTCTTAAAATCATGAGGTTTGTGGAGCAATTCGATGCCTGGCATCGAGTTTCAGCATAAAGTCGATGCTTGGCATCGACTTCTCACATAAAAGTGGTCTTGTTCATGTGTGTGTAAAAGAGGCTAATTCTGGTGCTGAAAAAGTGGCTGAAAAAGCTCAAAGTTGATGCCCGACATCGACTTTTGGTTGCAAGTCGATGCTAGGCATCGAATTTTCATTTTTAGACACTCAGGATTACTAAAACAGGCAAAATTTCCACTTTTGGAAGTCATACAGGGTCATCTTGTGAAGGCCATAACTTGAGTTCTAGAGATCCGTTTCAAGCATATGATAGGTTGTTGGAAAGCTCTACTCTTCTAGTTTCATCCTCTAAACGAGCATGGAGAAAAAATATTTGAGCTAAGAGAAATTAGCAAAATACTAAAGATATGTCATTTCAATGACTAGGAATTTATGTAGAAGCAAAGTTCTCACTTTAGGCTATCATTTCTAAAAGTTTGGAGTGGCAGTGAGTTCATGGTGACCATAGAGGTGTTCTAGTGTCACATTAATTCATTTCTTGTGGTGTTTCATACATCAACAAGTGGTATCAGAGCAGAAAGGTCCTAAAGAGCAGAAGGCGGCAAAGGTACGAGAAGGTTTGGAAAGCTTTCCATTAAATTTTGAAAGGTGAAGCATTTGAAGACACAAGGCATCAAAAGGTTACTTCAAAAGTATCCTCATACACAAAGAACTCCAAAAGGTATTATCCTTTATCCTTTAAACTCACAGGTTGAAGCAGAAGGAAAGGAGTATGGCATATCATATCTCCATTGACAAATTGGACAGAGCTAATTATACCGCATGGGTAATGAGAATGGAAGCCTTACTTATGAGTAAGGATCTCATGATATATGTAACAGGTGAAGAAGAGAAGCCAGTATTTGAAGATGAAAACCGACCAAAGAAAGAGGAACTTGATGCCTTAAAGCATTGGTAGAAGAAGGATGCAAGTGCAAAAGCCTACATCTACAATACAGTCTCAGATCATTTGCTACCACACATTAGAGGATTGGAATCATCTGAAGATATATGGAATGCATTGGAGTATCATTTCCAAAGCACTACTAAAGCAAGGAAAGCAAGTCTATGGTCAGAGTTTACTACATTCAAGAAGAAGCCAAGTCAAAGTATTAGTGATTATGTCACTAAGATGAAGGATCTAGCAGATAGTCTTGGATCCATAGATGAAGATGTTGAAGATCATAGATTGATTGCTTAACTACTTGCAGGTTTAAGAGGCGATGCAAGGTGGAAACCTTTTGTCTTATCAACAGAACTTTCATTAAATCATTATGTTCCAGATTTCAACCAGTTGCTTGGTTTGATGCTCACATATGAGCAAGACTTGAAGGGAGATGGAGATAAAGGACAAAGTTCTGCAATGTACATGAAGAACAAGAAGAAGGGAGATAAAGGTAAAGAAAAGGATGAAGAAGAGTCAAGTTCTCAAGTTTATTATGCAAGAGGTAAAGGCACAGGCAGAGGAAGAGCAAGAGGTTTTGGAAGAGGAAGAGGTAATCAAAATAACAACAAGAAGGCTTGTTGGATCTGTGGATTGAGTAATCATTTGGCTCATGATTGTTGGCACAACCAACAAGGATCAAACCAGAATCAAAACAACAACAACAGAGGTCGAGGTGGAAGATATCAAAGTAATTTTCAAAGAGGTAGACAAAGTCAAAGAGGAGGCTATGGTAGAGGTGGAGGAAGAAGTTGGGGACAAAATCAATCCTACAACACCACCTACTACAATTATGCAAATGACACACAGAATGAAAGTCATACACCATTGATGATGAATTCAATCAGCACATCAGATAAAGAAGATCTAAAGGTATTTTACATTGACTCTAGATGTTCTAATCATTTGTCAGGAAACATAGAATTGATGTCAGAATTGGAAAAAGGAATTTCTAGTCATAGTGTTCAAACAGGTGATAATGAAGTATCTCAATGATCTTGGATATCAAAGTTCAAAAGCAGATCCAAGTCTACTTATCAAAAGAATAGAGGAAGGTACAATCTACATTTGTATGTATGTAGATGACATTATAATCACAGGTACATCAGATGAAGGAATCAAGGAGGTAAAGAGATTACTTGAAAAAGAATTCAAGATCAGTGATCTAGGAAAGTTATCATACTTTCTTGGTATGGAAGTCACCTATACAGATCATGGCATATTTGTGTCACAAGAAAGGTATCTTCTGAATCTATTGAAGAACTTTGATATGGAAAATTGCAGAGAAGTTTCAACTCCACTTGAAGTTAATCACAAGCTCAGTAAATATGATGGTGCAGAATACAAAGATATGAGGAAGTATCAATCTCTTGTGGATAGTTTGATTTATGCTACACTAACAAGACCTGATCTTAGTTATGCAATGGGAGTGTTGTCACAATTCATGCATTGTCCAAAGGATCCACATTGGATTGCAGGTCAAAGAGTTCTCAGATATATTAAAGGAACTATAAAGGAAGGATTATATTATCCTTTTACATCAGATTTGAAGTTGAGAGCCTATAGTGATTCAGACTGGGCAGGTAATCAAGATGCCAGGAGATCAACATATGGATACATGATTTACATTGGTGATAAGCTTGTAAGTTGGTGTTCAAAGAAACAACATACATTAGCATCACCATCAACTGAAGCTGAGTACAAAGGACTTGTGGAAGCAGCTAAGGAGGTCATATGGATGAAGACATTATTCAAAAGCTTGGGCATTGATCAAGGTACACCTACAATACATGGAGATAATATGAGTTCACTTTATCTTGCAGCAAATCGAGTATTTCATTCAAGAACAAAGCACATAGAGATACATTATCATTTTCTCAGAGAAAAGGTAATGGAGAAGGAGATTGAAGTGGAGTGCATTTCTACTAAAGATCATATAGCAGACATAATGACAAAGAGCTTGGATGGTGTGAAGACCAGCAAATTCAAAAGCATGGCAGGAGTAAAAGAAAAGAAGATGATATGAAGAAACAGGGAATGTAAATTAGTGATTGAGGGGGAGCTGTTGGAGAAACACTCACTAATTGGACATATATTTGAAGGTCAAAGCTTTAGAAGAAAACCACATGCCTATGTGAAGGGACAAATTCACAAGTGTATTATACTTGTAAAGTTAGTTCACTTTAGTTCTAGAAGTTTTTAAAAAAGTCACGAGATAGAGAAAAACTATATAAGTTAGTTTGTATCAACTGACCGATGAGGAAGACAATGAGAGAGTGAGTTAGAACTCATTTTGTATGACTGAGAATAGTCGGACTTCTCTACGTGAGAAAGCACCTGTGCATTTCGAAGTTTTCATAGTTATGGAAAGAGTTTATTAATTTCTGTGTATAAGTCTTCTTCTTCCATCTCCAGTGTTTATCTTGTGTGAAATGATTTCAAGAGTTGAAGTTTTTCAAGCAAGTCGATGCCTGGCATCGAGTTTGTATTGATAAGTCCATGTTTTATTCTTTGAGTATTATGTACTGCTAGAACTTCTTAAAATCATGAGGTTTGTGGAGCAACTCGATGCCTGGCATCGAGTTTCAGCATAAAGTCGATGCCTGGCATCGACTTCCCACATAACAGTGGTCTTGTTCATGTGTGTGTGTAAAAGAGGCTAATTTTGGTGCTGAAAAAGTGGCTGAAAAAGCTCAAAGTCGATGCCCGCCATCGACTTTTGGTTGCAAGTCGATGCTAGGCATCGAATTTTCATTTTTAGACACTCAGGATTACTAAAACAGGCAAAATTTCCACTTTTGGAAGTCATACAGGGTCATCTTGTGAAGGCCATAACTTGAGTTCTAGATATCCGTTTCAAGCATATGATAGGTTGTTGGAAAGCTCTACTCTTCTAGTTTCATCCACTAAACGAGCATGGAGAAAAAATATTTGAGCTAAGAGAAATTAGCAAAATACTAAAGATATGTCATTTCAATGACTAGGAATTTCTGTAGAAGCAAAGTTCTCACTTTAGGCTATCATTTCTGAAAGTTTGGAGTGGCAATGAGTTAATGGTGACCATAGAGGTGTTCTAGTGTCACACTAATTCATTTCTTGTGGTGTTTCATACATCAACATCGTCAATCTCAAACTAAGTGGCATGTGATGGTTTCTTGCCCATCTTCTTTTCAATCACCAATTCATGTTCTGCCATTAGCATGAAATACAGTTTATATTGAACCTCATGGCCTGAGATATACCTTCGAGGGGAAAGTGGGCGAAGTAAGATGATTATAATATGTGTTCCTCTATCATAGCCATGGCATGTAATTGTGCCTCCACCCGTGATGAGTGGGTTTGTCCAAGTTCTTCTACTGACTTCATCCATGCAAGTGTAGGGAGTTCAAAAGTGTCTTGGCCTTCAGTGGTGACATGTCCACCTGGGATGGGTTGTGGTTCCTAGGCCTCTTCATAAGTTTCCTCCACTAGGATAGACACAATTTCTTCATCATTTGGGAGTTCAGGTAGGGAATCACACCTAGGGGGCTTAGAGAAAACAACAATCTACGCTTGAAGAGTAAGTACTTGAGCACGCAACGTGTTGAGTTCCTCTAGAATCTCTGGAGAGAGGACTTTAGGAGTTGTTGGTGGTTGTAGTGTCGATGTGCACAATAGTTGCATTTTATGGTCATCCTGGAGTTTCTGATATGCTTGATTCATATTTTCAGAATCCTCTAAGAGTCTGGCATGATCTTCTAATAATATCTACATGGACTCTGATGGTATGACTTTAAAGCGAGTGGGGCTCAGAGGTTCATCCGGTTGATCTAAGGCTGCTTCAATATCTTCTCTATTTTTTCCTACAATCGCCTACTCTCTTCCTTGGCCACTGCGAGGTGGCATCGTAACAATCCCATATTTTGAGTGAGGGTCTCATTTCTGACTGTTTGAGCCCGCAAAAGGTTATCGATATCTGTAATGGCTTCCTTTGTCTTCTGTTGGCTTTGTAGTTCAAGGGTATGATAGGCCTCGTGTAGCTCTTGATAATGTGCATTAAGCGAGGCGTTCTTGATGGATAAAGAGTTTAATTGCACCTCTAAATCTGTAGTTGTTTGCTGGAGTGTCTGGTAGCTAGTCTCGAGAGATGTGCATTCATCTCGAACTTGTGTCATGCAAGAAAACATCTGGCAGAAAGCGGTGTCGATTGTGGGCGACAATAGTAATGGTGGAGTGAGTGAAGATGCTGTGGATGTGGGTGTTGATGCAAGGGGAAGGGGAAAGAGGGATGAGAAGGTGGATGCAGTGGTGACCGTGGACAAGTGTGACATGCCTAAATGGGATGGTGAAAGAGGTGAGGTGATTGGTGGTGCGGTGGGTGGTGAGATGTCCATGTCGTTGGGTGTGGTGTCTAGTGCAGTGAGTGTGAAGAGTGTTGTGATAATGGGTGTGTGAGTGGGTGTGAATACATGATTTACAAAGGTTGACAAATAAATTATGGATTGGGTTTCTCATATTGCTTAGTGGAGAGGGGAGGAGAGAGGGAATACAGTGGGGTGGGGAGGCGAGACGGGTGAGAAGGTCATTGGAGGGGGAAATGGGAATATAGGTCTTGGAGGGATGGGGAAAGAAGGAAAGGATGGAGGGAGAAATGGATTGGTTGGAAGGGTGGGAGCTAGGGAAGGGAGGATAGGTTGATGGGTTGCGGGAAGAGTTTATGGGGTTGAGGCAACTAGGGCTTCTGCTACAACACTATTGATGAACATGGATGGTATAGGAGGGGTCGGGTGTTCAAGAGAAGCTGGAGGGGCGGGAGGTGAAAGAGGGGTAGGTGGTGTGGTGGTACTTCGATGATGGTGGTAGTTATCGTGGAAGGATGAGGCAGGGAGTCAATGACTATGGTCAATAGGGTCTTCCAGAATAAGTCATGCTTCCCTGGCGTGGTGTGAAGACTGGGCATCCATTGTTACACGAATATACCGAGCTGGCTTGGATAGTAAACGAATTTGTCGTGGGTCAAACTTTGGTAGTGGCTTTCGTTGCAGATATCGTAGTGCTTCATTGGTTCCAACTGATTTAACTAATTCTCTGAAGTCTTGAATGAAAGCTTCTTCGAACCCTCCTGTAGCAAGTTCCTATTCTAGAATTGCTTGACTTTCTTCTTCTGAGAGTTGTCTGCGTGCACAGACTACCTGCATAGTGCGATATAGTTTCTTGATTGCCAAAGTGTAGGCAGCCCCTTCAAAATGTGTCGTCTTCATGTGTACTTGTGTCACCTTGAGCTTCTGTTTGCTGTTCTTGTTCATCATCTTGCACATCCTCTTGAGACTCATGGTTGTCTTGACTAGCTTGATCATCACCATCTTCATTTTCAATTTTTGTCCTCTCTTCTTTAGAGCTGGAGACTACTTGCTCTTGTGGTTGAACAGGGGGGGTGTAGTAGGGTAACTAGGACGTTCATACTCCTGTGAGAAAAATTTTCCTTCTAAAAATTGGAATTCACTTGAGAAAGCATCATGCATTTCAAAGTCAAAGGTGGTATTTGTTGGTTCTGCCTCCAAGTTGAGTATAGGGAAAGTGAATGCTTCCACACCGATGGTGGCGGGAAGTTCTCCTACTGTAGTGGTGGGTTCCTGAATTGTGGTTGCTTAGGAAGTCATCGTACTCGTAGTACCTTCACTGATAATAGGTCGTGAAAGGCGTATACAGATGGGTTGTACAGGTGTAAGGGGTTTCGTTGGTGACTGTTCTAGGGACAGCTGAGGTGACGAGGACTCTGGAACTTGTAAGCATGGGATAGAACCACGCATGCGTTTGCCTGCCCATCCCTTGCTCACTTTCTTGTCCTTCTTGGTAGTTCCTTCGAATGCTTTTAATTCTTCGCTAGTCATTGCACATTCCATGGGCAAATCATATGCCAAACACACGTAAATAATTCGATTCAGAGTGCAACAACCATGGATGACATGTTTCCTTTCCCATCTCTGTTGAGTCAAATGCAGTTGCTCGATAATCCAACTAGCCAGATCTATGGTTTGGGGCCCAATGCATCCTAGATATAATCCGAACCAAATACACTTGTGAGGAATAGTGAAGAGATCCTGAGCTGGGAATGCAAAATGTTGTAGACATATGCGTAACAGCTTAGAGAGTTTAGGTGTAATGGCCAAAATATCTGCCCATTTCAAAACATCACTACGCTTCATCGGCTCTCGAATAAGCCTTTTGCGCTCTGTCGATGTGTGAGTCCCGTGGATCTTAATTGCTACCCGAATCAGATCTTTTGAAAGATAAAAATTATTGTATGAGGGGTTATTTACCAAGGATGGAAGAATGAAAGTTCTAGCAAGTCCTTATTCTCGGAGGCGTGAAGTGTAGTTACCAGATAGTAGCATCTATAAAAGTCAGGTTTGGGCAATGGATCACTAAAATATTCTGTAAAACCTAATCTAGCCCAAATGTGCTTTAACTCTTCTGAATTTTGAAGTGCTTCAAATTATCTAGAGAAAAATTGATACTTGCCCCACTTAATATTAATGTCATAAGTAAGCATGCCATTAGAGATAAAGTTTGCATCCGCTAAAGGTCCTGCTAGACCTTGGAACCAATGAGAATTATGGTGAACTTTTTTGGTGTGTCTCGTAGGAGGATCATCAATCAGCATCGGTCCTGGGAAGGCTTGAAACTCTGGTGATTGTAACGTAGGATGTGCCTCAACCACTAAGTTTCCAAAATTCACCACCGGTGCACTGGGGCCAGCTGTAGAAGGTCCTTCTGTCTGCATGATGACTGATGCGAATGTGGAGGAGATCTGCTACAAAAGATTAGCACATTAGCACATAAAAGTGAGACTGCAATCCCTTTCCATAACCGATGTGTAACCCGTGTAGCCGAGTGTTGTGAGGTGGTTTATGGAATGATTTTTTGCAAAACTAATGCAGGTCTCTAGACACCTACATGCTTTAGATAGTGCATACATTATTTTATGAGATGTTATTACAAGTGATGTTGGGTTAGTTTGATTGAGTTTATACAAAGTTCAATTGTGAAAGAATTATTACAAGGGGGTTGGTTATTCGGGATGGTGTTAATGTTGGACAATAGGTTATGAGAAGGCTTGTGGATACATTTCGGTATCCATTTCCGAAGGGTTGCTGAGTGGGTGATATGTTGCTGCTGAGGGACAAAAGGTGATATTAGATATTGTGAGGTTGAGGGGTGAGGAGATTTCTGAGGGGTATATGTTACATGGCTTGAGTGTTGGGCTATAATACAATCTTTAGGCACCCAAATCTACATGGGTGTGGGTCAGTTGTTTAAGTACTACTTGGCGATCCAAATCTATCGAAACTTCATCGAGGTCGAAGAAGGGCGAGGAGATGTTGAATATTGCCTCTGATTCTCCTGAAACTTCCTCTTATCATTGTCTTCATTTTTGAAAACTGTCGGTGCTTTCTGTCCTTTTGGCACCCATACTTGTCTCGTGCCGCTTGCCTTGTGATGCTGATACTGCTGCCTTCTTTGCATCGCCTGGTATGCTCGTTAGTTTGGGTCCTCCATCCTGGGTGACTCCTTCGTGGTTGGGGTTGAGAGGTTGGGTTGACACTGTGCTTTGGAAAAGAAGGGACATCCAACACTTGTGAAACTTGCCCATTCGGAAGTGCAGCATTTTGTACCATAGATCTAGGCATCATGGTCACTTCGTGCATGAGAATAGGGAGGTCCACCTCACCCATGCAAGGGGTTTCCATGCCTCCTAGCCCTATGAGATATGCCTCAATTGGCCTATTTCTATTCCTCAGTCCTTATAGTGGGACCATCTAATTTCACTTGTCGCAGCACGTGAATCAATTAAAGCCCCAAGCTCATGGCAAGGGTTGCCATGCACTAGCCTGACTGTAATGAATGGTCTCCTATCCACTATGCTAGGATGGGTAATTGACTTTGCTTGACACATGGCCATGGGGTATCTGGGTGTTGTTTCCAGCTTGTTATAATGTTCTCTCCCTAGTCTTTGTCTTCTTAGCTTCATGCACTTAATGCATTCTATAGCTTCTGCCTCAGCTTCCGCACGTATTCTCTTTTCTTCCTCCTTACGCTTCTTTGCCAACATGAGTCTTCTAAGCATATCCTTAGTAAGAAGTTCCTGATATAGATTGACTCTATGACCACTAATGTAATTAGGCATTATCTCTCCTTCTAGGGTGGCTAATTGTACCGCTCCACTCGTCAAAAGCATGTTAATGGTCATAGGTCCATAACCTCGCTTTTCTAATTTTAGTGCATGTTGTTTTAGCGTATACATTAGGACTAAGTCACCATCTTTTAAGCCTTTATCTTTCACATGTGCATTGAAATAGGCTTTTTGTTGTTTCTTTGTTGCATATATGCATGCTGCTCCTTTCAACTTGGTTTCTCCTAGTTGTTCCAAATCCATTATTCTTAATGATAATTCAGGGCCGGTCCACTGATGTTCATGTGCAACCTTAAGGATGGGTATCAAGAAGTCCAAAGGGAGCACATTGTTCTGACCAAAGCCCATATGAAAGGGAGTTGCATTGAGTATGGTCTTGTAGGCCACTCAATATGCCCAAACAGCATGGTGTAACTATTTGTCCCAATCTGAACATTTGTTGTTTACGAGTTTCATCAATACGTTACAAAGGATCTTGTTAGTGTTTTCTGCTTGACCATTGGCTTGAGGATGATATGGTGTGGATCTCTTGTGAATCACCATAAAATCCTGTAACAAATATTCAACGACTTGGTTTAGAAAGTGAGTTCCTCGATCGCTCACTAACTCTATAGGCAGTCAATATCTTGTAAAGACATTTTCAAATAAGAATTTTGCACTTGTGTGTGCATCATTCTTTTTTGTGGCCTTGGCCTCTACCCATCTTGTAAGATAATCTATTGCTACAATAATGTATTCAACATGAGTACCTTTTGCAGGTGGGTTAATGGTTCCTACAAAATCTATACCCCACTTGGAGAATGCACATCCTCTCATCATGGGTTTCAGTGGCATTTCATCTCTACAAGTAGGAAATTGAGTTCTTTGGCACACATCACATCTCTTAACATAGGTATGTGCATCCATGTGAAGAGTGGGCCACCATAATCCTGGCAACAGTATGGCTTTGATTATCCTGTCGGGGCCAAAATGACCTCCGACAACACCTTGATGTATAGTCTCTAATAATAATCGCTCTCATGAACACATTGTCTTAGGTATCCATCTCTTCCTTGTTTGTATAGATTGTCACCAATAAGTGAATAGTCTTGAGCATCTTGCTCTAGACTGCTTTGTCATGCTAAAGTCATTCCTTGAGGAAATGTTTTCATCCTCATGTACACCACTAGGTTCACTCCATTTTGGTGTGAGAGACATGTGATATAACATGGCATGTTCTACTGGTGGTTTTTCACAACAGACAAGGCATTCTCTACACAAATTATAGACCTCTCCTTCAATGGAAGGCAAATATACTCCTAGTCTATGCAAAGTTTGCAATGTACGGTGTTTTGAATGATGTTGCTTTAATGCACCTACATGTGCTAATTGCAACCAATTCGCACGTTCTGATTCATCTACACAACAAGCAAGAATCTTTTGATTATCATGTTTATATATACTTCTTGCTATTATTTGATATCTTTGTGACTTGGTGATTTCTCCTTCTCTGATCCTTATCCTAGGATTCTTGGGTCCATATGTGAGAATAGGGACAATAGGCTTAGCCCATTCTAGTACTATCTCAAGGTTAAATAGGTATGCATCGGGTAGTTCATCTATTATTCCTCGAGGAGCTTCTCCCGTGGTTAATCTTGAGAGATGGTCAGCTCTAAGATGGGTTTTTCCCTTCCTCACTACTACTTCAAAGTTGTATTCCATGAGTAATAGGAACCATCGTATTAGTCATCTGATATTACAAGGCTTATTGACTATGTACAATAACGCTTAATGATCCCTGAAGAAATTGAACTTATTTACCAATAAGTAATGCCTAAATTTCTTTACTGCGTAGATCATTCCTAATCCTTCTCGTTTCGTAGTGGTGTAATTTCTTTCTGCTGCATTCAACTACCTACTTGCGTAAGCTATGGGGAGATCTACAGTACCTTCATTCGCAGGTTGTGCCAACACACATCCTATGGCATAGTTAGATGCATCCACATGTACATGGAATGGCTTGCTCCAATCTAGGGTTTTCAATATAGGTGCCGAGCATAAGCATCTTTTAAATTCACTGAATGAATTCTCACATTCATCTGTCCATTCAAACTTTGTCAAAAGAGAGTACAGAGACTTGGCTATGATAGCATACATATGTATGAATTTTTTGTAATAACCACAATGACCCATGAAGGCCTGTACCTCTTTTACGTTATTTGGCCTAGATAGATCTGCAATTACTTTCACCTTTTCTTCATCCATAGAAATCCCATTTTTTGACACAATGTATCCTAGAATTTTGCCTTGTATGACCATGAAAACACACTTCTCTAAGTTCAGACAAACTTGATATTCTCGACATTTCTTAAATACATGCCTTACTTCTAGGATATGAGTCTGCCTCATATTCAAATGAGTACATGTCATCGACATAAACTTCCAAATTTTTGCGTAAGAATTCCTTAAAAACATGACACATGAGTTGTTGGAAAATGGCGGGTGCATTTGTCAACCCAAATGGCATCACACGAAATGCAAATATGTGCCATTCTGTGGCAAAAGCCATCTTATGTTGATCTTGTGGAGCAATGGCTACTTGATTATAGTCTGAGAAACCATCAAGAAAGTTGTAAACTTCCTTGCCCACAACTCTTTCAAATAAGTGTTTCGTGATAGGAAGAGGATAACTGTCTTTGATCGTGGCGGCATTAACTTTTTTAAGGTTAATACACACATGCAATTTGCCATTTTTCTTGGGCACAACCACAATGGGGGATACCCATTCTATATGCTCAATTTTGTAAATGAATCCTGCTTCTATCAAGCGATCTATTTCTTCTTTAATCTTAGCAGCGTAGTTATCATTGTATGTGTATGGTTTCTGTTTGGTAGGTTTGGCATCTGGAGTCATAGGAATTATATCGGGGTCTACTCCTTTCAAATCTTTGTAGCTCCAAGTGAATACATCTCGATATTCTCGCAATAGGGCAACTAGCTCTTCTTCTTCTTCACTAGTCAAATCATGCCCTATGTATGTACTTTTTTCTTCTTCTCCTTCTATGGTAACTATGATTTTTTTGGTTTTCTCTCGATTATCATATACTTCTCCAACGTCAGATTTCCTTTTAGGCATTCGTACCATGATTTTTTTATCTTCTACTTCATACTTCTTGAAATTCTTGGGTACTTCCATGAGTGGTTCTTCTTCTTCTTCTTGTGTCTTAGGTGATTTCTTTCTCTTCTTTTGCTTGCTCTCTGTATCTTTTATGGATGGCTCAAGTTGTTCCATTTGACTTTCCTTTTCTTCTTCAAGGGTTTTGGCTTCTACAAAATAAAGATATTCCTCTTCTGTGGAACAGAAGGGTTCCATGATGATGGATTCTAGGTCCTCTTCACCACTCTCGTCCTATTCTTGGGTCACTTCCATGCATTCTTCTAGTAAAGTCTTCCTCGATAGGTTCAATCATGAAGACGGAAATGTCATATCCATCCTCATCACAGTGAGGGGTCCATTGTTCTTTATTCACCTCTATGTCCATCGTAGCTAAGATTTCTACCCAACTGTGAGTCTTGAATTCCTCGTTTGGAAATACCAAAAGTGCATAAGCAGGGTCTTGAAGAGCTCTTGGATGTCATTCTGAACCTAAGGTCCTAGCTTCTAATCATTCTTCCTCTTGTTTGACTACTTTACACATCCATAGATGAGTGTCCTTGTGCAACCATGAGGGGTCTGATTCCAATGAGTGTACTGACGCTGTTTCTCCCTCTGTCCTATGGATGGTATTCCATTGTATTGGGGGTACATTTCTCGATGGGAATAGTCTTTAAGATTGACTTTAGTAGTCACTCCTAAATGTTGCAAGTACAAAGAATTAGTTCCCCAATCTTGTACGATTTGCAACTGGTGCATGAATGGTGATCCTAAAATCATCTCGTAAGCATGATTTTTCCCAAAATCACAAATCAAAAGTGGTGAGAGATATGCCTTCTAGTAATCCCAATGGCTTCTCTATATGTCCATCAACCATTTGTAGCTTCATCCTGGTGGGTCTTAATGTTGTTTTACCCCAACTTTTCCATAAAGCAATTATAGCGATGGCTACTCCGGTTCCTGAATCTAAGATGGCTTTGGGGGTGTATTTCTTGTGGGCTATGGGAAGATAAGTGCTACCTTCCTCTCCCTCGCTCACATCTCCAATTCGTTCTATGGGTATCTCTGGTACCTTCTTGTGTGATCCTATCTGAGAGGGAGCAATAGCAAGCTCAGGGAATTAGTTTTCTACGTGCTTCCACAATTCTAGTTTAAGCTTTAACAACTCCTCTAGAGTGAGATGGCACTAGAATTTGGTGTTCTTGATCACTTCCGTATTTCTAGGGATTACTGATTCTTCACTCCTCACTATTATCGTGGGTGCTCTCATGCTTATAGACTTTGCTTCCCAAGGTCCTCTGAACTGAGGTAATTCTTGCAAGGAATTGGATTCAAAATTCGTATGTTCACTCAGTTGGTCTTCCTCTACATCATCATAAATAGAGGGGGAGCCTTGGGGAAATTGTTCCTACAATTCGTCTATTTCTTGAATAGGAGGATGGGTTTCTTTCTCTTTTCTCCACTTCGCTTCTTGGATTTCTCTTAAAAATGTGTGTGAATATTTGCGTATGGAAGACAGGTTGTCTTCAATTTCTGTATTGGGTACTTGAGACAGGGATGGTGCATTCCTTTCATGTGTCTCAGGAACACAAGGGTTCCTTTGCAATTTCTTCTTCTCATTGCTATTGATCAAGTGTTCTAATCTCTCTAGTAGTCCTTGAAAGTGTAATTCGGGTTTTGCCATGTTATTTCGATTAATATAATGAGAGGCTTTGAACATAGCCTGTGCTAATTCTACCATCTTCATGCAAAGTTTAGTCCTCTCAATTTCTAAATCTGCTCTCGAGTATTTCTTACTCATTTCAGCTATCTGGGGTCCTTTCTCTAATCTAGCTTGATATGCATGAAACATCATGTCTAGGTTTTCTCGTATGGCTTCAGCTAGAATATACCTTGATCACGGAGCTAGGTTCTCCCGATTAGATTCTTGCAAAGTCAATTCTAGGATTTTGGCTCTGGATTCCTTGAGACTTCCTTCTAGCTCAATTATCTTTTTACTCCACTTCCTCTTAATTCTTTCTCTAGAATCTTTCCAAGGTTTTGTCTTTTTATTACTAGACTCACCAAATTCACTAGTTTCGACTACTTTTTCAAGATTAAGCTATTGATTCCATAAGAGCGCCTAGTCTCTTGTTATGTCTTGAATAAGCATGTATGTAGGGTTGGATCCATTCGAGTTATGTAAAATACCTATCACGTTAATGAGTGTTACTTTTGAAGCATTAATGGGGTTCCTTGGACAATCTTTGATGACATGCTCTTTACCACACTCGGCACAAAAACCTTGTATGTTATAGTATTGTGACTGTCCTGCTATTGGAGGATGTGGGCAATCCTTAATGAAATGATCTCCTTGGCACCTAAAGCATGGTCCTCTCAGGCCATGTGGACTTTGTTGTCGTAATTGGGGTCGCGGATTAGGGTTCGTATACATGACATTAGCATAATCTGGCTCCTAACTAGGTTCCAATGGTGGACTGTTGAAGCTGAAGGTCAAGGACAAAGCATAGGAACACATCTAAGAGGTGGACACACAAGAAGAAGGAGCAAGTAGGGAGCTGTTGGAAGCAGTCAGAGGCACAGTCAGAGGCACAGACGACATGGAAGCATGTAAAGACGGAGCAGGGAGCCAGTCGGATTATTTTTTCAAACAAATATGTTTCTTATTATTTCTTCAAACATCCAACAGTGATTTTCATCACTCTTGTAACACATGTAATATAGACAAAACCCCATTTTGTAATCCATAGCTCCATTTTGTGCAAGCCGAGGAGTCCTCGAGCTTGAGGAGCTTAGGTAGAATGCGCATACCAATTTTCGTTATTTTTAGATATCGTTTACCCTTCCAAATAGCCTCTAGGACCTATTTTTTAACTAGGCCGGTCACTAGATGTGAAACCGGTCAAAACTAGTCTAGAAACTATAAAAAGAGCTAGAGAGCTCATTTTTGAGGTTGGTTCATTTTGGTTAGTGTGAGCTTAGAGCTAGTTTGAGCTTGTAAGAGCATTCTTGAGTAATAGAACTAATTTCCCACCTTCCATTGTGTCTTGCTTGTCTCTTCGTTGTGTGTGTGTATGTGTGTGTGCATCTTTGTGCTTCTCACCTTCACTCTCACATCATCTCACATTCACGATCTTCATATCACTCCTACCTCTCCCACGGATTGACATTAAGGCGGTGAAGCTTCTTAACGTGGTTCTCACCATTGTGCTAGAGCAACACCAAATTTGGCGCCGTTGCCGGGGATCGAGTCTAGGACGAATGTGTGATGGTAAGAGTATAGCAAGAAGTGGCGTTGGAAGGTAAAAATTTCAGTTTTTGTTGTTGTTTTTACTTAGTTTTTAGTGTTTTTCACCTTCCCCATACTCCATCTTCATCATCGCATCATCATCTCCATTTCCAAAAAAATCAGAAAATTCACCATATCCACCCATTCACCTCATTTCCCCTCATTTGTGCATGCGAGAGAGCGAGAGAGAATTTTTGTGCTTGTGTGCGCTTGCGTTTTCTTGAGTTTTCTTGCAGGTACAGAGCTTCAGAGCATCAGGAAAGCTTCCAAAAGGTAAAAAATGTACTTTCTGTCAGAAATTTCCGACTGTGTCGGACCATCGCGATGGTCCGCCAAGTTCGGATTTTGAGGTAGGCGACCACACCACGAGGTAGGCGATCCCTGCGTATACACGGAACCACAGCTGCATTTCAAAAATTCGTTGTTTGGTGGACCATCGCGATTGGCTCAGACCATCGCGATTGTGTCGCACCATCGCGATAGGCTCACGCCATCGCGACGGCTCGGCCGGACCATCGCGACGGTTCGCTTTTTCGGACCATCGTGACGGTTCACTTGAGCCATCGCGACGGTCCACTTGGACCATCGCGATTGTTCAGTTGACCCCGGACCATCGCGATTGGCTTATGCCATCGCCACGACAGTGCCACGTGTCACGATAGACCATCGCGACGGTTCGTTTTTCGGACCATCGCGACAGCCCAAAATCGGACCATCGCGATTGGCTCAAGCCATCGCATCGCGGACCATCGCGACGGTTCACTTCGGACCATCGTGATTGTTCCCCGTTGACGGTTGACTCGCGCCATCGCGATTGTCCACTTGATCGGGCCATCGCGACGGTTCAACCTTACGCCATCGCGATTGTCCACCTTTGACCGTTGACCGCGCCATCGCGATTGTCCGCTTGGTCACGCCATCCCGACGGTTCACTTTTTCGGACCATCGCGACGGTCCATTTCCACGCCATCGCGATCGTTCACTTCGGGCCATCGCGACGGTTCGACCTCACGCCATCGCGATCGTTCATTTCGGACCATCGCGACGGTTCACTTTTTCGGGCCATCGCGATTGTCCAAATCCCACGCCATCGCGACGGTTCGCTTGGACCATCGCGACGGTCCCAGACCATCGCGATTGTCCACCCCCATCGCAAATTTTGGGCTCCAATTTTTGACCAATTTTGAGGGTATTTTTGAGAAATTTTTGGGCCATTAGACTCATAGGAGACCCCTTAGCTCATATCTGAAGGAAAACCTGATTGTCAGTTTTTACCCCCCGGGGCCGGAACGCTCATAACTTTTTCATCCGAAGTCCGTTTTTTGAGCTTAATAGCTCGTTAGAAAGCTCGTGACGAGTACTACGTGACCTCAACTGTTTTTTTCTTAAACGATACATCTATTTTTAGATAAACTATTTTGAGGTTCACCTAGTTTGGGACTAGGAAGCCAGGGGGCACACATTGAAAATTTGGGCAAACGAGAAGGGACTTAAAAAGGTGTCTATGCTCAAGTGTTTGATCATCTTGTGAATTGGTCTAACATTGGAATTTTTCCAGGTCTAGCAAGGGCAATCAAAGGCAAGCAAGTAAGGCAGTGAAGACAGTAAAGCTTGGGAAGCGCGGCTTCTTGGGCAACAGGGCATCAGAGCAACCAAAAAAGACGACTCGAGGTTGGAAGATTACTCAACCCCCTCAGTCAATTCTTAGCTTAGGCTAAACGGTAGTTGTGGATTAACGACGATAGGATGCCTCAAGTTCAAGATACCTAATTCTTTCAAGTTTAAGACTTAAAGTAAAGGTGTGTGTGACGAAAACCTAAAGGAAAGAACATAAGTCTGACGGAACGAGAACTCAAAAGCATAACGGAAAGTCGAATTCCTGACGCATATATTAAGACAAGACTCCAAAGAAAATTAAAAAGAACTAAAAAAGTAATAACAAAGAACCATTGACGATCTAAGTGTGAAAATTGAGTGAGCAAGGAAGGAAATTAATGAACCTTAGATCGGGCAAACATATAGGTAAGTCAGACCGACGAAGCCTTAGATCATCAGAGGCTAGTGTAAGAACTACTGCTCGATCTTGGGCTCAGCAATTGAATAGTAATTACCCCTACGAGAGCTCAGAGACTAGCGAATCAGAAATGGCGTTTAGCGCAGACAGACCAGAAGGAGGGTCTCATGTAGCATACCTAGAAAAACCGGAAGGACCCTATAGAACACAATTAGAGTTTCTCCGAACCAACCGATTAGGTGCTCGCATCTATGAGGATGGTTTGCAAAGGCAAGTGGTGCAACTGCACAACCCTGATCAACCCATTGGATTGGAAAGACCAGTGGTGAAATTTGAGAGAGACGCTTACATAGACAAAGAAGGAACTATGTACGTTCTAAGTACGCAGCCAAACGATACTAATGAGTGTGGCACAATTCAATTAGGGACGGAAGCGAAATTTCAAGGAAAAGAACCGTCAGAAGAACCTAGAACACCGAGAGGGAAATCCGTAGTAACAAGAGTACTCATCCCAGAGTGGATCCCTCAAGATAACAGGAGCACCGAGTTGTTTGTAAATAAAGAGACAGATGAAGCCTTTTGGAGGTACAGAAAGGAACACCCTGGTGAGATAGGCATCATTACAATTTATGAATTCAAGGACCCAGATACACCTGGAAAGGTTGTATACCTGGATGAGACTTCAGAAAGAGTCTTCATGGTGCCTGAGCGCGCTAAAAACACATACACATGGAGAGGTGAATTGGTATTCCCTCCATCTAGAACAAACATGAATACAAGTCAACAAGGGGCAGGAACATCCTCAGCCCATGGACATCAAGGAGAACGAAATAAAGAGAGACCGGAAGTAAGCTTCAATCATCCCATAGGGAGAGATAGAACAACCACGAACACTAATAGAATGGATAGACAAAGAGATCATGGAATACCAGGTGGTAGAGATGATTTTCCTCTACCTAGACCACGTGAACACACAAGAGTATTGAGACCCACTCAATTAGTAAAATCAATGAAAAATTATTTTGATGGGACAGGAGATCCCTATGACCATGTCGCAGAATTCAAGCAAGTACTAAGAGCAGAACAAGTCGAGGACATGTTCACGCAATACAATGCATTTGGACTAACGTTAAAGAATACAGCTTTAACTTGGTTCCAACCATTGCAACAAAGGCAATTTAGAGACATCCATCACTTTTTAGAGTCATTCATCACTGAATTCTCTAAAAGTGGGATTAGACATGACACGTCTTCGTTGATTCATAGCTTTAAACAAACCCCTCAGGAAACAGTTAGACTGGCAGGACGTAGATTCAGACAATATGTCGAACGATGTCCAATGCAAGAGCTACCCTCACAAGCCAAACAAGTATCACTGTTCTTAGATGGCTTGTTGAGCGCTAAACTACGCTCTTATGTGTACCTAAAAGAACCCAGAACGCTAGAGGAGTGTGTAAGGATATGTATAGACATCGAGGACAACCTAGGAGAGGAATTAGAACTCTCAAAGGTCTATAAGGACTCAGATTGTTCTTCTCTAGCATCCACAAAATTGTCTAGCTCGATAGAGGACCTAGCAGAAAAAGTGGCCCAAAAACTAGGAGTTTCTAGTAAATAGGTGCCCAAGCTACCAACGAATGTACGTTGTTACACTTGTGGTGGAAATCATTTGGCAAACGTGTGCCCCAATGCACCTCAACCTCAAGCCAATCCTAGTGGCCAATATTGTACAATCGAGAGAAGATACACGAATCATATGGCTCAGGACTGCCCATACAACAAACAAACCGTGAGACAGAACTACCCGCAAACATACCAGCAGCCAGGTAGGTATCAAGGCCAATACAATGCTCAGCCTTATTACTATAGGCCTCCCCAGAACTACCCATACCAGGCTCAACAGAGACCTCAACCCGTCTTAGCTCAGCAGCCACCCCCACCAGCGAATGTCATCTCAGTCAAATACGCTGCTGCAGAAGAGAACCTAAGTAGGGACTTAGTGCCTTCTTCACCCTTGATCACCGAAAGTGACCCGAACTCAAACAGTTTTGACTCTACTCATGTAACTAGTCCACCAGCTTATTACACGGAGTCACCAGAGCATGTGGAGACATATCATTATGATAGTCCACCAATGGAACCTAGTTGGGAGCCAGATTATACTAATGTGATGTACGCAAACCCAAACCCACGGCCCCAATTGAGACAACAGAGACCACAGGGCCCTAGAGGACCATGCTTTAGGTGCCAAGGAGATCACTTCATAAAGGATTGTCCACATCCCCCAATAGTAAGGCAATCACAGTACTATAACATACAAGGCTTTTGTGCCGATTGTGGCAAAGAGCACATAATCAAAGATTGTCCTAAGAACCCAGTTAACACTTCAAATGTGACATCGATCAATGTGATAGGTATTGTAAACAACGCAGATGGATCCAATCCTACATACGTGCCTATCCAAGCTATAACCAGAGCCCAGGCACTCTTACAAAACCAACAGCTTAATCAAGAGAAAATAGCCGAAACTAGTGAAGTTGCAGAATCGAGTAGTAAAAAGACGAAATCTTGGAAAGATTCTAGAGAAAGAATCAAGAGAAAGTGGAGTAAAAAGATAAGTGAGCTAGAAGGAAGTTTAAGGGAATCTAGAGCCAAAATCCAAGAACTGACTTCACAAGAATTAAACCAAGAAAATCCAGCTCAAAAATCAGGGTTAGTTTTAGCGGAACCCATACCAGAAGACCTAGACATGATGTTTCGTGCATATCAGGCTAGAATAAAAGAGGGACCTCAAGTCACGGAAATGAGTAAAAACTACCCTCGAGCTGATCTAGAAATTGAGAGAACTAAACTGTGCATGAAGATGGTAGAACTAGCACAAGCTTTGTTTGAAGCCTCTAGATATCTTAATTGGAGTAACATGGCAAAACCAGAACTACACTTTCAAGGACTAATGGAGAGGCTAGAACACTTGATAGAAAGCAAAGAGAAAAAGGATCAGCCTAGAAACCCTATTGTCCCAGAGACACAGGAAAGGAATGCACCATCCCTGTCTCAAGTACCCAATACAGAAAGTCAAGATAACCTATCCTCCATACATAGGTACTCACATGAATTTTTAAGAGAAATACAAGAAGAGAAATGGAGAAAAGAACAAGGAACTCATCCTCCTATTCAAGAAATAAACGACTTGCAGGAACAATTTCCCCAAGACATCCCCTCTATTTACGATGATGTAGAGGTGGAGCAACTGAGCGAACCCACAGGATTTGAATCTAATTCTCTACAAGAATTACCTCAGTTCACAGGACCTTGGGAAGCAAAGTCTATTAGTATGAGAGCACCCACGATAATAGTGAGGAATGAAGAATCAGTGATCCCTAGGAACACGGAAGTGATCAAGAACACTAAAGTACAGTGTAATCTCACCCTGGAGGAATTGTTAAAGGTAAAACCAGAATTGTGGAAGCACGTAGCAAATCAATTCCCTGAGCTAGCTACCACGCCCTCTCAAATAGGGTCACATAAGAAGGTACCAGAGATACCCGTGGAAAAGATTGGAGACGTAAGCGAAGGAGAGGAAGGTAACACATATCTTCCAATAACCCATCAGGGCTACACCACGAAAGCCATCTTAGATTCAGGAGCCGGAGTAGCCATCGCTACCACCGCTTTATGGAAACGTTGGGGTAAGCCAGCACTCGGACCCACCAGGATGAAGCTACAAATGGCCGATGGACACATAGAAAAACCATTAGGCTTACTAGAAGGCATATCTCTCACCACTTGTGGTGTGGAATTTGAGCATACCTTTGCCATTTGTGACTTTGCGAAAAATCGTGCTTACGAGATGATATTGGGACGACCATTCATGCGTCAGTTGCAAATTGTACAAGATTGGGGAACTAATTCTTTGTACTTGCAACACTTAGGAGTGACTACCAAAGTCAATCTTAAAGACTATTCACATAGAGATGTACCCCCAATACAGTGGAATACCATCCATAAAACACCAGTAGAGACGGAATCCGTGCACTCATTAGAGTCAGATCCTTCTTGGTTGCATGAGGATACTCATCTATGGATGTGTAAAGTAGCCAAACAAGAGGAAGAAAGATTAGAAGCAAGGACCTTAGGTGCAGAACAACATCCACGAACCCTTCAAGATCCGTCCTATGCACCTGTAGTATTCCCAGACGAAGAGTTTGAACCCCATGGTTGGGCGGAAATACTAGCAACCATGGATGTAGCCATCAATGAAGAACAATGGACACCCCACTGTGACGAGGATGGCTATGACATTTCAGTTTTCACGATAGAGCCAATCATGGGTGATGCAATCTTAGAAGAGTGTGAACCGAACACTGATGCATTTGAGGACGCAAGCGATTTTGATCTAGAATCAATTCTCATGGACCCACCCTTTGCATCCGAGGAAGAATATTTCTACGAAGTAGAGACTCACACTCAGAGACACGAGGAAATAACGAATGAGGTGAGGTTAGCCACTGAAGTGACTACCAAGAGTGAAGGCAAGAAAAGAAAGAAGAAAGAAACCAGGACAGAAAAAGAAGAATCTTTGTTTGAAGTACCCGAGAACTTCAAGAAATATGAAATCGACGATAGAAGAATCATGGTACGAATGCCTAATAGAAAGGCGAATGATGGACAAGTATATGATAACCGAGAGAAAACCAAGAAAGTAATAGTTGCCATAGAAGGAGAAGAAGAAAAATGCACATACATAGGGCATGATTTGACGACTGAAGAAGAAGAAGAATTAGTTGCCCTATTGCGCGAATATAGAGATGTTTTTTCTTGGAGTTACAAAGATTTGAAAGGAGTAGATCCAGATATATGTTCTCATAGAATCCCTATGACTCCAGATGCAAAACCGACAAAACAGAAACCTTACACGTATAATGATAATTATGCTGCGAAGATTAAAGAGGAGATAGATCGCTTGATAGAAACAGGATTCATTTACGAAATTGAGCATACCGAATGGGTATCCCCCATTGTGGTTGTGCCCAAGAAGAATGGAAAATTGCGTGTGTGTATTAACCTTAAAAAAGTTAATGCCGCAACGATTAGAGACAGTTATCCTCTTCCTATCACGGAACACCTATTGGAAAGAGTTGCGGGCAAGGAAGTGTACAGCTTTCTTGATGGATTCTCAGGCTATAATCAAGTAGCCATTGCTCCAGAAGACCAACACAAGACGGCTTTTGCCACAGAATGGGGTATATTTGCATTTCGTGTAATGCCATTTGGCTTGACAAATGCACCCGCTACTTTCCAGCGACTCATGTGTCATGTTTTTAAGGAATTCTTACGCAAGAGCTTGGAAGTTTATGTCGATGACTTATGTGCTCATTCAAATGTAAGACAGACACATATCCCAGAGTTAAGACAAATATTTGACAAATGTCGAGAATATCAGGTTTGTTTGAACCCAGAAAAATGCGTTTTCATGGTCAGACAAGGCAAAATTCTAGGACACATTGTGTCGAAGAATGGAATCTCTACGGATGAAGAAAAGGTGAAGGTAATTGCAGATTTACCTAGACCAACTAATGTGAAGGAGGTACAGGCATTTATGGGCCATTGTGGTTATTATAGGAGATTCATACACATGTATGCAATCATAGCCAAGCCCTTGTACTCTCTTTTAACCAATTTTGAATGGACCGATGAATGTGAAAATTCATTCAATGAACTTAAACGACGTTTGTGCTCAGCACCTATATTGACTACCCCAGATTGGAGTAAGCCATTCCATGTACATGTGGATGCATCCAATTACGCCATAGGATGTGTGTTAGCACAACCCACGAATGAAGGTAATATAGATCTCCCCATAGCTTACGCAAGCAGACAATTGAACGCAGCAGAAAGAAATTACACCACGACGGAACGAGAAGGATTAGGGATGATCTACGCTGTAAAGAAGTTTAGGCACTACTTGTTGGCCAACAAGTTCAAGTTCTTTACAGATCATCAAGCCCTATTATACTTAGTCAACAAACCATGTAACACAGGACGACTGATACGTTGGTTTCTATTACTCATGGAGTATGATTTTGAAGTAGTAGTCAGGAAAGGAAAGACACATCTTAGAGCTGACCACCTTTCAAGATTAACCTCAGGAGAAGCTCCTCAAGGAGTAGCGGATGAATTACCAGATGCATACTTGTTTAACCTTGAGATAGCACCAGAATGGGCTAAGCCTATAGTCCCCATTCTCACCTATGGACCCAAGAATCCTAGGATAAAGATCAGAGAAGGAGAGATTACCAAGTCTCAGAGGTACCAAATAATGGCAGGAAGCATATATAAACAGGATAATCAAAAGATTCTTGCTTGTTGTGTAGATGAATCAGAACATGCGAATTGGTTGCAATTAGCACACATAGGTGCAATAAAGCAACATCATTCAAAACATCGAACATTACAGACTCTGCAGAGATTGGGAGTATATTGGCCTTCTATGGAAGCAGATGTCTACAAGTTGTGCAAAGAATGTCAGGTGTGTTGTGAAAGACCACCAGTAGAGCATGCTACATTATATCACGTGTCTCTCACACCAGACTGGATTGAACCTTTAGTGACATACTTGAGGACGAACACATTCCCTCAAGGAATGACCTTAGCTCGACAACGCAGTCTAGAGCAGGAAGCTCAAGACTATTCACTTATTGGCGATAATCTATACAAAAGAGGACGAGATGGATATCTAAGACAATGTGTTCATGAGAGCGATTATCTGAGCATACTAGAGACTGCACACCAAGGCGTTGCAGGAGGTCATTTTGGACCCGATAGGATAGTCAAAGCCATTCTCTTTGCAGGATTATGGTGGCCCACTCTTCACATGGATGCACATACCTATGTAAAGAGATGTGACGAGTGCCAAAGAACTCAGTTTCCTACTCGCAGAGATGAAATGCCATTGAAACCCATGATGGGCGGACGTGCATTTTCTAAGTGGGGTATAGACTTTGAAGGACCCATCAACCCCCCTGCAAAAGGTACACATGCGGAATACATTATTGTTGCCACAGATTATCTTACGAAATGGGTAGAGGCAAAAGCCACAAAAAAGAATGATGCTCACACGACTGCAAAATTCTTATTTGAAAATGTCTTTACAAGATATGGATTGCCTATAGAGTTAGTGAGCGATCGAGGCACTCACTTTCTAAACCAAGTCATTGAATATTTGTTACAGGATTTTATGGTGATTCACAAGAAATCTGCACCATATCATCCTCAGGCTAATGGTCAGGCTGAAAGCACTAACAAGATACTTTGTAACGTACTGACGAAACTCGTGAACAATAAACGTTCAGATTGGGACAAACAGTTACACCACGCTGTTTGGGCATATCGAGTGGCCTACAAGACTGTACTCAATGCAACTCCCTTTCAGATGGTTTTTGGTCAGAATGCAGTGCTTCCTTTGGACTTCTTGATACCGACCCTTAAGGTTGCACAAGAACATCAGTGGACCGGCCATGAGTTATCAGCAAGAATAATGGACTTGGAACGATTAGGAGAAACCAGGCTGAAAGCAACAGCAGGAATATACGCAGCGAAGAAGCGACAGAAAGCATATTTTGATGCACATGTGAAAGATAAAGGCCTAAAAGAAGGAGATTTAGTTCTAGTATATACGCTGAAACAGCACGCACGGAAGTTAGAAAAGCGAGGTTATGGACCTATGATCATTAACAGACTTTCGACTAGTGGAGCAGTACAGTTAGCCACCTTAGAAGGAGATATAATGCCTAATTACATTAGTGGCTGTAGAGTCAAGCTATATCAAGAACCTCTTACTGAGGATATGCTTAGACGACTCACATTGGCAAAGAAGCGTAAGGAGGAAGAAAATAGAATACGAGCGGAAGCTCAGGCAGAAGCCATAGAACGCATTAAGCGCATGAAGCTAAGAAGACAAGGACTAGGGAGAGAACATTATAACCATCGGGAAACATCACCCAGATATCCCATGGCCATGTGTCAAGTAAAGTCAACCACTCATCCTAGCATAGTGGACAGAAGACCATTCATTACAGTTAGGCTAGAGCACGGCAATCCTTGCCAAGAACTCAGAGCTTTAATTGACTCAGGTGCTGCGACTAGTGCGATTAGATGGTCCCACTATAAGGATTCAGGAATAGAAATGCGGCCAATTGAGGCATACCTCATAGGCCTAGGAGGCATGGAAACCCCTTGCATGGTTGAGGTGGACCTTCCTATCCTCATTAAGGATGTGACCATGACAGCGAAGCTACTAGTGTGCCATGATGACGACC
This sequence comes from Ceratopteris richardii, assembly GCA_020310875.1. Taxonomy (NCBI): domain Eukaryota; kingdom Viridiplantae; phylum Streptophyta; class Polypodiopsida; order Polypodiales; family Pteridaceae; genus Ceratopteris; species Ceratopteris richardii. Next base: position 100,475,975 of record CM035411.1, on the reverse strand, counting down.
TGATAGAACCCCTAATCCTTGGCCAAGATTGGCTATATGATCACTCTGTGGACCTAAATCTTAGACAAGGCTCCTTACAGATTGGAACCTTAGAGCAGAAGCGAGTGATACCGCTTGACTTCCCTAACGGCATTCCGACTGAGGTTTGTAACCCTAGACCCTATGAAGTACATGCGACGGAAGACCGGAAGATCTTTAAACATACCAGTCACGTTACGTCTACACCAACCCACTCGGGCTTGGCTATGGACAATTGTCAATCAGAAGGACGACAGAAGATCTTCCCTGGGACTTCCTGCAAACTAGAAGAGACAGTTACCCAACTGCAAGGGCAGATGGACACAATCAGTGGTCAGGTGGGTTGCATCAGCGGCCAAATGAGCACGACACCTTGCGGTGCTCATCCTTCCAAACTTGTTGCGGACTGGCCTAGATTAAAGTTAAAGAACGCATCACTTCCTAATGGGCAGGTCACGCAAGTGTTGGATCTCCCTTCTTTTCCAAAGCAGAGCGTCCATCCGACCTCTCAACCTCAACCACGACAGAGTCAACCACGACGAAGGAACCCAGACCGACGGCAGTATCAGAAGACACAACAAGGAAGGCAGTTTAGGCCACCCAAAGGAAGCGGCACCAGACAAATATGGGTGCCAAAAGGACAAGAAGCACCGAAGAACTCCAACCAAGCAGAGATCAACAAGAAAAAGGCAAGGCAGAAACAGAATCAGTATCCACCATTCCCTCGACCTTCTTCTACAGGTCCGAGCATTTGACAAATTTGGATCGCCAAGAAATACCTTACCCATAGACCCACACCCACGCAGATTTGGGTACCCAAACCATGTATCATAGCTCAACCCTTAAGCCATGTAACATACACCCCTCACAAATCTTTCCATCCCTCAACACCACCACACCCGATACTACCTTTGACCCCTCAGCAGAAACCCACCACCCACTCAAGGACTCTTAGGAAATGGATACCGAAGCGTGTCCAATCGTCTTCCCCTAACCCCATGTCTGACAAAACTACCCCCCCGACTAACATACAACCTTGTAATAAATCACTAACCTTTAAACCTTGTATAAATTCACCCACCATCATCACACGTCACTCATAATCTCATCTCATCAAGGAACGTATGCATCATCTGAAACGTGTAGGAGTCTAGAGACCTGCACTAGTGCTGCAAGAGGCATTGCATCCATCACATCACAGCACTTGGCTACACGGGTTACGCATCAGTTATGGAAAGGGATTGCGGTCTCGCTTTAATGGGATCATAATTAATTTCCATGCTAATGTGTTAATCTTTTGTAGCAGATCTTTCTCATTAGCGCATCAGTCACCATGCAAACCGACGAAGGAACATCAGGAGCAGGCCCCAGTGTAGCGGCAGTGCCCCTCAATGTTTTACGAGCAGAATCCCACCCGACTGCTCCACCGCCAGAATTCCAAGGATTTCCAGGGCCCATGCCGATCGACAACCCACCTATGGGCTACACAGAAAAGATACACCGTAACTCTCATTGGTTTCAGGGACTTGCAGGACCCTTAGCGGACGCGGACTTTATATTTGAATCCACTTTGACATTTGATGACCGCACGTGGGGAAAATACCAATTCTTCTCCAGAGAGTTCGAAGACCTACAGAACACCCAGGATCTTACTCACGTTTGGGCCAGAGCAGGCTTCACGGAGTATTTCAGTGATCCCCTGCCCAAACCTGACTTTTACAGGTGTTATTACTTAATTACTACTTTGCTGGCCTCAGAGAATAAGGATATCCCCGAAACTTTTATTTTGCCTTCTTTAGTGGATGATCCACCCTACAAAAGGTTTTACCTCTCAAAAGATTTAATCAGAGCGGCCATCAAGATTCATGGAACCCACACGCCCACAGATTGAGAAAGATTAGTTCCAGACCCTATGAAACGTGGGGATGTCACTAAGTGGGAGGAGATCTCAGCAATTACACCTGAGCTGTCAAAGCCGCTACGGATATGCATGCAACACTTCGCATTCCCCGCTCAGGACAGATTTACCATGCCACACAAAAGAATATGGTTTGGATTGTACTTAGCGTGTACCGGACCTCAGACTGTTGATCTGGCGAGCTGGATCATTGATCAAATGTATTTGGCACAACACAGATGGGAACGCAAGAAAGTGCTTAATGGATGTTGTGCGCTGACACGAATTGTTTATATGTGCTTGGCTTATGACTTGCCAATTGAACGTGCATTAACAGGAGAAGAGCTGAAAGCATTCAAAGGAACGACGAAGAAAGCCAGGAAGCCCAGTAGAACACGGGCAGGTAAGCGCATGAGAGGCACTATTCCTTGTCTTCAAGTGCCAGAGTCGCCATCACCACAACCCTCTCCAGAGCGATCACCAACAGAAGCCGCTCCCACAGTACAACCTATTCGCATAAGGTTGTCTAGACCAGTGGTCACGGAGGGCACAACTAGTGTCGCTGCACCTCAGGCAGCTGCAACCACAGAACCCACCACCACTTCAGCAGAAGCTCCCACCACTATTGGTGCGGACGCCTTTTCTTTCCCAATACCACACATGGAGGCAGAACCAATAAACACAACATTCGATTTTGAGATGCCGGATGCATTCTCAAATGAGTTCCAGTTTTCAGAGGCACAGATGTTCTCCCAAGAATATGAACGCCCCAGTTACCCTACCACACCGCGGGATCTGCCACAGGGACAAGTTGTGTCTAGCTCCGATGATGAACGAACAGCCACAGATGACGAAGAAGGTGACGATGAAGCTAGCCAGGGCACGCTTGATTCCCAAGAACAAGGACAGACAGACGGCCAAGGCCAACAAACTGATGCACACGGTGACACTAGCACGCACGAAGAGGAGACTTTCGAAGCAGCAGCGTACACGCTGGCAATCAAAAAATTATATCGTACGATGGAGAAAGTATGGGCACGGAAGAAATTGACTGAAGCAGAGAGCCAGGCCCTAATCGAACAAGAACTAGTCTCCGGAGGGTTTGAAGAAGTCTACATCAGAGGGTTCAGAGAACTGGTCCAATCCATCGGCCCGGTCGAAGCACTGAGGTATTTACAAAGGAAGCCACTCCCCCAATACGACCCTCGCAGAGTTCGACTGCTATCGAAGCCCGGTGAATATATTCGAGTTCCGGTAGGTGCTCAATCATCCCACCAGGCACAAGATGCCCGCCTACGGCCGGAAAGATCCTTCACCGAAGAAGCCATCCTAGTCGACTCCCCGCCCCGTACTACCGTTGTACATACTACCACTATCCTTGAAATAACATCCACACCTTCTACTCCTCTCTCACCTCATGTTTCACCAACCCATCCTGTATCCCCAACACGCCCACCTGCTCCTCCCATATCCACACCAGTCCATGGCAACATAGCCACACCCTTTGCCCTGCCCATTCATGCCACCATGCCCGCACCCAACCCTCCGCGTCTACATGTTAACCCCTTCACCCCTTCATCCTTCCCAGCTTTTCCCCCACCTTTAAGACACCCTTTCACCTTTCTAACCCCACTAACCTTCTCACCAGTTTCACCTCCCCAACCCACCATAACCCCTATATCCCCTTTTCACCAAGCTACTCCAGCCATCCCCCCTGTAAATTACTCTACATTTGTAAATCCCGTCTTCACACCTACACAACCACCCACTTACACACCGCTTTTCACAGTCACCGCACTTGACACGTCCAATGACATGGACATATCACCATCCACCTCACCAGCACCCACTCCACTCACAGCACCATCATATTTAGGTACGTCACAATTTTCCACGATCACCACTGCATCCACCTTCCCAACCCCATTTCCCATTCCCGTTGCATCTACTTCCACTGCATCCTCACTTAACACTTCATTACTATTATCGCCCACCATAGACACTGCACTTCAACAAATGTTCACATGCATGACACAAGTACGAGATGAGTTTGCATCTCTTGGCAACAACTATCAACAGCTGTAGAGGACGACAAATGAATTACAGTCGCAGCTTAATTCATTATCGATCGAGAATGCCTCGTTAAATACGCGACACCAAGAACTAAGAGAGGCATATCATAAGCTAGAGCTAGAATGTGAAGAGAAGACAAAAGAAGCCACTGCTGATCTGGACAACCTGCTTCGAGCCCAAACAATTAGGAACGCGACGCTGACCAGAAATATGGGCCTACTCAGGAGGCACCTAGCCGCCGCCCAGGAGGAGAACGTGAGACTTGCGCAAAATAGAGAAAATTTGGAAGCGGCACTGGACCATCCTGAACAACCATTAAATCCGAGCAGATTCAAGGCAATCCCATCTGAATCGATGCGGATGTTGCTAGATGACCACGTCCGACTGCTCGAGGACTACGATCGAATGAACGAAGAGCATCAGAAGCTAAAAGAAGATCACAAGTTACTACAGCTCAGAGAACCGGCACCACAACAACTACCAGTGGCAGCAGAAGTACCAGAACCTGTGGACCCCTCTCCTGAAATCATAGAGGAACTAAACGCATTACGGGCCCAGGTAACCACTCTCCAATCACGCATAGATGTATACGAAGCACCACCACGGCCTGATTCCCCACCGGAGATCCCAGCTGATAACCATTCCGGTGGAGGAAACGTTTGAAGAAGCATACGAGCCAATACCCATCACAGGCGGACAAGTCGCGGCCGAAGGCCAGATGACCTATGAACTTCCGACCCCCGCATGGATGAAGACTGTGGAGGAGATTGGAACAACGCACTCAGCTAGAGTCGGGGCCCAGCTACATGCTATGGCCATGATAGAAGAACGAATTTTGCAATCTCCCTACTTTGCTCAATTGGCCCCACGCAGGTACATATCCGGGCATGAGCTTCAATACAAACCTTACTTCATGCTAATGGCCGAATACCAGCTGGCCATAGAAAAGCGAACTAGCAAGAAGCCATCACATGCAACCCAGTTCGAGCCTGAAGACTTGCCACTGGATGCGCAACAAGGCACTATTTATCAACCAGATTGGCGTACACGTCTTTTACAGGAGTACCCAGAAATGATGAGCACATGGGTGAAAGCGCCCTTACACTTAAAGTATAATCCTTGCTGGGGACCAGTACCACGACGCCGCTCCTGGACTGCATTCGCTATCAAAGTACAAAACAATAGGCAGTGTCAGGATTGGCTGAATTACCCTTACTTCAAGCCACCTACCGAGTTGCCCACTGTTGGCTATATGATGTCCACAATCCGTCACTGGCTCCCTCGCCTGAAGCATATGGATGATATCGCAGCGCATATGACTGTCAAGATATTTGACATGATGCAAATGATATTTAAAGTCTTCCGGAGAGTCAAAGCACCGCATGTAAACACCCCGGGATTTGAGCATGGTAACTTTGATCTAGTATATGACATGAGCACAACGCCATCGCTCCGGGTGTGTTATGTCTGGCACTGTAGGATAAAATACCTCCCGGCATGCTATAAACAAACCTTTGAAGAGATGTTCACCACCGGGTTTTGGGAATACCATTCCGAGGTATTCATGAGCAGGCCCACACATTTATTGCAACTTTTTGCCTGTGAACGAATGGTTTATTCCACGCATTATCAACTCCCGCCACCCGACGAACCGCAACCGATCGACTGGGAGAAGCTCGAGGCTGATCTGGCCCGAGGCATTCGAGTATCTGAGCACACCCTCGCTCACGACCTCCTACAAAACTACATCCGGCAGACCGCACAACAAGGTTCTGTCGAGGACGACAGAAGCGAGAGGGAGGGGGGTGTTGGAAGCAGTTAGAGGCACAGTCAGAGGCACAGACGACATGGAAGCATGTAAAGACGGAGCAGGGAGCCAGTCGGATTATTTTTTCAAACAAATATGTTTCTTATTATTTCTTCAAACATCCAACAGTGATTTTCATCACTCTTGTAACACATGTAATATAGACAAAACCCCATTTTGTAATCCATAGCTCCATTTTGTGCAAGCCGAGGATTCCTCGAGCTTGAGGAGCTTAGGTAGAATGCGCATACCAATTTTCGTTATTTTTAGATATCGTTTACCCTTCCAAATAGCCTCTAGGACCTATTTTTTAACTAGGTCGGTCACTAGATGTGAAACCGGTCAAAACTAGTCTAGAAACTATAAAAAGAGCTAGAGAGCTCATTTTTGAGGTTGGTTCATTTTGGTTAGTGTGAGCTTAGAGCTAGTTTGAGCTTGTAAGAGCATTCTTGAGTAATAGAACTAATTTCCCACCTTCCATTGTCTCTTGCTTGTCTCTTCGTTGTGTGTGTGTATGTGTGTGTGCATCTTTGTGCTTCTCACCTTCACTCTCACATCATCTCACATTCACGATCTTCATATCACTCCTACCTCTCCCACGGATTGACATTAAGGAGGTGAAGCTTCTTAACGTGGTTCTCACCATTGTGCTAGAGCAACAGGAGCTCCAAGAAGTGTATGTCAAATTTTCACAAGAATTCCCTACAAAAATAGTGATTTTCATCACTAAAAACCATTGTAAATACCATTTTCTATTTTTCTAACTCCATTTTGTTCAAGCCAAGGAGTCCTCGAGCTTGAGGAGTATTAGAACTATCATCCTACCAATTTTCATAATGTTTAGACTCCGTTTGAGACCTCAAATAAACCCTGGAACCTAATTTTTAACTAAGCCGGACACTAGGTCTGGACAGGGCCAAAACTAGTCAAAAAACTATAAAAAGAGCTAGAGAGCTCATTTTTGAGGTTAGCTTGTTAGAGAATAGAGCTTTTGTAAGAGAACTCTTTTGCAATCGAAGCTTTCCATTGTTCCTCTCTTTGATCTTACTTTGTGCGCGTGTGTGTGTATGTGTGTGCATGTTTGTGTGCTTTCGCTCACGCACTTGTGCCTTCACTTGCTCGTGGTCTTCATACCGGTCCTCACGTCTCTGCGGATTGACAAGTAAAGGAGGTGGTGCTTACGCTTGAGCTACACCAAATTTTGGCGCCGTTGCCGGGGAGAGAGCTTCGAGGTCGAGCGTTGTGATGGTAAGATCGTAGATTTGCGACGTTGGAAGGTAAAAAAACTGTCATTTCAATTCATATTCTGTTTTTTCCTCTTCATCTTCATCATCATCATCATCTCCACCTTCTTCCATCTTCTTCTTCATAGAAATTTCTTGTTTTTTAGTGCATTTTCACCATTTCCATACCATTTTTCATGCATTATTGTGTGAGAGGAAGATAGGAGGTGCAAGGGAGAGCAAGCGCTGTGTTTTTTCATGATTTTCTGCACATACGGAGCTCGCCATTGCTTGGCGCTCAGAAATTCGAAGTTCCCGCCAAAAAACGCGATTCTGTGATGAAAATCGCGATTCTGTGAAAATTCAATATTTTTTGAAAAATCATGATTTTCTGTTTTCCCGCCTAAAAGTTGGCTAAAAGAATCACGATTCTGTGGTCATTCTCAGAATCACAATTCTGTGATTGTGCTCAAAATCGCGATTCTCACAAATCACGATTTTCAGCCAAAAAAATGCGATTCTGAGAATCACGATGTTGTGAAAACACGATTCTATGAAAACACAATTCTGTAAAAACACGATTTTGTGAAAACACGACTTTGTAAAAAACACGATTCTCTAAGACAAAATCGTGATTTTCATATCAAAAACACGATTCTGAGAAAACACGATTCTGTGGTTGTGCTCAAAATCGCGATTCTCACAAATCACGATTTTCAGCCAAAAACACGATTCTGTGAGAACACGATTCTCTAAAACACGATTTTATGAAAACACGATTCTCTGTTGACAATCGCGATTTTATGTCAAAAAACACGATTCTGAGAACCACGATTTTGTGAAAAACACAATTTTGTGAATCACGATTCTCTGAGACAAAATCACGATTTTCAAAAACATGATTTTGTGCTCAACATCGCGATTTTCAAAAAAAAAAAACACGATTCTGTGCTCAAAATCGCGATTCTCGTCAATCATGATTTTCAGCAAAAAACACGATTTTGTGAAAAAAGCGATTCTGTGAAAACACGATTCTCAAGGCTCAAAATTGCGATTTTCAAAAACACGATTCTGTGCTCAACGTCGTGATTTTCAAAAACACGATTCTGTGCTCAAAATCGCGATTTTCAAAAACACGATTTTGTGCTCAACATCGCAATTTTCAAAACACGATTCTGTGCTCAACATCGTGATTTTCAAAAACACGATTCTGTGCTCAACATCGCAATTTTCAAAACACGATTCTCTACTCAAAATCGCGATTTTCAAAACACGATTTTGTGAAATCACAATTTTGTGAAAACACGATTCTCAAGGTACAAAATCGCGATTCTCTTGAAGTTCACAAAATCGCGATTCTCTTGAATTTCACAAAATCGCGATTCTCTTGAATTTCACAAAATCGCGATTTTTCCCAAAAGGTCCTGTTTGCCTGTTTTGACCCCCAGGAGCCTGATTTGACATAACTTTTTCATCCAAAGTCCATTTTTTGAGCTCTATAGCTCGTTGGAAAGCTCGTTTCGAATCCTACACGGCCTCAACTATTTTTTATAAGAATAATGCGTTGATTTTCAGATAGGATATTTTGAAGTTGACCCTCAGGTGGAACCAAGAACCCAAGGGGACTCCAAAGGATTTGTGAACCATACCAAGGGGAAATTTTGGACTCTTAGCCAAAGCTTATGAACCTGAGATCTGGTAGACACCTAGGAAAGGATAGACAAAGCATTAGATCTTCTCAGTCCAGTGTCAACCACACAACAAAGTCTTGGGCACAACAACTAAGTGGTTGTCCTTACGTACTAAACTCTGACACAAGTGACTCAGAAATGTCTTTTAGCATGGGAAAATCTGCAGGTGGCTCAGGAACTGCCTATCTACAAACACCAAAAGGACCCTATAAGACACAATTGGAATATATTCGGACCAACCGATTAGGTGCTCGCATCTATGAGGCTGGCCTGAGGCGATCAGTGGTCCAACTCAAAAATCCAGATCAATCCTTTGAACTTGAACACCCGATGGTCAAGTTCGAAGAGGGTTCATACATTGATAAGGAAGGAACCATGTATGTGGTTACCAACCTACCAGAGAGGACCGATGAGTTTGGAAATGTCATTCATGAGAATGAGATAGGAGACCTAGAACAAGGAAATGTAGGACAAGGACCCCAGAATCCTAGAGGTAAGTCAGTTCTGACCAGAGTAATCACACCAGATTGGATCCCTCAAGACAACAAAAGCATAGAACTCTTCTTGAATAGAGAAACAGAGGAAGCCTTTTGGAGATTCAAGCCAGATCAACCTAGCCAATTGGGCATAGTCATCATCTATGAATTCAAAGATCCTGAGATACCAGGCAAAGTTGTCTACCTGGATAACACATCAAAGAAGATATTCTTGGTAACAGAACATGATAGACATGCATATACTTGGAAGAGTGAATTGATTTTCCCTCCACCAAGATCCAATGTTTCCCATGGCCTCCAAGGAGTAGGATCATCCCACGCTCATGAAGCCCAGAGAGAAAGAACTAGAGAGAGACCTGAGGTAAGTTTTGCACACACCGTGGGCAGGAATAGGTCAGGATTTGAAAATGAAAGACCTGAAAGAGAGAGACATCAAGCACATAGGCAACAAAGAGATGAACAGGATTTTCCATTGCCTAGACCCCGAGAGCACCCAAGAACCCTTAGACCCCCTCAAGTGATCAAGGCAATGAAGAATTATTTTGATGGGTCAGGAGATCCTTATGATCATGTGGCCGAGTTCAAACAAGTGTTAAGAGCTGAACAGGTTGAGGATTTGTTCACCCAGTATGAGGCATTTGGTCTGACTCTTAAGGGCACTGCCTTAGCTTGGTTTCAACCTCTGAGTAGTCGCAACTATCGCGATATAGGTCAACTGCTAGACGAATTCATTGTCGAATTTTCCAAGAGTGGTATCAAGCATAACACTTCATCTTTGATCCACAGCTTCAAGCAGACACCCCAAGAAACAGTGCGACTAGGAGGTAGAAGGTTTAGACACTACCTAGAAAGATGCCCTGCTCCAGAGCTACCCACGCCAGCCAAACAAGTGGCTTTGTTTTTAGATGGCTTACTAAGCACTAAGTTAAGATCATATGTGTACTTGAAAGAGCCTAGATCCATAGAAGAGTGTGTGCAGACGTGCATTGACATAGAAGATAACTTGGGTGAGGAGTTAAGATTGTCCAAACTCTATAAGGATTCTGATAGTTCTACTAGTCATACTTCAAAAATCTCCACGGAAATAGATGAGATAGCTGAGCAAGTTGCCAAGAAGCTGGGAGTCCAAAATAGACAAACACTGAGAGTCACCCCATTGAATCGGTGTTATACTTGCGGAGGTGACCACATGGCTAATGTATGCCCAATGCACAACCAGAACATGAGAGAAAGGAATAACCCATACTGCACTATTGAAAGGAAGTACACAAACCATACGGCTCAAGATTGTCCCTACAATAGGCAGGCTGTTAGACAAAATTATCAGCAACCTTACCCACAAGGTAGGTATCAGAACCAATACCAACAGCCATATTATAGACCACAACAGCAATATCAGGCACCATATAGGCCACAACCAGTCTTGGGAAACCAACCACCAGCTCCTACCAATGCAGTTCTAGTTAAGTATGCAGTGGCAGAAGAGAACCTTAATAGAGCATTGGTGCCAGTGACCCCACTGATCTCAGAGAATGACTCTCATGCTCATAGTTCAGACTACTCCCATGAAGGTAGCCCACATGCTTATTACACAGAGCCACCTGAACATAGTGAGATTTATCCGTATCAATATGAATCACTACTTATGGAACAAAATTGGGAGCCTGAATACTCAAATCTCATGTACACAAATGCTAACCCTAGGCCCCAATTAAGACAAGTAAGACCACAAGCCCCTAGAGGACCATGTTTCAAATGTCAGGGCGACCATTTCCATCGTGATTGTCCCCACCCACCATCTCTGAGTCAAGGACAAGCTATCACAATACAGGCTTTTTGTCCTAATTATGGCACGGACCATCTCCCCAGAGATTGTCCAAGAAACCCCTCTAGTGCACCCAAGATTACAGCCATTAATGTGGTAGGCTTAGTGGCAGATTCAAGTTCAAGTAGTAGTAATGTGGCACCTGTACAGACAGTTACTAGGGCACAAGCATTAAAACAAGATAAACCAGCAGAACAATCGGAGTCAAGTGAATCAGGAGAGCCTAGTAAGAGGAAAACAAGAATATGGAAAGATACCAGAGAAAAGACCAATCGCAAGTGGAATAAAAAGTTATCGGAACTAGAAGAAAGCTTAAAAGAAGCGAAGACAAAAATAGAAAACATTGCATCTCAAAGCCCCTCGCATGACGAAACTCCATCCACTCCACCTCATCCCACCCCACCACCCATTGTAAATAGGCCACAACCAGGGTCTGTTCTTGCAGATCCAACCCCAGAAGGCTTGTACATGATGTTCAAGGCCTACCAGGCTGGTCTTCAAGAAGGACCAACAGCTGCAAATCTAGACAAGAGTTACCCTAGAGCGGATTTAGAGATTGAACGAATGAAAATGTGCATGAAAATGGTAGAACAAGCTCAAGCTATACTTGAGACTAGTCAAAAGTTCAATCAGACAAACTCTGTCAAACCAGGTTTGCATTTCCAAGGGTTACTAGAAAGATTAGAGCAGTTGGTAAACAAACCACAAGTTTCTTTACCTCCACAGGCTCAACTAGTTATTGAGCGAGGAAGCTCACCACCAATGGGAGCTTATGTTCCTAATTCCACGGATGTTGGAATGCCTCCTTCAATTCAACAGTACTCTCAAGAGTTCTTGCGGGAAATACAAGAAGAGAAATGGGCCAAGGAGAAGGGTAACTCCCCTCCTATTCCTGAGATTGATGATCTTCATGATCAATTTCCCCAAGACATTCCATCTATTTACAGAGATGAAGTAGAACAACAAGAAGACGAAAGATTAGATTTTGAATCTAATACCCTAGAAGAACTGCCTCAATTTCCAGGCCCATGGGAATCTGAATCTCTCCAGATTAGAGCTCCCACAATACTGGTCAGACATGAAGACTCAGTGGTCCCAAGGAACACTGATGTCATGAAGAACACTAAGGTTCAATGTCATCTCACTATAGAAGAGCTGCTCAAAGCAAAACCCAAGCTATGGAATCATGTGAAGGATCAGGTTCCAGAACTTGAGTCCAATATGCCAAAAACAGGCTCTAAGCAAAAAGTACTAGAGATACCTCTAGACAAAATAGGGGACATGTGTGAGGGTGAAGAAGGTAATACTTATCTTCCAATCACCTACCAAGGTTACACAACCAAAGCAATCATAGATTCAGGTGCTGGTGTTGCTATTGCGATCACCTCCTTGTGGAAGCAATGGGGCAAGCCCACATTAAGACCAACTAGAATGAAGCTTCAAATGGCTGATGGTCATTTTGAAAGACCTCTAGGTGCTAGAAGGGATAACTCTAACCACTTGTGGTGTGGAGTTTGAACATACATTTGCTATATGTGACTTTGAGAAAAATAATGTCTATGAGATGATCCTAGGAAGACCCTTCCTACGACAATTGCAAATAGTACAGGATTGGGGAACTAACTCCTTGTACTTACAGCACTTAGGGGTCACCACCAAGGTCAATTTGAAGGATTACACCTTCAGAGATGTACCACCCCTACAGTGGAATTCTATCCACAAAGCGAAAGAAGATTCCATCTCTGTGCATTCTGAAAGTTCACCTAATCCATCATGGCTACATGAAGATACTCATTTGTGGATGTGCAAGGTCGCAGAGGAAGAGGAAAAACGTTTAAAGGCAAGAGAAGAAGGTACTTCGCCAGGTGTTGAAGCTCAAAGTCAAGGACAAAGCATGGAAGCACATCAAAAGGTGGACACACAAGGAAAGGGAGCAAGTAGGGAGCACCAAGAAGTGTATGTCAAATTTTCAGAAGAATCCCCTACAAAAATAGTGATTTCCATCACTAAAAACCATTGTAAATACCATTATCTATTTTTAGTAACTCCATTTTGTTCAAGCCGAGGAGTCCTCGAGCTTGAGGAGTATTAGAAGTACCATCATACCAATTTTCATAATTTTTAGACCTCGTTTGAGCCCTCAAATAAGCCCTGGAACCTAATTTTTAACTAGGCCGGACACTAGGTCTAGACAGGGCCAAAACTAGTCAAAAAACTATAAAAAGAGCTAGAGAGCTCATTTTTGGGGTTGGCTTGTTAGAGAATAGAACTTTTGTAAGAGAACTCTTTTGCAATCAAAGCTTTCCATTGTTCCTCTCTTTGATCTTACTTTGTGCGCGTGTGTGTGTATGTGTGTGCATGTTTGTGTGCTTTCTCTCACGCACTTGTGCCTTCACTTGCTCGTGGTCTTCATACCGGTCCTCACGTCTCCGCGGATTGACAAGTAAAGGAGGTGGTGCTTACGCTTGAGCTACACCAAATTTTGGCGCCGTTGCCGGGGAGAGTGCTTCGAGGACGAGCGTTGTGATGGTAAGATCGTAGATTTGCGACGTTGGAAGGTAAAGAAAACTGTCATTTCAGTTCATTTTCTGTTTTTTCCTCTTCATCTTCATCATCATCATCATCTCCACCTTCTTCCATCTTCTTCTTCATAGAGATTTCTTGTTTTTTAGTGCATTTTCACCATTTTCATACCATTTTTCATGCATTATTGTGTGGGAAGGAGTTAGGAGGTGCAAGGGAGAGCAAGCGCTGTGTTTTTTTCATGATTTTCTGCTCATACGGAGCTCGCCATAGCCGGCGCTCATAAATTTGAATTTCCCGCCAAAAAACGTGATTCTGTGATGAAAATCGCGATTCTGTGAAAATTCAAAATTTTTTGAAAAATCACGATTTTCAGTTTTCCCGCCTAAAAGTTGGTTGAAAAGAATCGCAATTCTGTGTTTTTTCTCAAAAAAACACGATTCTCTGCTCAAAATCGCGATTTTCAAAAAACACGATTCTCTGCTCAAAATCGCGGTTCTCACCAATCACGATTTTCAGCAAAAACACGATTTTGTGAAAAACACGACTTTCTGCTCAAAATCGTAATTCTCACAAATCACGATTTTCAGCGAAAAATACGATTTTGAGAAAAACACGATTCTCTATGACAAAATCGCGATTTTCATGCCAAAAACACGATTTTGTGAAAAAGGCGATTTTCAAAAACACGATTTTGTGCTCAACATCGCGATTTTCATATCAAAAACACGATTCTGAAAAAAACACGATTTTGTGAAAAAACACGATTTTGTAAATCACGATTCTGTGAGTCAAAATCGCGATTTTCAAAAACACGATTTTGTGCTCAACATCGCGATTTTCATATCAAAAACACGATTCTGAAAAAAACACGATTTTGTGAAAAAACACGATTTTGTAAATCACGATTCTCTGAGTCAAAATCGCGATTTTCAAAAACACGATTTTGTGCTCAACATCGCGATTTTCATGTCAAAAAACACGATTTTCAGAAACACGATTTTGTGATCAAAATCGTGATTTTCAGAAACACGATTTTGTGATCAACATCGCGATTTTCAAAAAACACGATTTTGTGATCAAAATCGCGATTTTCAGAAACACGATTTTGTGATCAAAATCGCGATTTTCAAAAACACGATTTTGTGATCAACATCGCGATTTTCAAAAACACGATTTTGTGCTCAACATCGTGATTTTCAGAAACACGATTTTGTGCTCAACATCGCGATTTTCTGAGTTCACAGAATCGCGATTCTCTGAAAGTTCACAAAATCGCGATTTTCTCCAAAGGTCCTGTTTGCCTGTTTTGACCCCCAGGAGCCTGAATTGGCATAACTTTTTCATCCAAAGTCCATTTTTTGACCCTCAAGTGGGACTAGGGAACCAAGGGGACTCCAAAGAATTTTGAACCATATCAAGGGGAAAATTTGGACTCTTGACTAAAGCTTATGAACCTGAGATCTGGTAGACACTTAGGCAAGGATAAACAAAGCATTAGATCTTCTGAGGCTAGTGTCAACCATACATCCAAGTCTTGGTCACAACAACTAAGTGGTCATCTTTTACTAAGTTCAGACACAAGTGAGTCAGAAATGTCTTTTAGTATGGGAAAACCTGCAGGTGGCTCAGGGACTGCCCATCTACAAACACCAGAAGGGCCCTATAAGACACAGTTGGAATATATTCGGACCAACCAATTAGGTGCTCGCATCTATGAGGATGGTTTGAGGCGATCAGTGGTCCAACTCAAAAATCCAGATCAATCCTTTGGACTTGAACACCCGGTGGTCAAGTTCGAAGAGGGTTCATACATTGATAAGGAAGGAACCATGTATGTGGTCACCAACCTACCAGATAGGACTGATGAGTTTGGAAATGTCATTCCTGAGAATGAAATAGGAGACCTAGAACAAGGAAATGTAGGACAAGGACCCCAGACTCCTAGAGGTAAGTCAGTCTTGACCCGAGTGATCACTCGAGACTGGATCCCTCAAGATAACAAAAGCATAGAACTATTTTTGAATAGAGAAACAGAGGAAGCCTTCTGGAGGTTCAAGCCAGATCAACCTAGCCAATTGGGCATAGTTATCATCTATGAATTCAAAGATCCTGAGATACCAGGAAAAGTTGTCTACCTGGATAACACATCAGAGAAAATTTTCTTGGTAACAGAACATGATAGACATGCATATACTTGGAAGAATGAATTGATTTTCCCCCCACCAAGATCCAATGTTTCCCATGGCCTCCAAGGAATAGGGTCTTCCCATGCTCATGAAGCCCAGAGAGAAAGAACTAGAGAGAGACCTGAGGTAAGCTTTGCACACACCGTGGGCAGGAATAGATCAGGATTTGAAAATGAAAGACCTGAAAGAGAGAGACATCAAGCACATAGGCAACAAAGAGATGAACAGGATTTTCCATTGCCTAGACCCCGGGAGTACCCAAGAACCCTTAGACCCATTCAAGTGATCAAGGCAATGAAGAACTATTTCGATGGGACAGGGGATCCTTATGATCATGTGGCCGAGTACAAACAAGTGCTGAGAGCCGAACAAATTGAGGACTGGTTCACCCAGTACGAGGCATTTGGTTTGACCCTTAAGGGCACTGCCTTAGCTTGGTTTCAACCATTGAGTAGAAGCAGCTATCACGATATAGGTCAACTGCTAGACGAATTCATTGTAGAATTTTCCAAGAGTGGTATCAGGCATAACACATCATCCTTGATCCACAGCTTCAAGCAGACTCCCCAAGAAACAGTGCGACTAGCAGGTAGAAGATTCAGACAGTATCTAGAAAGATGCCCTGCTCTAGAGTTACCCACTCCGGCCAAACAAGTGGCTTTGTTCTTAGATGGCTTACTGAGCACCAAGTTAAGATCATATGTGTACTTGAAAGATCCTAGATCCATAGAAGAGTGTGTGCGGACGTGCATAGACATAGAAGATAACTTGGGTGAGGAGTTAGGATTGTCCAAACTCTACAAAGATTCGGATAGTTCTACTAGTCATACTTCAAAGATCTCCACAGAAATAGAAGAGATAGCTGAGCAAGTTGCCAAGAAGCTGGGAGTCCAAAATAAACAAACACAGAGAGTCACTCCAGTGAATCGGTGTTATACTTGTGGGGGCGACCACTTGGCTAATGTATGCCCAATGCAAAACCAAAACATTAGAGAAAGGAATGCTCCATATTGCACTATTGAGAGAAAATACACAAACCACACGGCTCAAGATTGTCCCTACAATAGGCAAGCTGTTAGACAGAATTATCAGCAACCTTACCCACAAGGTAGGTATCAGAACCAATACCAACAGCCATATTATAGACCACAACAACAATATCAGGCACCATATAGGCCACAACCTGTCTTGGGAAACCAACCACTAGCTCTAGCCAACGTGATTCCAGTCAAGTATGCTGTGGGAGAGGAAAATCCAAATAGAGCTTTGGTGCCACTAACCCCATTGATACCAGATAATGACTCTCATGCTCATAGTTCAGACTACTCCCATGAAGGTAGTCCACATGCTTATTACACAGAGTCACCTGAACATAGTGAGATTTACTCGTATCAATATGAGGCACCACCTATGGAGCAAAATTGGGAGCCAGAATACTCCAATGTCATGTACACAAATCCTAACCCTAGGCCCCAGTTGAGACAAATGAGACCACAAGCCCCTAGAGGATCTTGTTTTAGATGTCAAGGTGATCATTTCATTCGTGACTGTCCCCACCCACCATCTCCGAGTCAAGGACAGACTATCACAATACAGGCTTTTTGTCCTGATTGTGGCAAAGACCATCTCCCCAGAGATTGTCCAAGAAACCCCTCCAGTGCACCCAAGATTACACCCATTAATGTGGTAGGATTAGTGGCAGATTCAAGTTCAAGTAGTAGCAATGTGACTCCCATACAAGCTGTCACTAGAGCACAAGCCTTACAACAGGATAAACCAGCAGTACAATCAGAGTCGAGTGAATCAGGAGAGCCTAGTAAGAGGAAAACAAGAACATGGAAGGATACCAGAGAGAAGGCCAATCGCAAGTGGAATAAAAAGTTATCGGAACTAGAAGAAAGCTTAAAAGAAGCGAAAACAAAAATAGAAGACATTGCATCTCAAAGCCCCTCGCATGCCGAAACTCCATCCACTCCACCTCATCCCACCCCACCACCCATTGTAAATAGACCGCAACCAGGGTCTGTTCTGGCAGATCCAACCCCAGAAGGCTTGGACATGATGTTCAAGGCCTACCAGGCTCGACTTCAAGAAGGGCCTACAGCGGCAAACCTAGACAAGAGTTACCCTAGAGAAGATTTAGAGATTGAACGGATGAAAATGTGCATGAAAATGGTAGAACAAGCTCAAGCCATACTTGAGACTAGTCAAAAGTTCAATCAGACAAACTCTATCAAATCAGATTTGCATTTCCAGGGCTTACTAGAAAGATTAGAGCAGTTGGTAAACAAACCACAAGTTTCTTTACCTCCTCAGGCTCAACCAGTTATTGAAAGAGGAAGCTCACCACCAATGGGAGCTTATGTTCCTAATTCCATGGATCCAGGAATACCTCCTTCAATTCAACAGTACTCTCAAGAATTCTTGCGGGAAATACAAGAAGAGAAATGGGCCAAGGAGAAGGGTAATTCCCCTCCTATTCCTGAGATTGATGATCTTCATGATCAATTTCCCCAAGACATCCCATCTATTTACGAAGATGAAGCAGAACAACAAGAGGACGAAAGGTTAGATTTTGAATCTAATACCTTAGAAGAACTGCCTCAATTTCCAGGCCCAGGGGAATCTGAATCTCTCCAGATTAGAGCTCCCACAATACTGGTAAGAAATGAAGACTCAGTGGTTCCAAGGAACACTGATGTCGTGAAGAACACTAAGGTTCAGTGTCATCTCACTGTAGAAGAGCTGCTCAAAGCAAAACCTGAGTTATGGAATCATGTGAAGGATCAGGTCCCAGAACTTGATTCCAACATGCCAAAAGCAGGCTCCAAGCAAAGGGTACCAGAGATACCTCTAGACAAAATAGGGGACATGTGTGAGGGTGAAGAAGGTAATACTTATCTTCCCATCACCTACCAAGGTTACACAACCAAAGCAATCATAGATTCAGGTGCTGGTGTTGCTATTGCGACCACCTCCTTGTGGAAGCAATGGGGCAAGCCCACATTAAGACCAACTAGAATGAAGCTTCAAATGGCTGATGGTCATTTTGAAAGACCTCTAGGATTGCTAGAAGGGATCACTCTAACCACTTGTGGTGTAGATTTTGAGCACACATTTGCTATATGTGACTTTGAGAAAAATAATGTCTATGAGATGATCCTAGGAAGACCCTTCCTACGACAATTGCAAATAGTACAGGATTGGGGAACTAACTCCTTGTACTTACAGCACTTAGGGGTCACCACTAAGGTCAATTTGAAGGATTACACCTTCAGAGATGTACCACCCCTACAGTGGAATTCTATCCACAAAGTGAAAGAAGATTCCATCTCTATGCATTCTGAAAGTTCACCGGATCCATCATGGCTGCATGAAGATACTCATTTGTGGATGTGCAAGGTCGCAGAGGAAGAGGAAAAACGCTTGAAGGCAAGAGAAGAAGGAACTTCGCTAGGAGATAGACCAGTTATAGACCCAGCCTACACACCGATGATCTTTCCAGATGAGGAATTTGAGCCTCATGGCTGGCCAGAAATCTTAGCCACCATGGACATTGCCGTCAATGAAGAACAATGGACACCTCATTGTGATGAGGAGGGTTATGATATCTCAGTGTTCATGTGTCAGCCCTTGCTAGAAGAATGTGACCCTAGTGATGTCATAGAAGAAGAAGAGAATGACGATGATATAGAGTCTCTTGTGATGGATAGTTGTTTTAACTCAGAGCAGCACTATCTAGAAGATATAGGAGTGTTCACCCAGAAAGAAGAAGAACCTCTCACAAGTATTAAAACAGTAAACTCAAAGGATGGAAGCGAAAGTAGTCAAAAGAAAAAGAAAGGAAAAGCAGTGAAACAAGAAGAGGAGGAATCATTGTTTGAAGTACCAGAAAACTTCAAGAAATATGAAGTTGACGACCGCAAAATTTTGGTACGAATGCCTAAGAGAGAGGCCATCATAGGAGAATCATATGATAATAAAGAAAAGACCAAGAAGATTGTAGTGACCATTGAAGAGAACGAAGAGAGATGCACATATATAGGAGATGACCTAAGTGCAAGAGAAGAAATGGAGCTTGTAGCTCTATTAAGGGAATATAGGGATGTGTTTGCGTGGCACTATAGAGACTTGAAAGGGGTAAATCCAAGAATTTGCTCTCATACTATCCCCATGACTGCTGATGCCAAGCCCACCAAACAGAAGCCCTACACATATAATGATACCTATGCAGCCAAAATAAAAGAAGAAATTGATAGGTTGATTGAAGCTGAATTCATCTATGAGATTGAGCATACTGAATGGGTGTCCCCCATTGTAGTAGTGCCCAAGAAGAACGGAAAATTGCAAGTGTGCATTAACCTGAAAAAAGTTAATGCCGCTACAATCAGAGATAGCTATCCGCTTCCAATCACCGAACATTTATTGGAGCGTGTTGCAGGCAAGGAAGTTTATAGCTTTCTTGATGGATTTTCAGGTTACAATCAAGTAGCCATTGCCCCAGAAGATCAACACAAAACAGCTTTTGCTACAGAGTGGGGAATCTTTGCATTTCGTGTGATGCCATTTGGGCTCACCAATGCACCTGCAACATTCCAAAGGCTCATGTGTCATGTCTTCAAAGAGTTCTTGCGAAAGAGCTTAGAAGTGTATGTGGATGATTTATGTGCTCATTCCCAAGAAAGAAGGGTTCACATCCCTGAGCTCAGACAAATCTTCAACAAGTGTAGAGAATATCGAGTGTGTCTAAACCCAGAAAAGTGTGTGTTTATGGTGCGTCAAGGTAAAATCTTAGGTCATATTGTTTCTAAGAATGGAATCTCAACGGATGAAGATAAGGTTCGAGCCATAGCGGAGCTGCCAAGGCCAAGGAATGTTAAAGAGGTACAAGCCTTTATGGGCCATTGTGGATATTACCGTAGGTTTATCCACATGTACGCGATCATAGCTAGACCCCTTTATGCCTTGTTGTCTAATTTTGAGTGGAACGACGAATGCGAGAATTCTTTCAATGAACTGAAGAAACGTTTGTGCACAGCACCAATATTGACCACTCCTGATTGGAATAAGCCATTCCATGTCCATGTGGATGCATCCAATCATGCCATAGGATGTGTGCTAGCACAACCCACAGGTGAAGGGAATTTAGATTTGCCCATAGCATATGCTAGTAGACAACTAAACCCAGCCGAAAGAAATTATACCACAACCGAGCGCGAAGGGTTAGGCATGGTATATGCTGTAAAGAAATTTAGACACTATTTATTGGCCAACAAGTTCAAGTTTTTCACTGATCATCAAGCTTTGTTATATTTGGTCAATAAACCTTGCAATACTGGACGCTTAGTAAGATGGTTCCTCTTACTAATGGAGTATGACTTTGAAGTTGTTGTCAGGAAAGGTAGAACCCACCTTCGGGCAGATCACCTTTCTCGCATTACTTCAGGAGAGTCACCACAAGGAGTGTCTGATGAACTACCTGATGCTTATCTGTTCAATTTGGAAGTTGTTCCTAAATGGGCAAATAAGTTGGTACCAGTCCTAACCTTCGGCCCTGCAAATAAGAATGTGAAAACATCACAAGAAGAAATTGTAAAATCACAAAAATATCACATATTGGCAGGAAGCATGTACAAACAAGATACTGAGGGTGTATTAGCTTGTTGTGTCGAGGATGATGAACATAGTAGTTGGTTGCAGCAAGCTCATGAGGGATTGCTAGGAAATCACTATTCTAAACAACGAACATTGCAGAATTTGAAACGTTTAGGAGTGTATTGGCCTAGCATGGACAAAGAAATACATGAGTGGATCAAGAATTGTCCAATGTGCAGAGAGAGACCACCAGTGGAGCATGCGACCCTTTATCAAGTATCATTAATTCCAGATTGGAGTGCTCCATTGGTAGAGTTTATGAGATCGGGAAGATTACCCAAAGAGGCCAGTCTAGCAAGAAGACGAAATATGGAGCAAGAGGCTCAAGGCTATGCCTTAGTAGGAGAGAACCTATACCGAAGAGGTAAAGATGGTTACTTAAGACTGTGCGTTCATGAATCAGACTATTTAAGGGTCTTAGAGACTGCACACAGTGGTGTTGCAGGTGGACATTTTGGTCCTGACCGAGTGATTAAGACCATTCTATTCTCAGGACTTTGGTGGCCCACTCTTCATATGGATGCACATACCTATGTGAAGAAATGTGACACATGCCAACGTGCACAATATCCAGTTAGAAAAGACGAGATGCCTTTGAGGCCAATGATGGGAGGGCGTGCATTTTCCAAGTGGGGCATAGACTTCATAGGTCCTGTTAATCCCCCTGCTAGAAACTCCCATGCAGAGTATATTATTGTAGCCACAGATTACCTTACCAAGTGGGTAGAAGTGAAAGCCACAACAAAGAATGATGCTCAGACGACGGCTAAGTTCTTATTCGAGAATGTGTTCACGAGATATGGGCTACCAATAGAGTTAGTGAGCGATAGAGGCACACACTTCTTGAATGAAGTCATTGAAAATCTTCTCCAAGAATTCTTGGTGATACATAAAAAATCTGCCCCCTATCACCCACAAGCTAACGGACAAGCCGAGAGTACCAATAAGATCCTTTGTAACGTATTGACCAAATTGGTAAATAATAAACGCTCTGATTGGGACAAACAACTTCATCATGCTGTTTGGGCTTATCGAGTTGCCTACAAAACAGTACTCAATGCCACCCCATTTCAGATGGTCTTTGGACAGAATGCGGTGCTACCACTGGATTTCTTAATCCCTGCTTTAAAAGTAGCACAAGAGCATGAGTGGAATGGACATGAATTGTCATCTAGGATCTTTGATCTAGAACGCTTAGATGAGACAAGGCTACGAGCGGCTGCAGGCATCTACGCTGCAAAGAAAAGGCAAAAGGCCTACTTCGATGCACACATCAAGGATAAGGGACTGAAAGAGGGAGATCTAGTGTTGGTTTACACACTGAAACAACATGCCCGTAAGTTGGAAAAACGAGGATATGGACCCATGATCATTAACAGAATTTCCACTAGTGGCGCGGTTCAATTGGCTACTTTAGAAGGTGATATCTTGCCAAACTATATTAGTGGTTGTAGAGTCAAGTTATATCAAGAACCTCTTACAGAGGACATGCTAATGAGACTCAACACTGCTAAGAAACGAAAAGAAGAAGAGTTAAGAGTGAGAGAAGAAGCACAGGCAGAGGCTAGAGAGCGCATAAGGCGAAATAAGTTAAGACGACTTGGCCTAGATGTCAACTCAAAAGCTCCAAAATATCACATGGATATGTGCCAAAAGTCAGGCATAGCGACTTCTCAGGTCATTGACCGAAGACCCTTTGTGACCATAGAGATAGGACAAGGGAAGGGTGCAAGGACGGTGAAAGCATTGATTGACTCAGGTGCAGCAAGTAGTGCAGTTAGACTTTCCTACTGCCAAGACTTGCAGTTGAACATCAATCCCATAGAAGCTTATCTCATAGGATTGGGAGGTGTGGAAACCCCTTGTTTGGGCGAGGTGGAACTTCCCATCTACCTTCAAGATGTTCCAATGAAAGTCAAAGCGCTAGTATGTCAAGATGAGAACCTTACAGAACCACTTGTCCTAGGTCAAGATTGGATCTATGACCATGCAGTTAACTTAAACCTAAGAAGTCAAATTCTTCAAGTTTGGGTAGATGAACAATGCATTACATTAGAATTAGAAAACTGCATGCTCCTAAATCATGGCACCACACACTCTCTTAGTTCTTCCAAGACTAATCATATGAAAGAAGATGTTGTATGTGTCAAAAGCTCTATGATGCAGAAGGAGTCAATCGTGGAAGACCAGGTTCGAAGGCGAGTGGATCTTTCTTCTTCTCCAAAGAATCAAGTAGCCACTGTAGTGAGCCCACCACACAAGCAAACACAACCGTTCACGACAACTGCTACATCAAATAGAAAGACACCATTCGATAAAAAAGCGGTTCCGGGCATGAAGCAGATCTGGGTACGCAAAGGAGAGCAACCACCAGCCTTGCCCCCACAAATCCCATCTAGGCAAGCCAACCAGGCCAGAAGACGAGGGAAGCAGCTCAGACAAGCTCAATCACAAGGTATCCAACAAGTTTGGGTGCCTAAGCAGTTAGCTGCAGCTCAACAAGGGCAATTACAGATGTGGGTACCTAAGAAGCTCCTACATCTACAACAACCTATGTTCTCCCACATGCAAAAGGTCTCAACAAAGAATCCAAAAAGAGAAGAGGGTAAGAACCACGTACAGAGACCAAAGGAAGATCAAATCAGCTCTTCAACATTAGTAGGAAGACATGCAAAAAGGATATGGGCTTGGAAGCCAAAAGTGCAAGTAGCCTCCACCGAACCAAAGCGTCAACCACACTGGATACCACAGTTCAGACAGCATCCAAAGAGAAAGACGCCTGAAGTGACCTCTACAGTGCAAAATGATGTTCTAAAATGGACTCCAATAAGGAGGATTACATCAGTTCGAGACTCAATGGATACCTCCACCAAGGTCGGCATCAACCTCCACAAATAACATCGCAAGCCTCGAACGAGCAACAACCATGTGCTCCTTGCACAACCCTGTCTTTTGCACCATTCAGGTCATGCATTTCCAAAGTATGCATTAATATAGGGCCACATTACACGGCCGTGCATAGACACACTTGAGAATCCCATGCACAAGAGCACAGTGACATATGTCAAACATTTCTATTGATACTAACTTTTGTGTTCTTGTTTGGTGATATCCTTTTCCTCAAAAAAAAAAAAAAAAAAAAGTGAGAGAGAGCTTGTTCCCAGGTGTGGCTTATGAAACATGAATGAGTCATGCTTAGTTGAAGGTGGAACTGTTGATTACTAGGCATTTATCAATTTGGATAGAAGTGTGTCTCGGCCAGCAGTGAGATTATTGCTGCCTTATCTGGTAGATGACAAGCACTTGGCATGAACATGGCATCTACAACTATGATTTTCTCTTACCATGATAGGAATAAAGAGCTTGAAGGTTTGCAACTTGAGTGATGCTTAACTACTTCATGTACCAGAGCATCCAAGGAGATATCTGCTCAAGGTAGTTCTGGCGGAGAAGACTCCTGCATATGGGAGCTAAAGAGAATATGTGAAACTCAGCTTGGTGTAGTTACCCAATGTTGCTTGCCAAGGAATATAAAGCAATTCAATTCTCAGTATTTCCTGAACCAGTATGGAACAGTAGCACTGGTGAATGGTCTATGTCAACCAGCATGGTAATCTTTTAGAAACCAGCACGTGTCCAATATTCCTCTGAGTGTCAATATAGGGAAGTGAACGTGCATGAGCCCAAGCTCATAAATGCACATTGTCAGTGACAAATGTTGCTTTGAAAAGAGGAGAGGGGATCCACCACTCAAAAGATCTCATCAGTGGACAATCAACATGGACATTCATCAACAAGGTTCCATCCCAAAGGCCGAGTGTACAACACGAAGAGACAAACATCCATCAACCTTCCCCATGGTAAGTATCTTTACTCTGGAAACACCATAACCATGATAGTTTAGGAAACCTCTTCGTCAGCATACCCTTGAGCACTTAGCTCAAGACCCGCAATTTTTGCACCATACTTCTTCCAATGCATTTTCCAAGTAAGCATGCGTAGGGCTACATTACAAGGCCGTGCACAAGGCACATTCTTTGTTCAACCCAGGCACGAACACACTTACCCATCATTCATTATGGGTTATGAGTAGTTGGCATGACTGCTCTCAACATCATCTTTGGAAGAGCTAGCGGACGTCATGGGAACAACATCCATATCTCGGAAGCAAATTGAAGCCAATAGTTGCTCCAAATCACTCTTGACAACCTCTTTTGAGCAACTTGCAGTTTTGAAAGCTCACAACGACACATTCTTGCTGGAATCCAAGGAACCAGCTCATACAAACGGATGGACACCACCTCTCAAAGCACTACATAGAACAGCCCTTCCAACAAGGGTCTGTCAGGGACGCCAGACTCGAGAGGGGGGGGAGTGTTGAAGCTCAAAGTCAAGGACAAAGCATGGAAGCACATCAAAAGGTGGACACACAAGGAAAGGGAGCAAGTAGGGAGCACCAAGAAGTGTATGTCAAATTTTCAGAAGAATCCCCTACAAAAATAGTGATTTCCATCACTAAAAACCATTGTAAATACCATTATCTATTTTTAGTAACTCCATTTTGTTCAAGCCGAGGAGTCCTCGAGCTTGAGGAGTATTAGAAGTACCATCATACCAATTTTCATAATTTTTAGACCTCGTTTGAGCCCTCAAATAAGCCCTGGAACCTAATTTTTAACTAGGCCGGACACTAGGTCTAGACAGGGCCAAAACTAGTCAAAAAACTATAAAAAGAGCTAGAGAGCTCATTTTTGGGGTTGGCTTGTTAGAGAATAGAACTTTTGTAAGAGAACTCTTTTGCAATCAAAGCTTTCCATTGTTCCTCTCTTTGATCTTACTTTGTGCGCGTGTGTGTGTATGTGTGTGCATGTTTGTGTGCTTTCTCTCACGCACTTGTGCCTTCACTTGCTCGTGGTCTTCATACCGGTCCTCACGTTGTGGTCGCGATCGGATATGGAAGGCTTTGAAAAATACATTAAGTTGCTTAATAAATTAAAAGGCGATTTGCAAACACGGAAAAGCGCTACGTGGAGTTCTTAGCTTAGATTTTCTAATAGAAGGTTTGTTTTTTTTTTTTTTTTGGATGTATGTAGCATAGGGTCGGGGAAGCATCCCGCTGGCTACTCTTGTTGGAGAAAACGGAAACGAGAAATGGACTAGCGCGCGTATATACTGAAGAAAGGAACGGTCAGCAACGTCGGCAGACAAAGATCGTTTATAGAATATCAGAGAAAAAGAGCTCGGAAGGTAGAGAAGTAGCGAACACCGACTGTTATGCTCTGTGCTCTGAGAATACTACTTGGATATATATCTAGAGAAACGGAGTTGCCAATACGCGTATTGAGATCTGTGTAAGAGCTTATAAGTATTAATCGCCGGCCTAAGCAGAAGCAACTCGCTATAAAGGTCTCTGTTTGGTCAACGTTTGGATCAGAGCAGAAAGAACTAGCGACTGGAGATTTCTTGAACATGGCTTCTGAGAGGTCTCACGAAAACTTATTATCAGAAGAAGCGCAGAAGTAGGAGAACACAATCAATCAAAGCTTTTGGTGACAAAGTGTACAATTTTGATCACTGTGATGCATCGGAACATAATCGAAGGTGGGAGAAAGGGCGGTCAGAAAGGCGGCAAACTCGTGCAGAGCAGATAGGAAGGGAAGGTTACCAGAGAATGGAACTGAAGGACGGTGCTGATCAACCAAGTCGTCGGTAAAAAGAGTTTGAAGGTCTGAAATGATAATGACAGCGAAGGGTTCAGATGTTTCACCGATAAACTTATATGCGATGAAGTATGCTTATGGACTTAAAACAGGTATGGAGAATGACCTTGAGAGCTATGAATGTTTACTGTGAGCATCGTTACATCCTGCAAACATCTAATTTCCATGTTTATTTGGTTGTTTTCGTTATCTATGGGTAGTTCTTATACATCTTGATAACTTTGTTTACATTCTATCAATATCTCTGAACCATAAGCTCGACAACGACTTTCACAGTACATATGTTTCTTTCTCTCCCGAGTAGAATAAAAATGTTTATGTTATTACGCACTGGTGCGCCTTTTATTTCGAGACATCTCAGGCAGCTTGAAATTTATTCTCCTTGGACGGGTTTCATTCCTTGTGTTCGTTGAATTGTCAGGGAAAGCATGATGAAACTGATCTTATAATTCCAATCTGAGATTGTTGTTTGCCGTTGTTTTACTAAAACAAAGCTTTTTTATGTGTATTGCGCATTGTAAGATCTTTAGTTTAACTTTTCAGAGATATAACTGCTGAGGTTTCTAGAAAAAAAAAACTGCATGATTTGGATTTCATAGTGAATGGTTGTGCTTTGACATGCAGAAATTCGGACTTCAATACTCTGTGCTTTTTACAAGGTCTCTGTCTGAATTGTTTTTCATAATAGAATTAATACTCGTAGACAATAAGACGCCCTATGTAGTTATCATAATGTGAATATTGGAATCAAATGGTTAGCAGTAGTCGTCGTCAACTAGTCGAGACTGTGGTGCTGGGATCTGTGTCTGTGTCCATCCTGAGGTGGCTAGCTTCGATCGCTGCTATATATTTGCTGATACTTGATCGGACTAACTGGCGCACCAATATCTTAACGGGTGGATAGCATTCGTTGCCATTGTTCTACGGCTGTTTTTCCCTCGACGTTTCCCTGATTGGTTGGAAGTTCCAGCTGCTATGATTCTTCTGTTGGTTGCTGCTCCGAGTCTTCTGGCAAATTATTTGAGATCTAGTGTCATTGGATATATCATTAGTCTCTTGATTGGAGTATATCTTCTGCAAGAGCACATAAGGGCTGCAGGTGGATTCCGTAAAGCATTTGCAGAGAAACATGGCATCTCGAACACAATTGTGAGGATTGGGTGTTGATGAAGTGGAAAAGGCTTGACTGACAGAATTTAAGAGGGATTCATTGCTTTGGGTTTGTCAGATAATGGAGGGAAGAAAGGAGTGAGAGCAGAATAGCTATTTTCCACAGACATATGACAAGTGCCATTTATCTGTATTGATCATCGCTTTCTTGGAGGCTACCTAGGAGTGGGAGTTTGGAGCACATCCGTGAGGTGCATCTCTAATCACAGTAGAAGGCTGAGCAATTTCGAGCTGTTTGAGGAACTCGTGAAGCACTACGAATAAAAGGGAATTTGAAAACTAGCCAAAAATGAGACTTTGCTTCTCATAATATGCGCACACTAAGGAAACATGGGAATTATGGAGTCAAAACCTCGGATCAAAGGCATATGCATTTGAACATGAAACAGGTATTCGACTGGTAAAGGACCGGGTGGAGACACTAAACAAGGAGGGATTGATAGTGGAATGAAGAAGCCTTTTGTAGGCTTATGCTTTCGATAGACGTTTCATGTGAGCTCGACGGGCATATTGTGACAGACGCAACGGAGCAGGTCATTACTTGTGAAAAGAACAAAAGAGTCTATTGCGCCTTTGAGTAGGAAAGGTGGTTTCATCAGGTTCTAATTCATTTCCCCTTCTCTAGCAGTGGTTAGCGTGCATGTTTGAATTGGAGTATTATCTTAGTGTAAATTTTCTTATGATAATTACTGAAAATTGCTTCTCTGAATGAGCATAATCGATGCAAGCCTTGACAAATTAGTTTGGAAATGCGATCATATGATCTGTTGACTGAACGTTAATTTTAAATACGTTGTACTATTGGATGCTGCCAAAAGTTCTGCACGATCGTAACTTCTTTGATGACAGAGTATAATTAATCATTTGACCTATTGAAAAAAAAAAATCTTTATGATTTGCTGAACACCAAACACGGAGAAAATACACACAACATATGTTTGAAAACATCGAGCTTTTGCGTGAGGCTTGTTCTTTACAAACTTTTGTTATATTGGTTGTGATGAAATTGTCATACATGCAACGTGTTGATGAAAATTGTGTTGGCTGAAATTGTTTCTTTCGCTGAGAGGAAAAGTACCTGCAAGTGATTTCTATGCAACCAACGTTGTGAATCATATTGTGGTGAAAGAACCCTTCAAAGTTGAAGCACATGATGGCATCTAGTCTATGAACAAAACCACTTTCATTTTTCCCTCCTTTCCATGAACTCCTCGACATACCTGGTGAACCCGACGTGAAAGGAGGAGAGTGTAGAGATCCTGATCCTAGTTTAAAGAGTGGTGCAGTTGAGTGAGCTCATTGTGCTTGACCATTTATGGGCGACGCAACGATGGATGTTATAACCCAACTTCTGCGCTTTCAGCAGGACGAGAAAAGACGAAGTGCCATTCAGGCATTTCATGAGCGAGTAGTCAGAAGAAGTGGATATTTCAGTGGTAAAAATGTTACTCGTTTTTGCAAGGAATATGAATTGGAGGCACGATACCTTGGTACGGGTCTAACACCATTAAGTGATCAAGAATTAATTGACAATTTTGTATACGTTTCAGAATTACATTTGCGTGACCGACTAGTTATGGATGCACCTCGACTAGTTATAGAAGGGCAAATAAGATGGTCACAATACAAGATGATACTCATAAGGATGTTTGCACTGGATGACGAAGATAAAGTGACTAGATCCACATTTCTAAAGTGGATACACAAACCAAAAGATCAATCTGTTCTAGATATAAAAAGGGAGTTTGATCAGCAATTTGCAGATTTATCTGATTATGATAGGAGGGCTATAGATCAAGAAAAGGTATCCTTGTTTCTCCGGGCTATAGATTCGAAAGCCCGAGAAGAAATTTTTCCACAATTACAACAGATAGGAACTGAGTCTGGTCTTACTGAAGACTGGGGTAATGTAGATGAAGCTGTTAGAGGATATGTAGAAAAGCAAAGAACTTTGTCTAAGTTCATGCAGAGCTGGCATGATGATATGCAAGAAGAACAAGCTCAGGCTGTTCAGCAACCTGTATAGAACCCTCAAGTAAACCTACCAACACCAAAGGATGTTGTGCCCACTAATACAATGGAAGATATGTTTAAAAAGTTTAGTGACCTTACGATTCAAAGTATGAAGCAGATGATTGAATCTCAATCTTTACAAGCACCGGCACCTAAAAATCCAAAAGCTCCAGAAATTAAAAGATGTATTTGGTGTGACTCTTTGGAGCATAACAGATACTCATGTGAGAGCTTCAAAGAAGCATTAGCAAAGAACTTGGTATTCGTTAAGGAAAAGATGATATATGACTCTAAGACTGGAGAAAAAGTAAACATTAATTTTGGTCGGGGAGGAATGACAATATTCTTCCCTGGCACAAGTGAAAACGTTGCTTCAACATCGCATACGTATGCATGTCAGGTAGTTGACGAAAATAATGATTTAGAACCGTGGTCTAAAGTAATAAAGTCCTTAGACCGCGGGAAGATGCATCATGAAATTTTAAAAACAACTAGTAATGAAATCCGAGAGGTAAGTGGATGGGATGATCCTGTAGATACTCTCTCGGTTGTTACATACCTACGCTCTTCGGTAGAGCATGAAGCAGTAGTGGAAGAGAAACGAAGAAGAACCAATGAGGGTGAAGAGGAGAAAAGAAGAACTAGGCATCAAGTAGAAGCTTCACATGAACAACCTCAAATACCAAACCAAAACCATCCAACACAAACAAACCAACCCACTCAAATAGATCCACCATCACAACCAACAATAATCCAACCAAATAAAATTCCGACTCAAGTTCAAATTCCTACTTCTGCTGAGATGCCAGTCTCTACCCACGATAATATTCCTCCTCAAGATCAAGAAATGCAACCTGTGAAAAAAGGACAAGGAAGAGTGAGAAATCCCTCATATATGCTAAAATCGCACATAGAGCAAGCCACAAATCTTAAACAAGTTCTCGAGAAAAGAGTGCTCGATAGTGTAATCGAATTTACACTCGGTGAGTTACTGGGAATAGCAAAAAGAGAATTTCTAGAAGTAATAATTGACCTCTTAAGAAGGAAACGACAACCAATAGCTGACATGCAAGAGATTGAAAGAATGGATGAAGAGACTCCTGTTCATACTGTGCAAGCGCAAGTTCAAGAGCTAAAAAATATACTTGAACCAATTGAGACTAATGTTCAACCGTGCGTGCATGAGGAAATATCCTTGGAGAAGAATCCTTCCGACATAACCCCTTCGAGTTATTACACTAAAGATCATTGGGCTCGAGCCACAACTGAGACGTTGGTAAGATTAGAGAAAATTAGCACTCCAGTTGTCGCTCTTATTGATCATGGATCTGAAGTTAACTTGATGTCCAAAGATCTCTATATGAAGGGGAAATGGCCAATAGACATGCAGCCTGGTTGGAGAATTAAGGCTACGAACTCGATGCCAGGTGAGTTGTTTGGTGCATGCCCGCAGGTTCTAGTTACAATTGGAGATGTCAGTGATTATCAAAATTTTTTCGTACAAGATCATTCTAGTTACTCATTGATTCTAGGGCAGCCATATATTACTGCCTTAAGAATGGAAACAAGAGTCTTAGAAGATGGATCGGCTTATGCGCGAATCCGTAGTAAGGATGGGAAAAAGGCAGTTCAATTCATGACGGTATGTGTAGATCATATCAGGAATAGAACTTCTCTTCGGACAAGACCTATTCCTGAAGAATACGAAGATCAAAGTTTTTAAAGGAAGCTTTCATAAGTCGGGACTATGAAGGCTTGAAAGGTGAAAAGATCCCGAATGTAAATATGTTTATATCAAGTTTTATAGCACTTTCTTCGACAAATTCATTTCAGTTTCGTGTTTTTTCTGAGTTAAAAAAGTGGGAAAAACAATACATAGCGGATCTTCAAAGAAACTTTCATGGATGTAGAGTGCTTAACTTCGACGAGGAAATCTCTAGAGTCTTTGATGAGATATCCTTTGCAGACACATTGTTTGATCTGCAAGAGTTAATTCAAGGAAAAAGGAGTGATTATGTGATTCAAACGCACTCTATTTCCATGTATAAGGAAATAGCAAAGTTTGAGCAAGATGAAATAGGTAAAGAAGTCTTCGTTGAAACAAAATACAAAACAATTGATAAAAAGATAAAGCCAGTCGCAGTTCCACTTCCTGAAGATAGTAATAAACTTATGGATGATGTAAAATCTCAGCCACCTCTCAGAGATAAGAGAAAAATAGGCCATAAATTCACTAAAGAAACGCTCGAGCAAATTCAATTGGGGAAAGATGGTTTCCTCAGCGAAAAAGAGAAGAATGTATTCTCTCGGATGTTATTTAAGCATGGAAAAGCTTTTTCTTTCAATGCCCAAGAAATTGGATGTGTAGATCCATCTGTGGTGACACCTATGATAATTTTCACAATTCCACATGTACCTTGGAATCTCAGACCGATTCCAGTACCAAAAGCTCATATTTCAAAGCTAATTGATCTGTTGAATGACAAAATTAGAATGGGGATTCTTGAGCCATCAAGTGCTCCTTATTCTAACCGTTGGTTTACTGTACCAAAAAAGAATGGGTCATTAAGATTTATCCAAGATCTACAGCCAGTGAATAAAGTGACAATTAGAAATATGGGAACTGGGCCTATTGTAGACGAATATGCAGAAGCTTTTGCAGGAAGATCTATTTATTCAATGGGAGATTTGCACTCTGGATATGATCAATTCCAGCTAGCTCTCGAAAGCCGTGATTTGACGACTATGAGGACACCACTTGGGCTTGTGCGCATGTGCACTTTGCCGCAAGGTGCCACGAACTCAGTGGCACATATGATGAATGGTATGCATAAAGTTCTTAGGGATTTTATTCCACATCTGACTATGCCATTCATTGATGATGTTCCTATTAAAGGCTGTGAAGAAAGAGATAGAGACGAGACTCTTGATGAGGATGGATGTAGGAATTTTGTTAAAAAGCACATAACTGATTGTGAATCCATTCTTAGTCGGCTGGAAGAGGTTCATTTGACATTGTCTGCTGAAAAATCAGTATTTGGAGTGCAAGAGGTTTTAATTGTAGGAAGTTTATGTGGATCTAAAGGAAGAAAGCCATGTCCAAAGAAAGTAGATGCCATCCAACACATGAAAGAGGTCTGCTCCTCGATTACTGAAGTGAGGAGATTTCTTGGGGCATGTGTTTTCTATGTTGTATGGATTCCCCATTTTGCCCATATTGCTGACCCACTTTATCAATTGCTTAGGAAAGGGCAAAGATTTCAATGGAAAGATATCCATACTCAAGCTGTGAGAAAATTAAAGAAAGCACTTGCAGAAGCTCCATTGCTTAGAAAGGCTGATTATACTAATAATAAAGAAATTTATATCACCATAGATACAAGTCCGACAGGTATAGGTTGGGCGATTGGCCAAGAGGATGATGAAGGAAAAAGATATGCAATTCGTTTCGGAGCTAAACTTCTAAATGTTCGCCAGAGAGGTTACCCTCAAATTAAGCGAGAGCTTTGGGGAATAGTGACTGCGCTAAAAAATGATAAAGAATATCTGATTGGGGCAAATGTGGTAGTAGAAACAGATTGTTTACCATTGTTGGGAATGATCGTGAATTGTTCCACTGCAGATATTGCCATGTTAAGATGGATAGCATATATTAAGTCGCTAAACCCTGAGTTTTTTCATATAGCTGGAAGGAATAATGTGGTGGCTGATATGCTATCACGAGCTATATATGAAAATGAAGATTCCATGATTTCTAATGATGAAGAGATAGGTCTGGACTTTTATGCTTCACATGTACATAATCTAAGCCTAAATGAAGCATCTACTGGACTAAATAGAAAGGAGCCTAAGCGTCAAAATGAAAGGCTTGGAATTTGTACTGAGTCTTCAAAGGAAGTTCAAAATAGCTTAGGAAGAGGGAAAGATAACAGATGGATAGAAGAAGAACCTTACAAGATCCAAATAGGAATAACAGAAAGATTCAATGAAGACGAATATGAAAATGAGTGGAAGGAAATCGGGAAATATTTAAGTATGAAGTGTCCTGATCTTAGTTGGAGCAAAGAAAAATTTTGTACCATTCGAAGAAAGTCAAGCAATTATTTCCTGAAAGATGGATTACTCTGGAAGCGAAGGATTGGAATGGGAAAGATGCCCCAGCAAGTTGTAGGTTGTGAAGAATCGAGAGGAAGGATTATGCGTGAAATGCATAGCTCACTATGGGCCGGTCATAAAGGCTTTCAAGGAACTTATGAAAAGATAAGGGAAAGATACTGGTGGCCTGGGATGTATGTGGATACCCAAAACTACGTAGCCACTTGTAAACCTTGCCAGATGTACTCCAATGTTAGACACAGAGATGAATTACATCCAACATATCCTCTTAATATTCACTATAAGTGGGTTGTTGATTTAGTTACAATGCCATTAGGGGTGCATCAGATGAGGTATATTGTATTAGCAAGGGAAGACCTAACAAATCATGTTGAAGGAAGAGCTCTAAGGACGAAAACTACAAGCAATGTATGCAAATTTCTACTAGAAGATGTGTTTAGTAGATTTGGTTATGTGGAGAAAATAGTTGCGGATAAAGGAGAGCTTGATGCTCAGGAAGCTAAAGACTTCTTTAAAAAATATGGAATTCGATTATCTCTCACCACTGCTTACAATCCTGAAGCTAATGGAAAAATTGAGCGTGGTCATCCACCAATTATTAAAGCTTTGGCTAAGGCTTGTGAGGGGAAAATAAAGAATTGGCCAAATTACCTTCCATTTGCCCTTTGGGCAGATAGGATGACATACACTAGAACTACTGGATATATGCCAGCAGAATTGATGTATTGTCAAAAACCTATTTTGCCGACGGAGTCACATGCTTTAGCGTGGACTTCCTTGCCTTGGGAAGATGAGGTGTCAAGAGAAGATCTTCTAGCAGTGCGGATTCTTCAACTAGAAAGAGGAAAAAATCTGGTAGAAGAAGCTGCATTTAAGCTTAGAGCTTCTAGAGAGAAAAATAAAATTGCATTTGACAAGACCCACAGGTTAAGGCCAAAAAGGTTGAAAGAAGGAGACTGGGTACTTGTTTATGATAGCTCATTGAATACTCAATATGAGGCTCGAAGAAAACTGGTTAAGAGATGGTTTGGTCCCTATGTGGTATGTAAAGTTTTTGATAATGGAACATACTCACTTAGAGAATTAGATGGGACCAAGTTAAAGGATTTAATTGCTGGAAAGAGAGTTAAGCTCTTTAAAAGAAGAGAGAATGAGAATTATGAGACGGTAATAAATGAAGACGAAGAAGATGAAAGTGAAGAGGAAGGAAGTGAAAATGATAAAGATGAGGATATCAATAAGGAAAATGATTAAAATAAATTATATCGTAAGATGATGTATATATATATATATAAACATATATATATAAGTAAAGCAACAAATAAATAAATGTATGTGTTTTACTTATTCATAAACTTCTATTAATACTAATTTTTGTTTCTTACAGGGTACTGACGGAGATTTGTGATCAGACTATTAATAGGAAGTTTTTTTTAGGTTTGATTGGACTATTTGACTATCTTAGGATCTGGAATGGACAGTGAAGATTCCAATGATACATCCATTCCTGAGGGTAGCATTCCTGAAAGATTTAGAGAGACGTCAAGGAGTGTGCCTGAAGGGAGAACCTTAGATAGTTCTTTCATATCAACTTACTTGCTCCCTACACCTGAAAATGAAGAAAGAATTCCTATAGAAGAGTTTGTTAAAGATCGTATCACTAGGGAGACTTTGATTTCATCATCAAATGAAAGAAGTATACTCAGGTATCGAAGGGCACGAACATATGGAGAAGATGATACTTCAGATGACCGTGAGTCATATATGGAAGTGGACCCAACAGCACTTCTTGTATATAGTCGTGACTTAGCAGAATATGCAGAACTCTTACAACAGCTTGCCTTGTTCCGTAGGGAACGTGAAGGGGGTGAGACGTCTTAAAGATAAATTAAAATGTTGTATTAAAGATATGTGTAAATAATGTTTATTTTGAATCAAGTTAGGTTTTTTTTATGAAGAATAAAGTCAGGGAAGATCCTCGGAGATCGGCAAGAAAATAAACATCAATGTATATAAATAAAGCCAGGTAATATTTTCCTTTTTGAATAATTTTTTTTATATAGATTTGTGTGAAATAAGCCTCTGATTTATGCAGGATGACCAAGTTCAAGTTTTTTTTCTAAAGGAAGAATGATTAAAGGCGACAAGCTCGAGCGGTTTCTGATTTTATACTGGTGAGATGTTATTGTTTCAGTTTCTTTTCCTCTCATATATATGTGTATGTATGTATATATATATATATATATATCCATATGAAAAGACTACATGGGTAGGGCATATAATATGTAAATAAATGCATAATTAAGAAAAATTAAGTAGAACAAAAATCTCGTGCCACTAATTAGATTACATGTAATGTATAAGGGCCAGGATTATATGAGTAAGGTTAGAAGATGGACTAGAACTTTCAAGAGCAAGACCTAGGAAGGTGAAGGGAAGACCTAGACTAAGTATCTGTATATAGTGGTGTTTACAAACACTTGATGAGTGAGACACTTCGACTTCTACTCTTGATCTCTCATCTGACCTAATCTTCAGATAGATTATATCTTGAGAAAAGAATTCTTATACCAGCCAACTATCTATATGTATGTGTATGTGTTGTTGGGTGCTGCGATGAGCTAGTAGGCGGGTGGAACTACCTTGGTCGGGTGATCATGGCCACGAGCTGACGCTAGTTGTGTCGTATGGCCTAACCTACATGTTGTTACGCGCTCATACGGGTTGATAGGCGGGTGGAGTCACTCTGACCGGGTGGTCAGAGCCACGAGCTGACGTTGATTTCGTATGAGGCTGACATTGTGAATCGTGCGCTATGTCGGGTCGGTAGATGGGTGGGCTAAACCTGGCCGGGTGGTCAGGTCCACGAGTCGCATCCGATTCCGACATAGGCCGAAAAGTGTGGAAAATTAAATAAATAAAAATAAAAGCAAAGATATAAAGGTTGAGCTGGATAAAGAATTAAAATAAAGAAAAACAGAATAAAAATATGAGAAAAATAAGAAAAGGGTCTGAAGGGGCTTCAGATGATAGGAGATCAATAGGGAAGCCAGAAGCGAGTTTCATAAATCGAGTTAGTGAAGACTGGTATATGCAAATGCTTCGGATAGGCTACTAGATCTGACCGGGTCAAGTTAACGAGAGAGCTAAGAAGTTTTCGATTTACTCATATGATTTCTAGTCTAAGTGCATTAGTGTATTCTGATATGTTGTATGAGATGTTTTTGTCTACCCTCTTCTCTTAATGTATGCCAAGTTCAATGTGTTTTCAGACTTCATGCATCAAGTTAGAATTTTCTTTAAGTCTTGTTTATATGCTATGACTACTTGATCCTTGCTTGTGTTTGATGTTATGTATGCAGGTGTGGTGCATCCGGAGGATGCACAGGTTTAGAGGGGGTGGATGTGGTCGCGATCGGATATGGAAGGCTTTGAAAAATACATTAAGTTGCTTAATAAATTAAAAGGCGATTTGCAAACACGGAAAAGCGCTACGTGGAGTTCTTAGCTTAGATTTTCTAATAGAAGGTTTGTTTTTTTTTTTTTTTTGGATGTATGTAGCATAGGGTCGGGGAAGCATCCCGCTGGCTACTCTTGTTGGAGAAAACGGAAACGAGAAATGGACTAGCACGCGTATATACTGAAGAAAGGAACGGACAGCAACGTCGGCAGACAAAGATCGTTTATAGAATATCAGAGAAAAAGAGCTCGGAAGGTAGAGAAGTAGTGAACACCGACTGTTATGCTCTGTGCTCTGAGAATACTGCTTGGATATATATCTAGAGAAACGGAGTTGCCAATACGCGTATTGAGATCTGTGTAAGAGCTTATAAGTATTAATCGCCGGCCTAAGCAGAAGCAACTCGCTATAAAGGTCTCTGTTTGGTCAACGTTTGGATCAGAGCAGAAAGAACTAGCGACCGGAGATTTCTTGAACATGGCTTCTGAGAGGTCTCACGAAAACTTATTATCAGAAGAGGCGCAGAAGTAGGAGAACACAATCAATCAAAGCTTTTGGTGACAAAGTGTACAATTTTGATCACTGTGATGCGTCGGAACATAATCGAAGGTGGGAGAAAGGGAGGTCAGAAAGGCGGCAAACTCGTGCAGAGCAGATAGGAAGGGAAGGTTACCAGAGAATGGAACTGAAGGACGGTGCTGATCAACCAAGTCGTCGGTAAAAAGAGTTTGAAGGTCTGAAATGATAATGACAGCGAAGGGTTCAGATGTTTCACCGATAAACTTATATGCGATGAAGTATGCTTATGGACTTAAAACAGGTATGGAGAATGACCTTGAGAGCTATGAATGTTTACTGTGAGCATCGTTACATCCTGCAAACATCTAATTTCCATGTTTATTTGGTTGTTTTCATTATCTATGGGTAGTTCTTATACATCTTGATAACTTTGTTTACATTCTATCAATATCTCTGAACCATAAGCTCGACAACGACTTTCACAGTACATATGTTTCTTTCTCTCCCGAGTAGAATAAAAATGTTTATGTTATTACGCACTGGTGCGCCTTTTATTTCGAGACATCTCATGCAGCTTGAAATTTATTCTCCTTGGACGGGTTTCATTCCTTGTGTTCGTTGAATTGTCAGGGAAAGCATGATGAAACTGATCTTATAATTCCAATCTGAGATTGTTGTTTGCCGTTGTTTTACTGAACAAAGCTTTTTTATGTGTATTGCGCGTTGTAAGATCTTTAGTTTAACTTTTCAGAGATATAACTGCTGAGGTTTCTAGAAAAAAAAAACTGCATGATTTGGATTTCATAGTGAATGGTTGTGCTTTGACATGGAGAAATTCGGACTTCAATACTCTGTGCTTTTTACAAGGTCTCTGTCTGAATTGTTTTTCATAATAGAATTAATACTCGTAGACAATAAGACGTCCTATGTAGTTATCATAATGTGAATATTGGAATCAAATGGTTAGCAGTAGTCGTCGTCAACTAGTCGAGACTGTAGTGCTGGGATCTGTGTCTGTGTCCATCCTGAGGTGGCTAGCTTCGATCGCTGCTATATATTTGCTGATACTTGATCGGACTAATTGGCGCACCAATATCTTAACGGGTGGATAGCATTCGTTGCCATTGTTCTACGGCTGTTTTTCCCTCGACGTTTCCCTGATTGGTTGGAAGTTCCAGCTGCTATGATTCTTCTGTTGGTTGCTGCTCCGAGTCTTCTGGCAAATTATTTGAGATCTAGTGTCATTGGATATATCATTAGTCTCTTGATTGGAGTATATCTTCTGCAAGAGCACATAAGGGCTGCAGGTGGATTCCGTAAAGCATTTGTAGAGAAACATGGCATCTCGAACACAATTGTGAGGATTGGGTGTTGATGAAGTGGAAAAGGCTTGACTGACAGAATTTAAGAGGGATTCATTGCTTTGGGTTTGACAGATAATGGAGGGAAGAAAGGAGTGAGAGCAGAATAGCTATTTTCCACAGACATATGACAAGTGCCATTTATCTTTATTGATCATCGCTTTCTTGGAGGCTACCTAGGAGTGGGAGTTTGGAGCACATCCGTGAGGTGCATCTCTAATCACAGTAGAAGGCTGAGCAATTTCGAGCTGTTTGAGGAACTCGTGAAGCACTACGAATAAAAGGGAATTTGAAAACTAGCCAAAAATGAGACTTTGCTTCTCATAATATGCGCACACTAAGGAAACATGGGAATTATGGAGTCAAAACCTCGGATCAAAGGCATATGCATTTGAACATGAAACAGGTATTCGACTGGTAAAGGACCGG
Source organism: Ceratopteris richardii (assembly GCA_020310875.1). Classification (NCBI taxonomy): domain Eukaryota; kingdom Viridiplantae; phylum Streptophyta; class Polypodiopsida; order Polypodiales; family Pteridaceae; genus Ceratopteris; species Ceratopteris richardii. The sequence goes on along the minus strand of CM035411.1, from coordinate 100,435,789 downwards.
GTGGAGACACTAAACAAGGAGGGATTGATAGTGGAATGAAGAAGCCTTTTGTAGGCTTATGCTTTCGATAGACGTTTCATGTGAGCTCGACGGGCATATTGTGACAGACGCAACGGAGCAGATCATTACTTGTGAAAAGAACAAAAGAGTCTATTGCGCCTTTGAGTAGGAAAGGTGGTTTCATCAGGTTCTAATTCATTTCCCCTTCTCTAGCAGTGGTTAGCGTGCATGTTTGAATTGGAGTATTATCTTAGTGTAAATTTTCTTATGATAATTACTGAAAATTGCTTCTCTGAATGAGCATAATCGATGCAAGCCTTGACAAATTAGTTTGGAAATGCGATCATATGATCTGTTGACTGAACGTTAATTTTAAATACGTTGTACTGTTGGATGCTGCCAAAAATTCTGCACGATCGTAACTTCTTTGATGACAGAGTATAATTAATCATTTGACCTATTGAAAAAAAAAATCTTTATGATTTGCTGAACACCAAACACGGAGAAAATACACACAACATATGTTTGAAAACATCGAGCTTTTGCGTGAGGCTTGTTCTTTACAAACTTTTGTTATATTGGTTGTGATGAAATTGTCATACATGCAACGTGTTGATGAAAATTGTGTTGGCTGAAATTGTTTCTTTCGCTGAGAGGAAAAGTACCTGCAAGTGATTTCTATGCAACCAACGTTGTGAATCGTATTGTGGTGAAAGAACCCTTCAAAGTTGAAGCACATGATGGCATCTAGTCTATGAACAAAACCACTTTCATTTTTCCCTCCTTTCCATGAACTCCTCGACAACGTCTCCGCGGATTGACAAGTAAAGGAGGTGGTGCTTACGCTTGAGCTACACCAGGAGATAGACCAATTAAAGACCCAGCCTATACACCGATGATCTTTCCAGATGAGGAATTTGAGCCTCATGGCTGGCTAGAAATCTTAGCCACCATGGACATTGATGTCAATGAAGAACAATGGACACCTCATTGTGATGAGGAGGGTTATGATATCTCAGTGTTCATGTGTCAGCCCTTGCTAGAAGAATGTGACCCTAGTGATGTCATAGAAGAAGAAGAGAATGACGATGATATAGAGTCCATTGTGATGGATAGTTGCTTTAACTCAGAGCAGCACTATCTAGAAGATATAGGAGTGTTCACCCAGAAAGAAGAAGAACCTCTCACAAGTATTAAAACGGTAAATTCGAAGGATGAAGGTGAGAGCAGTCAAAAGAAAAAGAAAAAAAAAGCAGTGAAACAAGAAGAGGAGGAATCATTGTTTGAAGTACCAGAAAACTTCAAGAAATATGAAGTTGACGACCGCAAGATTTTGGTATGAAAGCCTAAGAGAGAGGCCATCATAGGAGAATCATATGATAATAAAGAAAAGACCAAGAAGATTGTAGTGACCATCGAAGAGAACGAAGAGAGATACACATATATAGGAGATGACCTAAGTGCAAGAGAAGAAATGGAGCTCGTAGCTCTATTAAGGGAATATAGGGATGTGTTTGCATGGCACTATAGAGACTTGAAAGGGGTAGATCCAAGAATTTGTTCTCATACTATCCCCATGACTGCTGATGCCAAGCCCACCAAACAGAAGCCCTACACATATAATGACACTTATGCAGCCAAGATAAAAGAAGAAATTGATAGGCTGATTGAAGTTGGGTTTATCTATGAGATTGAGCATACTAAATGGGTGTCCCCCATTGTAGTGCTGCCCAAGAAGAATGGGAAGTTGCGAGTGTGTATTAACCTTAAAAAAGTTAATGCCGCTATGATCAGAGATAGTTATCCACTTCCAATCACAGAACACCTATTGGAGCGTGTTGCAGGCAAGGAAGTTTATAGCTTCCTCGACGGGTTTTCAGGTTACAATCAAGTAGCCATTGCCCCAGAAGATCAACACAAAACAGTTTTTGCCACAGAATGGGGAATCTTTGCATTTCGTGTGATGCCATTTGGGCTCACCAATGCACCTGCAACATTCCAAAGACTCATGTGTCATGTCTTCAAAGAGTTCTTGTGAAAGAGCTTAGAAGTGTATGTGGATGATTTATGTGCTCATTCCCAAGAAAGAAGATTTCACATCCCTGAGCTCAGACAAATCTTCAACAAGTGTAGAGAATATCGAGTGTGTCTGAACCCAGAAAAGTTTGTGTTCATGGTGCGTCAAGGTAAAATTTTAGGTCATATTGTTTCTAAGAATGGAATCTCGACAGATGAAGATAAGGTACGAGCCATAGCGAAGCTGCCAAGGCCAAGGAATGTTAAGGAGGTACAAGCCTTTATGGGCCATTGTGGATATTACCGTAGGTTTATCCACATGTATGCAATCATAGCTAGACCCCTTTATGCCTTGTTGTCTAATTTTGAGTGGAACGACGAATCCGAGAATTCTTTCAATGAACTGAAAAAACGTTTGTGCACAGCACCAATACTGACCACTCTTGATTGGAATAAACCATTCCATGTCCATGTGGATGCATCCAATCACGCCATAGGATGTGTGCTAGCACAACCCACAAGTGAAGGAAACTTAGACTTGCCCATAGCATACGCTAGTAGACAGCTCACCGCTGCTGAACGAAACTATACCACAATTGAACGAGAGGGATTAGGCATGGTATATGCTGTGAAGAAGTTTAGAAACTATTTATTGGCCAACAAGTTCAAGTTTTTCACTGATCATCAAGCTTTGTTATATTTGGTCAATAAACCTTGCAATACTGGACGCTTAGTAAGATGGTTCCTCTTACTAATGGAGTATGACTTTGAAGTTGTTGTCAAGAAAGGTAGAACCCACCTTCGGGCAGATCACCTTTCTCGCATCACTTTAGGAGAGTCACCGCAAGGAGTGTCTGACGAATTACCCGATGCTTATCTGTTCAATTTAGAAGTTGTTCCTAAATGGGCAAATAAGTTGGTACCAGTCCTAACCTTCGGCCCTGCAAATAAGAATGTGAAAACATCACAAGAAGAAATTGTAAAATCACAAAAATATCATATATTAGCAGGAAGCATGTACAAACAAGATACTGAGGGTGTATTAGCTTGTTGTGTTGTGGACGATGAACATAGTAGTTGGTTGCAACAAGCTCATGAAGGATTGCTAGGAAATCACTATTCTAAACAACGAATATTGCAGAATTTGAAGCGTTTAGGAGTGTATTGGCCTAGCATGGACAAAGAAATACATGAGTGGATTAAGAATTGTCCAATATGCAAAGAGAGACCACCAGTGGAGCATGCCACCCTTTATCAAGTGTCATTAATTCCTGATTGGAGTGCTCCATTGGTAGAGTTTATGAGATCGGGAAGATTACCCAAAGAGGCTAGTCTAGCAAGAAGACGAAGCATGGCACAAGAGGCTCAAGGCTATGCCTTAGTAGGAGATAACTTATACCGAAGAGGCAAAGATGGTTACTTAAGACTATGTGTTCATGAATCAGATTATTTGAAAGTCTTAGAAACTGCACACACTGGTGTCGCAGGTGGACACTTCGGTCCTGATCGAGTAATCAAGACCATTCTATTCTCAGGACTTTGGTGGCCCACTCTTCATATGGATGCTCATACCTATGTGAAGAAATGTGACACATGCCAACGTGCACAATATCCAGTTAGAAAAGATGAGATGCCTTTGAGACCAATGATGGGAGGGCATGCATTTTCAAAATGGGGCATAGACTTCATAGGTCCTATTAACCCCCCAGCTAGAAACTCCCATGAAAAATATATTATTGTAGCCACAGATTACCTTACAAAGTGGGTAGAAGTGAAAGCCACAACAATGAATGATGCTCAGACTACGGCTAAGTTCTTATTCGAGAATGTGTTCACGAGATATGGACTACCAATAGAGTTGGTGAGCGATAGAGGCACACACTTCTTGAATGAAGTCATTGAAAATCTTCTCCAAGAATTCTTGGTGATACATAAGAAGTCTGCCCCCTATCACCCACAAGCTAACGGACAAGCCGAGAGTACCAATAAGATCCTTTGTAACGTATTGACAAAACTGGTAAATAATAAACGCTCTGATTGGGACAAACAACTTCATCATGCTGTGTGGGCTTATCGAGTTGCCTATAAAACGGTACTCAATGCCACCCCATTTCAGATGGTCTTTGGACAGAATGCTGTGCTACCACTAGATTTCCTAATCCCAGCATTAAAGGTAGCACAAGAGCATGAGTGGCATGCACATGAGTTGTCCTCTAGGATCTTTGATTTAGAACGCTTAGGCGAGACGAGGCTACGAGCGGCAGCAGGCATCTATGCTGCAAAGAAAAGACAAAAGGCATACTTTGATGCACACATCAAAGATAAAGGATTGAAAGAGGGTGATCTAGTGTTGGTTTACACACTAAAACAACATGCCCATAAGTTGGAAAAACGAGGATATGGACCCATGATCATTAACAGAATTTCCACTAGCGGCGCGGTTCAATTGGCTACTTTAGAAGGTGATATCTTGCCAAACTTTATTAGTGGTTGTAGAGTCAAGTTATATCAAGAACCTCTTATAGAGGACATGCTAATGAGACTCAACACTGCTAAGAAACGAAAAGAAGAAGAGTTAAGAGTGAGAGAAGAAGCACAGGCAGAGGCCAGAGAGTGTATTAGGCGAAATAAGTTAAGGCGATTGGGCCTAGATGTCAACTCAAAAGCTCCAAAATATCACATGGATATGTGCCAAAAATCAGGCATAGCGACTTCTCAAGTCATTGACTGACGACCCTTTGTGACCATAGAGATAGGACAAGGGAAGGATGCAAGGATTGTGAAAGCATTAATTGACTCAGGTGCAGCAAGTAGTGCAGTTAGACTTTCCTACTGCCAAGACTTGCAGTTGAACATCAATCCCATAGAAGCTTATCTCATAGGTTTGGGAGGTGTGGAAACCCCTTGTTTGGGCGAGGTGGAACTTCCCATCTACCTTCAAGTTGTTCGAATGAAAGTCAAAGCGCTAGTGTGTCAAGATGAGAACCTTACAGAACCACTTGTTTTGGGTTAAGATTGGATTTATGACCATGCAGTAAACTGGAACCTAAGAAGTCAAATTCTTCAAGTATGGGTACATGAACAATGCATTACAATAGAATTAGAGAACCGCATGCTCCCAAATCATGGCACCACACACTCTCTTAGTTCTTCTAAGACTAATCATATGGAAGAAGATGTATGTGTCAAAAGCTCTATGATGCAGAAGGAGTCAATCGTGGAAGAACAGGCTCAACGACAAGCGGACTCCTCCTCTGGGGCAAGGACTAATGCCACCACAACAACTCAACCAACAAAGCAAGCACAACCAAACAGAACAACTGCTATATCAAATAGACAACGAGATTTCCAAAGGAAGGTAGTGCCGAGCATGAAGCAGATATGGGTACACAAAGGAGAGAAACCACCAGCCTTGGCCCCACAAATCCCATCCACGCAAGCCAACCAGGTCAGAAGACGAAGGAAGCAACTCGGACAAGCTCAATCACAAGGTATCCAACAAGTTTGGGTGCCTAAGAAATTAGTTGAAGCTCAACAAGGGCGATTACAGATGTGGGTACCTAAGAAGCTCTTACATCTACAACAACCTGTGTTCTCCCACATGCGAAAGGTCTCAACAAAGAAGCCAAAAGGAGAAGAGGGTAAGAACCACGTACAGAGACCGAAAGGAGATCAAATCAGCTCTTCAAAAGTAGTAGGAAGACGTGCAAAAAGGATATGGGTTTGGAAGCCAAAAGTACAAGTAGCCTCCATCAAACCAAAGCGCCAACCACACTGGATACCGCAGTTCAGAAAGCATCCAACGAGGAAGACGCCTGAAGTAATCTCTACAGTGCCAAATGATGTTCTAAAATGAGTCCCTATCAAGAGGAAGGATCAGTGGTCATCTCGAGATCCAATGGATACCTCCAACAAAGATGACATCAACATTTGCAGGTGACATCAGGCCTTGACGAGCGACAACCATGTGCTCCTTGCACAACCCTGTCTTTTGCACCATTCAGGTCATGCATTTCCAAAGTATGCATTAATATAGGGCCACATTACACGGCCGTGCATAGACACACTTGAGAATCCTAGGCACAAGAGCACATTGACATATGTCAAAGATTTTTATTGATTGATACTAAACTCTGTCTTCTTGTTTTGTGATATTGTTCCTAGTTAAAAAAAAAAAAGAAGAAAAGAAAACAAAAAAGAAAGAGAGGAAGAACTTGTTCCCAGGTTTGGCGCATGAAACATGAATGAGTCATGCTTAGTTGAAAGTGAAACCATCTATTACTGGGCATTTATCAGTTTGGATAGAAGGGTGTCTCGGCTAGCAGATGATATTATTGCTGCCTTATCTGGTAGATGTCAAGAACTTAGCATGAACATGGCATCCACACCTATGGTTTCCCCTTACCATGGTGGGAGTGAAGATCTTAAAGGTCCACAACTTGAGTGATGCTTAACTACTACATGTATGAGAGCATCCAAGGAGATATTTTCAAGAGTTTGTTTGGTACCCCGAAAATCCTTGTCTGTATACTAGATGAGCAGACTCCTGCTTATGGTGAACTAAAGAGAATATGTGAAACTAAGCTTGGTGTAGTTACCCAATGTTGTTTGTCAAAGAATATAAAGAAATTCAATTCTCAGTATTTGGCAAACGTTGCTTTGAAAAGAGAAGACAGAACCAGGCACTCAAAAAAAAATTTCGGTGGACCAGCAACATGGACATTCATCAACAATGTTCCATCACAAATGCCGGGTATACAACATGAAGAGATAGACATCAATCAACCCTTCACCACGGTAAGTATCTTTACTCTGGCAACATCATAACCATGATAGATTAGGAAACCTCTTTGTCAGCATACCCTTGAGCACTTAGCTCAAGACTCGTAATTTTTGCACCATACTTCTTCCAATGCATTTTCCAAGTAAGCATGCATAGGGCTACATTACAAGGCCGTGCACAAGGCACATACTTTTTTCAACCCATGCACATACACACTTACCCATCATTCACTATGGGTTATAAGTACTTGGCATGACTACTCTGAACATCATCTTTAGAAGTGCTAGAGGACATCCTGGGGCAACATCAATACCTAGGAAGCAATTCGAAGCTAGCAGTTGCTCCAACTCAATCTTGATACGCATTCATGCGGGAATCCACGGAAGAAGCACATACCAAGGGACTACGGCTTGCAAAGGTATGCAGTGACAAATGAAGGACCGGACAACCAACACTGCCAAATTTGGAAGATAGACAGCTCTTGTTCATACAGAATGGATACTACCTCCCAAGCACTACATGGAACAACCACTACAACAAGGGTCTGTCAGGGACGACAGACTCGAGAGGGGCGGGAGTGTTGAAGCTGAAGGTCAAGGACAAAGCATGGGAACACATCTAAGAGGTGGACACACAAGAAGAAGGAGCAAGTAGGGAGCTCCAAGAAGTGTATGTCAAATTTTCACAAGAATTCCCTACAAAAATAGTGATTTTCATCACTAAAAACCATTGTAAATACCATTTTCTATTTTTTTAACTCCATTTTGTTCAAGACAAGGAGTCCTCGAGCTTGAGGAGTATTAGAACTATCATCCTACCAATTTTTAGACTCCGTTTGAGCCCTCAAATAAGCCGTGGAACCTAATTTTTAACTAGGTCAGACACTAGGTCTGGACAGGGCCAAAACTATTCAAAAAACTATAAAAAGAGCTAGAGAGCTCATTTTTGAGGTTAGCTTGTTAGAGAATAGAGCTTTTGTAAGAGAACTCTTTTGCAATCGAAGCTTTCCATTGTTCCTCTCTTTGATCTTACTTTGTGCGCGTGTGTGTGTATGTGTGTGCATGTTTGTGTGCTTTCACTCACGCACTTGTGCCTTCACTTGCTCGTGGTCTTCATATCGGTCCTCACGTCTCCGCGGATTGACAAGTAAAGGAGGTGGTGCTTATGCTTGAGCTACATGGACTATCGTATTGATATGCTTTCGTATGTTCTGGTGATTCTGTATGATATGTGGTGGACTATCTACATGGGTAGAGTCAAAACTATTAGAATTCATATCACTATCAGTTATCAGGGGTGAAGAAGGCACTAGAGCCCTATTGAGGTTCTCTTCTATAGCAGCATATTTGACTAGGATGACATTAGTTGGGGGGGTGGTTGCTGAGCTAAAACGGGTTGAGGTCTCTGTTGAGCCTGATAAGGATAGTTTTGTGGAGGCCTATAGTAGTGAGGCTGAGCAATGTATTGACCTTGATACCTCCCTGGTTGGGGGTATGCTTGCTGGTAGTTTTTATCATACTACTTGTTTGTTGTATGGGAAATCTTAGGCAGTGTGATTCGTGTATCGTCTCTCAATCGTACAATATTGCCTGCTAGGTTTGGCTTGCGGTTGTGTTACATTGGGACACACATTTGCCATATGATCACCACCACAGGTGTAACAATGTTTGTTTGTTGTTAAGCAAGACATCTGCTTGCTAAAAAATCTTAGTTTTTGGGCCACTTTTTCTACTAGGTCTTTGATGGAGAGTGTTAATCTCCAAAAGAACAACCTACTCTTGAATTTAGAACACTTCTATATCAAGAGTAAGTCAAAATCTTCACCAATTTAAGTTACCAATGACCAAATATCAATTTCTTGACTAAACTGTGAAGAAGAAATTTTCTCAGAAAGTGTGCTGCATAGATCTTGCTCATTGACTGAGTAAATGTGTAAAGTCTTTTATAAAACTTTGTACAAGGTGTCACCTAAAGATTGTGCACCTTCTCCAAGTTAAATTACTTCAAAAGGTTCAGTAGATCTTGAGAAATCTACTTACCAAGTCAGCTATGTCTAAATCTGTACTTCTGAGAAGTCGATTTGGACACCCCTAACTTCTTAACTTTAGTTCTCACAATGTCGAACCCGTTTTATCAAATCCTTTTGGCTGTAGATAGCTTATCTCTCAACTTAGATTTTGAGCTATCATATGTGTAAAACTTTACACTGTGCACTGAGCACTACTCATTTCATTGAACTCGAAATCTGTGCCTGTTTCAGAAGACTGTGAACATTCTTTACATATGAATGTTCCTACACACAATTCTCTTAGCCTGATCACAATTAGAAGCTAAAACTTTATACAGAATTCTATCCACTCTAGACTTAGACTTGTATAAAAGCATTCCATAAAAGCTTTACCACAGAAGGAGAAGACACGAAAACTTCGGGCGCAAAGATTCTGTCATTTCTGAAGAAGACTACAACTGAATAAGAGAGAGACTTCAACTCACTTCACATATGTCTAATGACCTTTACAACAACTTATTTCTCTATTCCTATGCTCATACATAGTCTCTCCTTGTCTTCTCTCTATGCCCCGACATTTTTCCAAAATATATATAGGCAATTATATACAAACTTATATCAAAGCATAAGTATAAGTAACCTATGTCTTAACTAATGTACATATGTGTCCATATCTTGCACTCTGTGAATGTATCCATCTTCTATGCTTCAAAACTTGATTTCATCTCCATCCTTTGTCCTCCAATCTTCAATTGTTGATTGGTCTGCACCAACAGCTCCCCCTCAATCATCAATTGAGATTTCTCTTATCTTCTTTATACCTGCCATGTCTTTAAACTTCTGTAGCTTTGGTCCATCCAAGCTCTTTGTAAGCATATCAGCTATCTGATCTTTTGTTGAAGTATGTATGACTTAAATGTCCTTATCCATCACCTTCTCTCTTAGAAAGTGATACTGTATCTCAATGTGTTTAGTCCTGGCATGAAAAACAGGATTAGCAGCTAGATATAATGAACTCGTGTTATCACCATAAATGATAGGTATGCTCTGTATAGTATCAAAACTCTTCATAAGAGTTTTAAGCCAAATCACTTCTTTTGCAGCTTCAACCATGCTTTTGTACTCAGCTTCTGTAGATGACAAAGCAACTATATGTTGCTTCTTTGAGCACCAGGAGATTAGCTTATCTCCTACATAACACATATATCCATAGGTTGACCTTCTATCATCTGGATTACCTGCCCAATCTGCATCACTATAGATCTTGATATTTGTATCTGATGTAAACCCATAATACAAACCTTCTTTGAGTGTACCCTTAATGTACCTCAACACTCTTTGACCTGCAATCCAATGCTCTTTCCTAGGACAATGCATAAATTGAGACAAAACTCCAACTGCATATGATAAATCAGGTCTAGTTAAAGTAGCATAGATAAGACTACCAACCAAACTCTGATATTGTCTCATGTCCTTGAATTCTTCACCTCCAAATTTACTCAATTTGTGATTCACCTCCATTGGTGTAGGTGCTACCCTGCAATCATCCATTTTAAACTTGATTAAGAAGTTCTTCAAATACCTTTCTTGGGTCACAAATACTCCATGTTGAGTATATGTAATCTCCATGCCCAAGAAATATGACAAGTCTCCCAAGTCACTTATTTTGAACTCCTTTTCCATTTGCTTCTTTAGTCTTTGTATTCCTTCCTCATCTGTACCTGTAAGGATTATGTCATCAACATATATGCACATGTATATGAAACCATTATCACTTGCTTTGACAAGCAAGCTACTATCTGCTTTAGACACCTGAAATCCAAGTTCTTTCAAGAACTTTACAAGTCTATAATTCCATGCCCTTGGGGCTTGCTTCAAGCCATACAAAGCTCTCTTGAGCTTGCACACATGATCTGGATACCTTTTATCTCTGAACCCTTGAGGTTGCTCCATGAATACATCATCTGAAATATAACCATTCAAAAAAGCATTTTTTACATCAAGTTGACATAACTTCCAACCTTTACATGCAGCAATTGCTATAAGTGTCCTGATGGTTGTCATCTTTGCCACAAGACTATAAGTCTCATCATAGTCAACACCATATGTCTGAGCAAACCCTTTGACAACAAGTCTAGCTTTGTACCTAGACACACTTCCATCTGCAAACCTTTTTGTCTTATAAACCCACTTACATCCAATGATCTTCTGGCTATTTGGCTTTGGAACCAAATCCCATGTTTGATTCTCCAACAATTCATCAAATTCTTCCTTCATAGCTTTCTCCCAATTTTCTTTACCTTTTGCCTCTTCATATGTAGAAGGGTCTTCATCTGCTTTAATCATGTAAGCATAATCTTTGGTAGCCAGAAATGAAGTATCATAACTATACCTTGTAGGTTGCCATTTGTTCCTTGTAGACCTCCTAAGTTCTCCACTTCTTGAGGTTTCTGGTTCTTCACATTCAGGATCAAATCTTGGTGTTTCTTCCACTTCAACCTGCACTTCATTATTCTCTTGTTCATCAAATATCTGAACCTTTGATTTACCTTTCCTTTGGCTCACAATTTCTTCATCATCTGTATTAATATTGATAGTACCTGCATACAAAGTACCTTGCTCATCAAATGTAACATCTTTTGATACAAGAAAATGTTTTGTGGATGGATTCCACAACCTGTATCCCATCTGCTTATCATCATAACCAATAAACACATATTTTTCAGCTTTAGGTTCCAATTTGTGCCTTAATTGTGATGGCACATATGCATAGGCCAAACATCCAAATACTTTGCAATGGTCTAGTGTAGGTCTCTTACCCCACCATGCCTCATAAGGTGTCATTCCCTGCAAAGCTTTACATGGTAACCTATTGACCAAATAAGTAGCTGTATTTATAGCCTCAGCCCACAAATAATTAGGGCAATTTTTCTCTTTCATCATGGACCTTGCAAACTCAACAAGAGTTCTATTTCTCCTTTCTGCTACACCATTTTGTTGAGGAGAGTACATGCAAGTAACTTCCCTTTTTATACCTGCATTCCACAAGTAATTACAAAACTCATTAGAGAAATACTCTCCCCCTCCATCTGACCTTAGTCTCTTCAACTTATGTCCTGTAATTCTTTCTGCATATGCATGATAGTGTTTAAATGTATTAAACACTTCTGACTTATCTTTGATCACATAAATAGTGATCCATCTAGTAGCATCATCACATAAATCACATAATACCTTGACCCATTTATACTGAAATCCTTTGATGGTCCCCACACATCTGTATGAACCAACTCAAGCTTCTCTGAGTACATAAAACCATGCTTGGAGTAGGAATGCTTATGAGCCTTACCTAATTGACATGCCTCACATTTGTATGTCATATGTTGACTTGCAACATTAGGCAAACCAAGCACTGAACCATTGTTAATCATGTCTTTAATACCTCTTTCATTGAAATGTCCAAGCCTCTTGTGCCAAAGATCTAACTCAGAGATCTTATGTCCTCCATATGTGAACATGGCATGACCAATATTACCTTGAATCTTCAATGTGAACAATCTTCCTTCTTTTTTCCCTGAAACAATTTATTTATACCCATTGCTAGGGTCTTCCACAAACACTCCTTCATTAGTGAACCTTACTTCATAACCTTTTTCCACAATTTGTCCTACACTTATCAAATTCTTAGGAATTGTAGGAACATACAAGACCTTACTCAATAAGGTGCTTCCATCCTTGGCCTTCACTGATCCAATTGACTTCACATTATGCTTTGTGTTGTCACCTGTTTGAACAACATGATTAGATACCTTATTCTCCAAATCAGTCATCAAGGCTATATTACCACTCAGGTGATTGCTACACCCTGAATCAATGTAGAAGACTCTTTGATCTTCATTCTGCCTTTCACAAGTTGCATTCATTATCAATGTTGAATCTTCCTTTTGATCTGAAGCATAATTGTAGTAGGTGTTGTTATATTGTTGACTTTGGAAACCTCTACCTGCATTTCTTCCAAAGTAACCCCTACTATCTCTGCCTCTGAAATTACCTCTTTGATTTCTGCCTCCTCTTCCTCTTGAATTATAGTTCTGATTATATCCACCATTACTCTGATTATTATGCCAACAATCATTAGCTAAATGATTTGTCTTACCACAAATCCAGCATGCTTTGGCTCCATCTTTGTTGTTCCTGCCTCTTCCTCTACCTTTGCCACCTCCTCTACCTCTTAGGAAGTTGGCTTGACTAGTTGTGCCTTCATCTTCACCTGCTTGTTGCTTTCCTTTGCTATTCTTCTTCTTGTCCTTTGAGTACATTGCATGACCTGTACTTTTGTCACCATCTCCTTTAACATCCTGCTCAAATGTTAGCATATGACCTAGCAACTGATTTAAATCGGGAGTGAAATGATCAAGTGATAATTCTGTAGACAAAATGAATGGCTTCCATTTGTCATCACCTCTCAAACCTGTAAGGATTTGCCTTACCAATTTATCCTCCTCAATATCTTCATCAACAGCTCCTAATGCATCTGCAATGTCTTTCATCCTTGTTACATAGTCTGAAATGGATTGAGAGGCCTTCTTCTTAAAGGTTGTAAATTCTGACCATAAAGATGCCTTTCTTGACTTAGTAGTATTCTGGAAATGCTCCTCCAAAGCATTCCAAATATCAGTTGCACTTTCAAGACCTCGAATATGAGGTAACAAGTAATCATTAACTGCCATATATATAATGCTCCTAGCTTGAGCATCTTTCTTCATCCAATTTTTCAAATCTGCTAACTCTTCCCTAGTTGGAACACTAGGATCTCTGAACTGTGGCTTCTCTTCTTCTCCTGTGATGTAAGCTATTAAATCTTTGCTCATAAGATGAGCTTCCATCCTCATTGACCATGCAGGATAGTTTTCCCTATCCAATTTCTCTATCTGTAGAGAATCTCCCATCTTGTGTCCACCTGTGTATTGAAATCTTCAAGCTTTATGAATAATATGTGTACCTTTCCTCCAAATTAGAGTCCTTTTGTCTTTCTTGATGTCGTATGGTCTTCTCCTCAAGCTTTGCCTTCAAGCTTTCACCTTTTAGTTCTTCAATTGTTGAATTTCTTGAATCTGTAGCAGTCGGGATCCTCCTTTCCTTGATTTTGATGTTTCCTGCTCTGATACCACTGATGGAGAGTGTTAATCTCCAAAAGAACAACCTACTCTTGAATTTAGAACACTTCTATATCAAGAGTAAGTCAAAACCTTCACCAATTTAAGTTACCAATGACCAAATATCAATTTCTTGACTAAACTGTGAAGAAGAAATTTTCTCAGAAAGTATGCTGCATAGATCTTGCTCATTGACTGAGTAAATGTGTAAAGTTTTTTATAAAAATTTGTACAAGGTGTCACCTAAAGATTGCACACCTTCTCCAAGTTAAATTACTTCAAAAGGTTCAGTAGATCTTGAGAAATCTACTTACCAAGTCAGCTATGTCTAAATCTGTACTTCTGAGAAGTCGATTTGGACACCCCTAACTTCTTAACTTTAGTTCTCACAATGTCGAACCCGTTTTATCAAATCCTTTTGGCTGTAGATAGCTTATCTCTCAACTTAGATTTTGAGCTATCATATGTGTAAAACTTTACACTGTGCACTGAGCACTACTCATTTCATTGAACTCAAAATCTACGCCTGTTTCAGAAGACTGTGAACATTCTTTACATATGAATGTTCCTACACACAATTCTCTTAGCCTGATCACAATTAGAAGCTAAAACTTTATACAGAGATCTATCCACTCTAGACTTAGACTTGTATAAAAGCATTCCATAAAAGCTTTACCACAGAAGGAGAAGACACGAAAACTTCGGGCGCAAAGATTCTGTCATTTCTGAAAAAGACTACAACTGAATAAGAGAGAGACTTCAACTCACTTCACATATGTCTAATGACCTTTACAACAACTTATTTCTCTATTCCTATGCTCATACATAGTCTCTCCTTGTCTTCTCTCTATGCCCCGACATTTTTCCAAAATATATATAGGCAATTATATACAAACTTATATCAAAGCATAAGTATAAGTAACCTATGTCTTAACTAATGTACATATGTGTCCATATCTTGCACTCTGTGAATGTATCCATCTTCTATGCTTCAAAACTTGATTTCATCTCCATCCTTTGTCCTCCAATCTTCAATTGTTGATTGGTCTGCACCAACAGTCTTCTATCGAGCTAGAAAGTTTTGAGGATGCTAGAGATGAACAATATGAGTCCTTATAGACTTGTGAGAGTTCCAACTCATCTCCTAGGCGCTCCTCAATGTCTATACATATTCTTACACATTGCTCTAGTGTTCTGGGTTCCTTCAAGTATACATAGGAGCGAAGTTTAGAGCTCAAGAGGCCATCTAAAAACAAGGACACTTGCTTCGCTTGTGAGGGTAACTCTTGCATCAGGCATCTCTCAACATATTGTCTAAAGCTACGTCCTACAAGTCTGATTGTTTATCGAGGGGTCTGTTTGAAGCTGTGAATCAACGAAGAAATATCATGTCTGATTCCACTTTTAGAGAATTCCATGATGAATGACTCTAACAGGTGATGAATATCCCTAAATTGCCTTTGTTGCAATGGTTGGAACCAAGTTAAGTAGTATTCTTTAACGTTAGTTCAAATGCATTGTATTGTGTGAACATGTCTTCTACTTGCTCTGCTTGTAGCACTTGCTTAAATTTTGCAACATGGTCATAGGGATCTCTTGTCCCATCAAAGTATTTCTTCATTGACTTTAGTAATTGAGTGGGTCTTAGTATCTTGAGGTGTTCACGTGGTCTACATAGAGGAAAATCATCTCTACCACCTAGTATAATAGGTTCCCTTTGTCTCTCCAATCTATCATTGTCCCTGGTTGGTCTTTCTCTCCCTATGGGATGAGTGAAACTTACTTACGGTTTCTCTTTGTTCTTCTCTTTTTGAATGCCATGGGCTGAGGATGTCCCAACACCATGATGGCTAGCTTTCACATTTGTTCATGATGGGGGGAATACTAACTTGCCTCTCCATGCTGGACAAGTCTTGCACCTCACTCATGACCATACACCTGGCCATCTCCAGGAGTGACCTATTCTTTCATTCAGCAACTCCATTTTCTTGAGGTGTATATGACACTGTACACTAGTATTTTATCCCACGTTCAACTAGAAATGCATTACAATCAAAAGACGTATATTTCCCCCTCGATCAGAACAGAGGGTGCCCATTTTACATGTTGATAGATTTTTAACCGAAACCCAAAACTGTTTGAAGCACATAAACACTTCGGACTTTGCCTTCAATGGATATACCCATGCATGCCTGGAAAAATCATCGATGAAAGTCATGAAGTAAAGATAGTTCCCAAAAGAAGGTATTTGCATAGGACCACATACATCACTATGAACAAGCTACAATTTCTGAGTAGCTCAAACTTAGCCATCTTTTGGGAAGTAGGAACGCTGCATTTCACCCAAAATACAGCCTTCACATATTTGTTTATTGGGTACCTCAAGTTTGGGCAAAGAGGACACCATTTCAATTTTCTGCACGCATAGCAAACTAGAAAAATTCACATGACCAAAGAGTGCATGCCAAAGCTTTGCATCTGACATAGCCTGAGAATCATGTACTACACATGTCGAATCATTCATAGATAAAGCATCCGACAATGTAAAAGAACTACTTTCAATAGTAGTCAGAATGATCTTATCAACTCCCATGACAGGATAAGAGGAGTTGTTGGTGCATGCGACAGTATTCACTATAGGGGCAAGCTCGAGTGAAGTGAAGAAATTGCACTACGAGGTAATATGTTTGGTTGCCCCACTATCAAAGTACCAAACATCTGAGTCTACTACAAACATGCACTATTCAGGAGAAGATGGGTCAAAACTACAAACATGCACTATTCAGGAGAAGATGGGTCAAAACTACAAACAGTAGTAAACGACCATTCTTCATTCTATACTAGATTAGTAGACTCTGTTTTTGGTGTAGAGGCCTCTGCAACAACTATTCGAGCCTCTTTTTTCTCTGCCTCTTTTGCAGCTAGTTTTGGACAATTCCTTATGACATGATCATTTGTTTTGCAATATTTGCAAAACAATTTCTACTTTTTTATTTTCTTGTCTCTATCATCATTCTTTGATTGTGCAGAATTAGCAGATTTTTGCTTACTAGTAGAAGAGCTCCATTTACCTTTGCCCTTCTGACTAGCTAGGAAAGCTTGATCTACAACATGCATAATGGACCTGTTGTGCTACTAGACTGATCTTCTTGCAATAGACAAAGACTAACTCCTCAAATGTTAAGGCATTTGGATCGCCTTTCATACACAAATGAGAGGAATAATGACACATTTGATAGATAAGGCTATCAATGTATGTGCCTAAGAATCTCTACCATCAGAGAAAATTTGCTCTATAGTAGGTGCAGTAGAAATCACAACACGAACAGGAATCTACAGAATATCACCATCTTCGACGCCATCTGCATGAGCGTCAGTACATGTATTTGTAGGTGTAATAGGACATTTTTCAACACCCTACACAATATTCCATAGTCCTTTTGCAAACAATTCAGGATACATCATATAAGCCCATAATGGGTAATTCATACCATCCAACTTATCCTCAACAGCCAACATATGGAATACATCACTACTTTTAGCAATGGCCATTGACTAAAATACCTTGATGCAAAAAATTAATTGTATCTCAAAAAGTTGAATAGAACTACCCAATCAATTTTTGCTAAACCTGTAGTAGACTTCTAGATTATTATACTGGTGAACCAAAGCCTGTATATATGTTTGGCACAAAAAGATGAAATAGCCTGCACAAGCACTATGATAGTGCATTCCGAGGCCGAAACGAGCTTAGATCACGATTTTGGCACCCTGCGTATGCTCACCAAATGTCGTGTGATTCTGAGACTGTGACTGAAGGTGTGTGGATGATGCCTTAGATGAAGCGGTTACCTACTCTGATACCAGTGTTGGAGTTTGATTATGAGAGTATGACTGAAAGTGTGTTGATGATGCCCTAGATGATGCAGCGGCCTACTCTAATACCAATTGTTGGAGTTTGATGTCTACAGAAGCATGCCAACAACACAAGGACGAAGAAGAATCTTGGAGCACAACACACAATACTGAATGTATTACCACTAGAATGTACAAAGATAAGTAACCCGTTAGGGAAATAGGCATATATACAAGCTGAGGGAAAAAAAGATCCTAAAGAGGGAAAAAATTATCGTGATGGTCCTAGTGTGTTCACACACAACACTATCTAAATATATGAACATAGATTTGGAGGCCCATGAGTGAGAAACCCTTTGATCCCTCAATAGGATCACATACAAGACAAATGATGCAGTCAAAGAAAACAATAGCTAAATATTCAAGGAGCCAACCTTAGTGAATAATTTCTATTTGGATACCTAAGTGGTCGATGAAGGATGACCCCAATGCTAGACAAATCTGAGTGCCTAAGACTTGCTTACACACTCAAGTAGTTTCACATAACTCCTAGGTTTGAATCAGTGTTCACATGCACTCATCCCAACAACATCTAGGATGAAATCTACCATCACCACATCAACACGTAAAACTACACCTAGAGTTACTAGGACATGGGTACACAAAAAGTCCCATAACCAGGTAGAGTTACCCTTGGCACCCTTAAATGTCCTAAATGGCAAAATCTGTAATCCCATAAGGAGTGTGGAAAGTAAAACCTTGTAGTAAACGCCTTCACTTAACAATGTAAATACCTTTACATAAGGATAAATGCATTTTGATTATATTGCACATCGCGAGTATGAATCTAGGAATTTTACTAACCTTTTAACATCCACTCACTTTCACACGACACATCACCCTTACTAACTCATTGACTAGAATGAATATCATACTTATATTGTAAACGAGACAAGGTTTCATATCATTTCCAATGCAATACTAGTATGAAATTCTTCTTCAAGTAGATTCAGGAGCACTAACCACTATTAGCAGTATGGTTAAAGTGGTAGGAACCCGTTCGCAGTCAAGGACTAGTCATCAAACCATTGATATAGAGAGCTTGCCCATATTAGATGAACTTAAGGAACAACCCAAGGATATGAGGGAATTATAGATCATCACCATTCAAGACCCACCAATGGGCCATACAACTTAAGTCAGCAATAAATCACACTAGTTTAGTGAAGTGGTAGGTTCCTGCAGGGAAGGATCTTTTATCTAGGAAGTAGAGATTGAGTACAACAACATGTGGGGAAAGTATCACTTTTCACAAGAGAATTTGAACATCTATAGAATTCAATGGAGCTGTGTCTAGTATGGCAAAAAGTGGGTCTGGCATAGTATTTCAGTGCTAAGCTTTCAAAACCCAAATTTATGCATTTCTATTATCTTGTCAACTCTCTAACACTCAACAAGGACCCCAGAGCATCCAACACTTTGGTGATCCCATCCTTAGTGCATGGCAATGAGTTAAAATAGTTTCATTTGACCAACAAACTAGTACATGAAGCCTTAGATATGCGAGGTATGCACATTCCCACTAAGAAGGAAGGTTTGGTTCCCAATGGCATGAAGAATAGGGATCTCACAAGACTTAAGGATATGGTGGCCATGACACCAAACATCGTGGTCCACCTACGGATGTGCATGTAACATTTCACCTTCCGAGTGCAAGATGGATTCACAATGCCTCACAAAAAAGTATGGTTCAATTCGTATTTAGTAGATATGCAAAACATGACCATCAACTTACCACACTAGAGTATTGATGAGATGCACCAAGCTCACAAGCAATGGCCGTGGAAGGCATTGTTGCATGGATGGTATGCTCTTACAAGAATCATCTATAGATGCTTGGCTTATGACATATCCCTTCAACATGCACTATCCTGGGACACAGTCAAACAATTTAAGAGTAGGAAATCCTCAGCACCACCATCAAAGAGGATGAGGAGATCTATACCATGTGCTCAACCTAGAGGAGCCACATTGAATTTGGATGTAACTCTTGCACTACAAAGGGTAGTATGATCGTTCATGCTCTCATTGCCAAGGAGAAGTACAGATGTACCCAACTTGATTTTTCCCCCTCTGCCATCTGATTTAGAATTCCCTAGAGAATCCATCTAGAAGAGCTTAGTAATGAAGACTTTGAACATATTCTCCAAGATGTGAACCTAGAGTCTGAAGAAGGGGAGGGTGACCATCAGCAACAACATGAAGAAGAACAACAAGGACAAGAAGAAGAAGAAGAATAATAATAAGAAGAAGAAGAAGAATAAGAATAAGAAGAAGAAGAAGGAGGAGGATAATAATAATAATAATAATAAGAGCATGAAGATGAAGAACATGAGGACCAACAAGAAAGTGGCAAAACTGAAAGTGCCTCGGCCTATACTAAACAATTGCAAAGATTATATGAAACCATTGTGAGTCTACAAGAGCAGCAATGAATCTCATTTAGAATAGGCAAAGCCTTGATTGATCAGATCCTCAATGAAGAAGGTGTGGACTCCCTCTTTATTGAGACCCTCCAACTTATGACACAGACCTTAGGAGTTATCGATGCTGTTTATACCATGTTGCAAATACCAACACCTCGCTATAATGGATGATGAGTCGAGACATGACCATGCCCTCGTAAGAACATAAGGTTCTCTGTATTTGAACATGAAGCAAATACAGTTCAAGAGGCCACTTAAATAGCTACCATTGATTTGATAGTCGAGACTTATAGTCAAACTTCACCAATCTCCCCTCCGCACCCTCCATCCCCTCTCACCACTACAGATATATAGATAATCATAGAAACCACTACCACCCAACCCGCCAAACCTATCTTCCACACCTCGCTTCATATTGACACCACTAGAGTCACCACATACACCATCACATCCACAAATCCCTATTATTCTTTAGTTTCCCCTATCCCCCGATCCCCCTCAATACCCACCACACTACCACCATTTTGGGCACAATTCATGGGGTTCATGGACTCTGTTGCACCTTTAACATTACAGAGTTCTCAACCACTTGTCTCAACACTTTACACAGATGCTACAAGCACAACACCTGCCATTCCCATTTTCATGGCAGAACGCACACACACACAATATTTTTCAACCCTATGGACATCTCTCCAACCATGGAACCACCCCCTCCCCCTACACTTCCACAATCTCCCATTGCCCACTACCTATGTCACTGACACTCATCACAACATCATGCATGGCATACACATCTCACATTCCCATCTTCCATTCTCATCTTCCATTCCCATCATGAATGACCTCCCTCTCCACCTGTGGAACTAGAACGTGAAGAGTTAGTTGAAATCCCTGTGGAGGAAACATTCGAAGAGGTATACAAAACCATAACAACACTTGGGGTCACACAATAGAGGAATTTCAAGACATTCAAGATTGAAGTTCCTCAATGGCTCAAGTGTGTAGAGGAAATAGGCAGAACACATGATGATAGGGTGGCCATATAAATTCAATCATTGTCAAATCTTAAAGAAACTATAGTGAAGTCATAGTATTTCCAAAACTTTTCCCATTAATGTCTCATCACTACATTTAATTTGCAACATGTGCCTTATTTTGTACTTCTCACTGACTATAATGTAGAGATCAAAAGGGTGATTGGATAGGAACCCACTTTTTCAACCTAGTTTGAGCTAAAGGACCTCCCAAAAAGAGCACTAAAAGGAACCATTTTTCAACCAAACTGGCACAAAAGATTACTAGAAGCATACCCAGAGATGATGCGCATATGGTCCCATGCACCTTTATACATAAAGTTTACTCCATGCTACTTCTTGTTACCCCACCGATGGAAATGGCATGAGTTTGCAGTCAAGGTAAACACCACTAGAGGTTGCTCCAGCTAGTTAAATTACCCCTACCTTGCTCCCCCAGAGGGACACCTACTATTGCATACATGATCTCAACAATATGCCAATGGATACCACAATTTAATATGTAACTGACATCATCGCAAAAATGTCTATGGGATCTTCAAACTTATGACTATAGTGTTTAAAACGTTCAAAAATGTGAAGGCTCTATAAATCTCAGATGTGGGCTTCAATGAAGGGAACCTTGACTTGGTTTATGATATGTTGGCACTAGCCAGAGGCATAGAAGACGTGGAAGCATGTAAAGACAGAGCATAATGGAGTAGCAGGGAGTCAGTCGAATCATTTTTCAAACAAATATATTTCAAAATACTTTTCAAAACCTCCAACAATGATTTTCATCACTATTGTAACATATGTAACATAGAAAAAACCCTTTTTGTAATTCATAGCTCCATTTTGTGCAAGACGAGGAGTCCTCGAGCTTGAGGAGCTTAGGTAGAACGTGCATACCAATTTTGGTTATTTTTAGACACCGTTTATCCTTTCAAATAGCACTTAGAACCTATTTTTTAACTATGCCAATCACTAGATGTGAAACCGGTCAAAACTTGTCTAGAATCTATAAAAAGAGCTAGAGAGCTCATTTCTGAGGTTAGCTTGTCTGAATAGAGAAGAGCTTAGAGCTATTTTGAGCTTGTATGAGTGTTCTTGAGTAATAGAGTTGATTTCCTATCTTCCATTGTGTCTTGCTTGTCTCTTCGTTGTATGTGTGTATGTGTGTGTGCATCTCTATGCTTCTCACCTTCACTCTCACTTCATCTCATATTCACGATCTTCATATCACTTCTATCTCTTCCGTGGATTGACATTAAGGAGGTGGAGCTTCTTAACGTGGTTCTCACCATTGTGCTAGAGCAACACCAAATTTGGCACCGTTGTCGGGGATCGAGTCTAGGACGTGTGATGGTAAGAGTATAGCAAGAAGTGGCGTTGGAAGTTTTTGTTGTGGTTTTTACTTAGTTTTTTGTGTTTTTCACCTCCCCCACACTCCATCTTCATCATCGCATCATCTTCTTCCACTCCAAAAAAATCAAAAAATTCACCATATCCACGCATTCTCCTCATTTCCCCTCATTTGTGCATACGAGAGAGAGAGAGCTTTTGTGCTTGCATGTGCTATTGTGTTTTTGAGTTTTTTCTTGCAGGTACAGTGCTCTAGTGCATCAGAAAAGCTTGGAAAAGGTAAAATTTCACTTTTTGTCAGAGATCTGTCGTGTGTGTCAGACCATCGCGATGGTGTGTCAACTTCGACATTTTTGGTAAGCGAGTTCACCACAAGGTAGGCGACACCCGCACATACACGAATCCGCACTTGCATTTCAAAAATTTGCATTTTGGTGGACCATCACGATTGGCTCACGCCATCGTGATTGTGTCACACCATCATGATTGGCTCACGCCATCGCGACAGCTCACCATCGTGACGGTCTCATGTCATTGCGACGGTTCACTTGAACCATCACGACGGTCCTCGACCATCACGACGATACCCTCAGACCATCACGATGGTACCAAGTATGCCATCGCGACAACTCAAAATCAGACCATCGCGATTGGCTCACCCCATCGCGCCCATGACCATCGCGACAGTTCACTCGGACCATCGCGACTGCTCGCGTACCTGGACCATCTCGACAGTCCCAGACTATTGTGATTGTCCATCCCAAACGCCAATTTTAGGGTTTCAATTTTTGACCAATTTTGAGGCTAATTTTGGCAAATTTTTGGGTGACTAGACTCATAGGAGACCCTTTAGCTCATATTTGGAGAAAAACCTGTTTGTCAGTTTTTACCCCCGAGGGCTTATAGCTCGTTAGAAAGCTCTTTACGAGTACTAAACCTCAACTATTTTCTTTTCAAAAAGAATACGTTGATTTTTAGATAAGAAATTTTGAGGTTAACCTTGTTGGGACTAGAAAAGCCAAGGGGCATTAAAATTTGACCAAGAGGAAAGGGACCTTTAAAAGTGTATATATTCAAGTGCTTGATCATCCATTTGAGAATTGGTCTAATAGTGGATTTTTACAGGTCTAGCAGGGGTGATCACAGGCAATCAAAGCAAGGCAGTGAAGAACGCAAAGCTTGGGAAGCGTAGCTTCTTGGGCAACAGGGCAACCAACAAAGCTGACTTGAGGTTGGAAGAATACTCAACCCCCTCAGTCAATTACTAGCTTAGGATAATTGGTAGCATTGTGGATTAGATTAAAGGTGATAGAAACGATCAAGTTCAAGAGACTTAATTTTTCGAGTCAAAGACTAAAGTAAAGGTGTGTGATACGAAAACCTAAGGGAAAAGAATTAAAGTCTGATGGAACGAGAACTCCAAAGTACCACGGAAAGTCGATTCCTGATGCATACATTGAGACGAGAATCTAAAGGGATTTAAAAAGAATCAAAAAAGTAAGAAAAAAGAACCATTGACGATCAAAGAGTGCCGCGAAGAAAATTCATGAACCTTAGATCGGGCAAACATATAGGTAAGTCAGACAGACGAAGCCTTAGATCATCCGAAGCAAGTGTAGGAACTACTGCACGACCATGGGCACAACAATTGAATAATAGTTATCCCTACGATTTGAGCTCAGACATGAGTGAATCAAAAATGGCTTTTAGCACGGAAAGACCTAAAGGAGGGTCAAATGTCACATATTTAGAAAAACCAGAAGGACCCTATAGAACTCAATTAGAATTTCTCCAAACCAACCGCTTAGGTGCTCGCATCTATGAGGATGGTTTGCGAAGACAAGTGGTACAAATGCATAATCCTAATCAACCCATTGGATTGGAACATCTAGTGGTGAAATTTGAGAGAGACGTGTACATAGACAAGAAAGGAACGATGTACATCTTAAGTACTCAGCCAAATAATACCAATGAGTTTGGTGTAATTCAATTAGAGACGGAAGTTAGAGCCCAAGGAAAAGAACCATTAGAAGAACCTAGAACACCTAGAGGGAAATCTGTACTGACATGAGTACTAATCCCAGAGTGGATCCCTCAGGACAACAGAAGCAGAGAGTTGTTTGTGAATAAAGAGATAGATGAAGCATTTTGGAGGTACAGAACGGAACAACCTAGTGAGGTAGGCTCCATCATAATTTATGAATTCAAGGACCCAGATACACCTAGAAAGGTTGTATACCTGGATGAAACCTCAGAAAGAGTATTTGTGGTACCGGACCACGCGAGAAATACCTACACATGGAGAGGTGAGTTGGTATTCCCTCCATCTCGAGCAAATGTAAACGCGAGCCAACAAGGGGTAGGAACATCCTCAGCCCATGGCACTCAAAGAGAGAAAAACAAAGAGAGACCTGAAGTAAGTTTCAATCATCCCATAGGGACAGAGAGAACCACCATAAACACGGACAAAGTGGATAGACAAGGAGAACCTAGAATACCAAGCGGTAGAGATGATTTTCCTCTACCTAGACCACGTGAACACGCAAGAATATTAAGACCCACTCAGTTAGTAAAATCCATGAAAAACTATTTTAATGGGACAAGAGATCCTGTTGCTCTAGCACAATGGTGAGTACCAACGTGAGGAGCTACACCTCATAAATGTCAATCCGTGGAGACGTGAGGACCGGTATGAAGACCGCGAGCAAGTGATGGCACAAGTGCGTGAGTGAAAGCACACAAGCATGCACACACATACACACACACGCGCACAAGGTAAGAGCAAAGAGTGGAACAATGGAAAGCTTCGATTACCAAAGAGCTCTCTTACAAAACTGAAATCTACAACAAGCTAACCACGAAAATGAGCTCTCCAGCCCTTTTTATAGTTTTTGAGTGGTTTTGGCCCTGTCCAGACCTAGTGTCCGGCCTAGTTAAAAAATAGGTTCCAGGGCTTATTTGGGGGCTCAAACGGAGTCTAAAAATTATGAAAATTGGTAGGATGGTAGATCTAATACTCCTCAAGCTCGAGGACTCCTCGGCTTGAACAAAATGGAGTTACAAAAATGGAAAATGGTATTTACAATGGTTTTTAGTGATAAAAATCACTATTTTTGTAGGGATTTCTTCTGAAAATTTGACAGGTGCTTCTTGGAGCTCCCTACTTGCTCCTTCTTCTTGTGTGTCTACTTCCTTGATGCGCTTCCATGCTGTGTCCTTGACCTTGAGCTTCAACACTCCCCCCCCTCTTGAGTCTGTCGTCCCTGACAGACCCTTGTTGTCGTGGTTGTTCCATGTAGTACATTGAGAGGTAGTGTCCGTTACGTTCAACAGGGGCGATCCCTCTTCCCAATGTATCCTGGTCATTTGTCTGGGTCTTCACTTTGCCACTGTTATCTCTTGCAGTTTGTAGTCCCTTTGTACGTACTTCTGCCTTATACTCCATCTGGGTGGTGCATTTGTAAGTTTTCCAAAACTGCTAGCTGCTCAAAGGAGGTGGTCAATGTTGATTGGGAGAAACTCTCGGTGGTGGATGGCCTCCTTGCTCTTGTTGTTGTCATCTTGATGTCGTCTGGTTCTTCCAAAGATGGCTTTTCATAGTTTTCATGCCAAGTACTTGTAACCCATAATGAATGGTGGGTAAGTGCATTAGTGCATGGGTTGAACAAAATATGTGCCTTGTGCATGGCCTTGTAATGTGGCCCTATATATGCGTACTTGGAAAATGCATGGCAAGAAGTATGGTGCAAGAGATTGGGTCTTGAGCTAAGTGCTCAAGGGTATGCTGACGAAGAGGTTTCCTAATCTATCATGGTTATAGTGTTGTTGAAACATACACGTCTTACCGTGGTGAAGGGTCCGTTGATCTTCATCTCTTCGTGTTGTGGTTCCCTCATGGTGTTTGACCGTCGGCTTGTCCTTTTTGTTGAGGGATGTCCTTGCGGGAAGTTCGCTGATGAGCACTTTCAAGCACAGTGTCTCTCTTTTTTTTTTTTTTTTTTTTTTTTTTTTTGGAACACGATGGCATCAAACAAGAAGAAAGAGGTTAGTATCAATAACATATTTTGCATGTGAAAATTGTGTCTCATGTGCCTGGGATTTCTCAATTGTGTCTATGCACGGCCCTGTAAGGTGGCCCTATAGTGATGCATACTTTGGAAATGCATGACCTGAATGGTGCAAACGACAAGGTTATGCCAAAGGCACATGGTTGCTGTTGGTCGAGGCTTTTGATGTTACTTGTATACTCGATGAATTCTTTGATTGGAGGTGTCTATCGGATCTCGAAATAATGTAATCCTCCGGATTGGAACCCATTTTGGAATAGGGTTTGGTACTGTAGAGATCACCTCAGGCCAGTTCTTCTTTGGATGCAGTCCAAACTTTGGTATCCAGTGTGGTTGGCCCCATGGTTCTGTGGATGTTGCTTGTGCTTTTGGCTTCCAAACCCATATCCTGGGTGAGTGCCTACCTTTTTTTGTAGAAGGGTTGAGTTTAGCTTCCTTTGGTCTTTGTGCTCTGTTCTTACCCTTGGCTTTCCTTGGCTTCTTTGTTGAGGCCTTTCGCAGGGTGGGGAGCATAGGCCTTTGTACGTGTAAGAGCTTCTTGGGTACCCACATCTGTAATCGCCCTTGTTGAGCTGTAGCTAATTTTTTAGGCACCCAAATTTGTACCTGATTGTGGTCGGCCTTCATTGATAGCTTCGGTACCCAAATTTGATGGATTCTTCGTGCTTGACCCTGTCGTAAGTGCTTGGTCCTTCTGTTGTCATGGTCGATCTGGTTGGGTGGGAGTCCTTGAGGCAACATGGATGGTTGTACTCCTTTCTTTACCCAGATCTGTGTCATGCCCAACACTTCTTTCTTCTTGAGGGCTCTTTGTCTATTTGATAGACTGGCTGTCTTGCACTGTTTTGCTTGCTTCTGAGGTTGAGCTCCTATGGATGCTTTGCTCTTTAAAAAACAAGAAGAAGGTTCATCATGCCTTTGCGACTGTCCTTCCGTGATTGCGTCCGTTTGGATCATAGAGCTTTTGACGTCTACAACATTTTGTTCGAGAAGATTAGCCTTAGAGGAACAAAGAGAGTGTGTGGTTTCAGTTTCAGTGGGCATGCGATTCTCCAATTCTAATGTAATGCATTGATTATATACCCACACTTGAAGAAGTTGACTTCTTAGGTTCAAGTTGACAGCATGGTCGTAAATCCAATCTTGACCCAAGACAAGTGGTTCTGTGAGGTCCTCATCATGACACACTAGCATTTTGACTTTTATTGGAACATCTTGAAGGTAGATGGGAAGTTCCACCTCTCCCAAACAAGGGGTTTCCACGCCTCCTAAACCTATGAGATAGGCTTCTATGGGCTCGATGTTCAATTGCAGGTCTTGGCAGTATGAAAGCCGAACTGCGCTAGTTGCGGCACCTGAATCAACTAATGCTCTCACAGTCTTTACACTCTTTCCTTGTCCTACCTCTATAGTCACAAAGGGCCGTCGATCAATTATTCGAGAAGTAGTTATGCCCGATTTTTGGCACATGTCCATGTGATATTTTGGAGCTTTTGTGTTGACATCTAGGCCTAGCCGCCGTAACTTATTTCTTCTGATGCGCTCTCTAGCCTCTGCTTGTGCTTCTTCTCTAACCCTTAACTCTTCTTCCTTTCGCTTCTTAGCAGAGTTGAGTCTCGTGAGCATTTCCTCTGTAAGAGGTTCTTGATATAACTTGACTCGGCATCCACTAATATAGTTGGGTAGGACATCACCTTCTAAAGTGGCCAATTGAACTGCACCGCTAGTGGAGAGTCTATTAATGATCATGGGTCCATATCCTCGTTTCCAATTTGCGGGCATGTTGCTTTAGCGTATAAACCAGCACTAGATCACCTTCCTTCAATCCTTTATCCTTTACATGGGCATCAAAGTATGCCTTTTGCCTTTTCTTTGCAGCATAAATGCCTGCTGCTGCCCGTAGCCTCGTCTCACCTAAGCGTTCTAGATCAAAGATCCTGGAAGACAACTCATGTCCATTCCACTCATGCTCTTGTGCTACTTTCAAGGCAGGGATTAGGAAGTCTAATGGTAGCACAGCATTCTGTCCAAAAACCATCTGAAATGGGGTAGCATTGAGTACCGTTTTGTAGGCAACTCGGTATGCCCAAACAGCATGATGAAGTTGTTTATCCCAATCAGAGCGTTTATTATTTACAAGTTTCGTCAATACGTTACATAGGATCTTATTCGTGCTCTCGGCCTGTCCGTTGGCTTGTGGGTGATAAGGGGCAGACTTCTTGTGTATCACCATGAATTCTTGAAGGAGATGTTCAATGACCTCATTCAAGAAGTGCGTACCTCTATCACTAACCAACTCTATTGGTAACCCATATCTAGTGAACACATTTTCGAATAAGAACTTAGCCGTCGTTTGAGCATCATTCTTTGTCGTGGCTTTTACTTCCACCCACTTTGTAAGGTAATCTGTGGCTACAATAATGTATTCTGCATGGGAGTTTCTAGCTGGGGGGTTAATAGGACCAACAAAGTCTATGCCCCACTTTGAGAATGCGCGTCCTCCCATCATGGGCCTCAAGGGCATTTCATCTTTTCTTATCGGATATTGGGCACGTTGGCATGTGTCGCATTTCTTCACATAAGTATGTGCATCCATATGAAGAGTGGGCCACCAAAGTCCTGAGAATAAAATGGTCTTAATTACTCTGTCAGGCCCAAAGTGTCCACCTGTAGCACCGCTGTGTGCAGTTTCTAAGACTTTCAAATAGTCTGATTCATGAACGCACAGTCTTAGGTAACCATCCTTGCCTCTTCGATATAGGTTGTCTCCTACTAAGGCATAGTCTTGAGCCTCTTGCTCCATGCTCCGTTTTCTTGCAAGACTAGCCTGATGGGGTAATGTTCCCGATCTCATGAACTCAACCAATGGAGCACTCCAATCTGGGATTAATGACACATGATAAAGAGTGGCATGCTCCACTGGGGGTCTCTTCTGGCACACAGGACAATTCTGGATCCACTCCTGTATTTCTTTGTCCATGCTAGGCCAATACACTCCTAGACGTTTTAGATTCTGCAATGTTCGTTGTTTAGAGTAGTGATATCCTAGCAGTCCCTCATGGGCTTGTTGCATCCAACTAGTATGTTCGTCGTCCTCAACACAACAAGCTAATACACCCTCGATATCTTGCTTGTACATACTTCCGGCCAATATTTGATACTTTTGTGATTTTACAATTTCTTCTTTGCTTGTTTTCACATTTGTATTTGCAGGCCCAAAGGTTAGGACTGGTACCAACTTATTTGCCCATTTAGGAACAACTTCTAAATTGAACAGATAAGCATCGGGCAATTCATCAGACACTCCTTGCGGTGGCTCTCCTGAAGTGATGCGAGAAAGATGGTCTGCCCTAAGATGGGTTCTACCTTTCCTGACAACAACTTCAAAGTCGTATTCCATTAGTAAGAGGAACCATCTTACTAAACGGCCTGTATTGCAAGGTTTATTGACCAAATATAGTAAAGCCTGATGATCAGTGAAAAACTTGAACTTATTGGCCAATAGATAGTGTCTAAACTTCTTCACAGCATATACCATACCTAAGCCTTCTCTCTCTGTTGTGGTATAATTTCGTTCAGCTGCATTTAATTGCCTACTAGCATATGCTATCGGCAAATCTAGGTTTCCTTCACCTGTGGGTTGTGCTAGCACACATCCTATTGCATGATTGGAGGCATCTACATGGACATGAAAGGGTTTGCTCCAATCCGGAGTAGTCAATATTGGTGCTGTGCACAAACGTCTTTTCAGCTCGTTGAAGGAATTCTCGCATTCCTCGTTCCACTCAAAATTTGTTAACAACCCATAAAGAGGTTTAGCTATGATGGCATACATGTGGATAAACCTACGGTAATATCCACAATGGCCCATAAAGGCCTGTACCTCTTTAACATTTCTTGGTCTTGGCAACTCTGCTATCGCTCTTACCTTGTCTTCATCTGTTGAAATTCCATTCTTAGAAACAATGTGACCTAAGATTTTACCTTGTCGTACCATGAACACACACTTCTCTGGGTTCAGACAAACTCGATAATCTCTACACTTGTTGAAGATTTGTCTGAGCTCAGGGATGTGGTAACTTCTCTGTTGGGAATGCGCACATAAATCATCCACATATACTTCTAAGCTCTTCCGCAAGAACTCTTTGAAGACATGACACATGAGCCTTTGGAATGTTGCAGGTGCATTGGTGAGCCCAAATGGCATCACACGAAATGCAAAGATTCCCCATTCTGTGGCAAAGGCCGTTTTGTGTTGATCTTCGGGGGCAATGGCTACTTGGTTGTAACCTGAAAATCCATCAAGGAAGCTATAAACTTCCTTGCCTGCAACACGCTCCAATAGATGTTCGGTGATTGGAAGTGGATAACTATCTCTGATCGTAGCGGCATTAACTTTTTTAAGGTTAATGCACACTCGCAATTTCCCATTCTTCTTGGGCACCACTACAATGGGGGACACCCATTCAGTGTGCTCAATCTCATAGATGAATCCAGCTTCAATCAACCTGTCAATTTCCTCCTTTATTTTGGCTGCATAATTGTCATTATATGTGTAGGGCTTTTGTTTAGTGGGCTTGGCATCAGCGGTCATCGGAATCGTATGAGAGCAAATCTTTGGATCTACTCCTTTCAAGTCTCTATAGTGCCATGCAAACACATCCCTATATTCCCTTAATAGAGCTACAAGCTCTGCTTCTTCTTTTGCACTTAGGTCGTCTCCTATGTACGTACATCGCTCTTCGTTCCCTTCAATGGTCACTACAATTTTTTTGGTCTTTTCTTTATTGTCATATGCTTCTCCTATAATGGCCTCTCTCTTAGGCATTCGTACCAAAATTTTTCGGTCTTCCACCTCATATTTCTTGAAATTATCTGGTACTTCAAACAATGATTCTTCCTCTTCTTGTTTCACTGCTTTTCTTTTCTTTTTCTTTTGACCTCCTTCACTTCCTTTCTTTGAATTTATCGTTTTAATACTCGTGAGGGGTTCTTCTTCTTTTTGGGTTAACACTCCTATGTCTTCTAAATAGTGTTCCTCTGAGTCAAAGTAAGTATCCATCACAATGGATTCTAGATCATCGTCATTCTCTCCTTCTTCTATGAACTCATTAGGATCACACTCTTCCAACAAGGGCTGACACATGAACACTGAAATATCATAACCCTCCTCATCGTTCAAATTCCTCATCTGGAAATGTCATCGGTGTATAGGCTGGGTCTTTTATTGGTCTATCTCCTGGGGGAGTTCCTTCTTCTCTCGCTTTTAGGCGCTTTTCCTCTTGCTCTGCGACTTTGCACATCCACAAGTGAGTATCTTCATGCAGCCATGATGGATCAGGTGAACTTCCAGAATGCACTGAGATAGAATCTTCTTTCGCTTTGTGGATAGGACTCCACTGTAGGGGGGGTACATCTCTGAAGGTGTAATCCTTCAGATTGACCTTGGTGGTAACCCCTAAGTGCTGTAAGTATAAGGAGTTGGTTCCCCAATCCTGTACTATTTGCAATTGTCGTAGGAACGGTCTTCCTAGGATCATCTCATAGACATTATTTTTTTCAAAGTCACATATAGAAAATGTATGTTCAAGCTCTACACCACAAGTGGTTAGAGTTATCCCTTCAAGCAATCCCAGAGGTCTTTCAAAATGACCATCCGCCATTTGAAGCTTCATTCTAGTTGGTCTTAATGTGGGTTTGCCCCATCGCTTCCACAAGGAGGTGGTCGCAATAGCAACGCCGGCACCTGAATCTACGATTGCTTTGGTTGTGTAACCTTGATAGGTGATTGGAAGATAAGTGTTACCTTCTTCACCTTCACTCATGTCTCCTATCTTGTCGAGAGGTATCTCTGGGACTTTTTGCTTAGAGCCTACTTTTGGCATATTGGATTCAAGTTTTGGAACCTGATCCTTCACATGATTCCATAGCTCCGGTTTTGCTTTGAGCAGCTCTTCCACAGTGAGATGACATTGAACCTTAGTGTTCTTCACAACATCAGTGTTTCTTGGAATCACTGAGTCTTCATTTCTTACCAATATTGTGGGGGCTCTGATCTGGAGAGATTCAGATTCCCACGGGCCTGTGTAATGAGGCAACTCTTGTAAAGAATTAGATTCAAAATCTAATCTTTCATCTTCTTGTTGCTCTGCTTGGTCTCCATAGATAGACGGAATGTCTTTGGGAAATTGATCATGAAGATCATCAATCTCAGGAATAGGAGGGGAATAACCCTTCTCCTTGGCCCATTTCTCTTCCTGTATTTCCCGCAAGAACTCTTGAGAGTACTGTTGAATTGAAGGAGGTATTCCAGCATCCGTGGAATTAGGAACATAAGCTCCCATTGGTGGTGAGCTCCCTCTTTCAATAATTGGTTGAGCCTGTGGAGGTAAAGAAACTTGTGGTTTGTTTACCAACTGCTCTATTCTTTCTAGTAAACCTTGGAAATGCAAATCCGGTTTGACAGAGTTTGTCTGATTGAACTTTTGACTAGTCTCAAGTATAGCTTGCGCTTGTTCTACCATTTTCATGCACATTTTCATTCGTTCAATCTCTAAATCTGCTCTAGGGTAACTCTTGTCTAGGTTTGCAGCTGTTGGCCCTTCTTGTAGACGAGCCTGGTAGGCCTTGAACATCATGTCCAAGCCTTCTGGGGTTGAATCTGCAAGAACAGACCCTGGTTGTGGGTTATTTACAATGGGTGGTGGGGTGGGATGAAGCGAAGTGGATGGAGCTTCGGCATGCGAGGGGCTTTGAGATGTAATGTCTTCTATTTTTGTTTTGGTATCCCTTAGGCTTTCTTCTAGCTCGGATAGTTTTTTGTTCCACTTGCGATTAGCCTTCTCTCTGGTATCCTTCCATGTTCTTGGTTTTCTCTTGCTAGGTTCTCCTGCCTCACTTGACTCTGACTGCTCAGCTGGTTTTGCTTGTTGTGCAGCCTGTGCCCTAGTAACTGCCTGTACAGGAGCCACATTATTGCTACTTGAACTTGAATCTGCCACTAAGCCTACCACGTTGATGGGTGTGACCTTGGGTGCACTAGAGGGATTCCTGGGACACTCTCTAGGAAGATGTTCCTTGCCGCACTCAGGACAAAAGCCTTGTATTGTGATGTTTTGTCCTAGTCCCAGAGCTGGTTGGTGGGGACATTCACGAATGAAATGGTCGCCCTGACATCTAAAGCATGGTCCTCTAGGGGCTTGTGGTCTTTCCTGTCTCAATTGGGGCCTAGGATTTGGATTCGTATACATGACATTGGAGTATTCTGGCTCCCAATTTTGTTCTATAGGTGGTGTCCCATATTGATACTGAGAAGTCTCACTTTGCTCAGGCGACTCTATATAATAAGCCTGTGGACTATCTTCATGGAAGTAGTCTGAACCATGAGCGTGAGAATCATTTTCTGAAACCAATGGGGTTAGTGGCACCAATGCTCTATTATGGTTCTCCTCCGCCATCGTATATTTAACTGGGATCACATTGGCAGGAGCTGGTGGTTGGTTTCCAAGGACTGGTTGTGGCCTATATGGTGCCTGATATTGCTGCTGGTATTGAGGTTGATATTGTTGTGGCCTATAATATGGCTGTTGGTACTGATTCTGATACCTACCCTGCTGGTAAGGTTGCTGATAATTTTGTCTAACAGCCTGCCTGTTATAGGGACAATCTTGGGTCGTATGATTTGTATATTTCCTCTCAATGGTGCAATATAGAGCATTAGGGTTTCCTTGGGGTTGAGTCGTCAATGGACAAACATTAGCCATGTGATCTCCTCCACATGTATAACATCGCTTCACTGAGGTGACCCTTGGCATTTGTCTACTTTGAACTCCTAGCTTTTTGGCCACTTGCTCAACTATCTCATCTATCTCAGTGGAGGCTCTAGAGGTATGACTTGTAGAACTATCAGAGTCCTTATAGAGTTTGGATAGTCCTAACTCCTCACCCAAGTTATCTTCTATGTCAATGCACATCCGTATACACTCTTCTATGGATCTAGGCTCTTTCAAGTATACATATGACCTTAATTTTGTGCTCAACAGGCCATCTAAAAACAGTGCCACCTGTTTGGCTGATGTGGGTAATTCTGGTACAGGGCATCTTTCCAAGTACTGCCTAAATCTTCTTCCTGCGAGTCGCACTGTTTCTTGGGGTGTCTGCTTGAAGCTGTGGATCAAGGATGATGTGTTATGCCTGATACCACTCTTGGAAAATTCTACAATGAATTCTTCTAGCAGCTGACCTATCTCTCTATAGTTGCGACTGTTTAGAGGTTGAAACCAAGCTAAGGCAGTACCCTTAAGAGTCAAACCAAATGCCTCGAACTGGGTGAATAAGTCTTCAACCTGTTCAGCTCTTAGCACTTGTTTGAACTCCGCCACATGATCATAAGGATCTCCAAATCCATCAAAGTAGTTCTTCATTGTCTTAACCACTTGAGAGGGTCTAAGGGTTCTTGAGTGCTCTCGTGGTCTAGGCAATGGGAAATCATGATCATCTCTTTGATGCCTATGAACTCTATGTCTCTCCCTTTCAAGTCTTTCCTTTCCATATCCCGATCTGTCTCTGCCTACAGTGTCTGCAAAGCTTACCTCCGGTCTCTCTCTAGTTCTTTCTCTCTGGGTTTCATGAGCCTTAGATGATCCGGCTCCTTGGAGGCCCTGGGAAACATTAGATCTTGGTGGAGGAAAAATTGATTCACCTTGCCAAGTGTAAGCATGTCTGTCATGATCTGATACCAAGAATAATTTTTGAGATGTGTGATCTAGATAGACAGCTTTCCCTGGTGTCTCTGGGTCCTTGAATTCATAGATGGTGACTACTGGGCTGGGTTGATCCGGCCTAAATATCCAAAAGGCTTCCTCCGTTTCTCTATTCACGAATAGTTCTATGCTTTTATTATCTTGAGGGATCCATTCTGGAGTGAGCACTCTGGTTAAGACTGACTTGCCTCTAGGGGTCTTGGGTTCTCCTCCTAGGTCTCCTTGCTCTAGGTCTCCTATCTCATTCTCAGTAATGATATTTCCAAACTCATCTGTCCTATCTGGTAAGTTGGTAACCACATACATGGTTCCTTCCTTATCAATGTAAGCACCCTCTTCAAACTTGACCACTGGGTGTTCAAGTCCAAAGGGTTGGTCAGGATTCTTGAGTTGAACCACTGATCGTCTTAGACCATCCTCATAGATGCAAGCACCTAACTGGTTGGTCCGGATATACTCCAATTGGGTCTTATAGGGACCTTCTGGTGTCTGTAAACAGGCAATGCCTGAGCTACGTGTGGGTCTTTCCATGCTAAAAGACATTTCCGAGTCACTGGTTTCTGAACTTCGTGTGTAAGGATAACCACTAAGCTGTTGAGCCCAAGACTTGGATGTATGGTTGACACTAGCCTCAGATGACCTAATGCTTTGTCTATCCTTGCCTAAGTGTCTGCCAGATCTCAGGTTCATAAGCCTTGGCTTCTAGTCCCAAAGTTCTCTTATATTGCTCAAAATCCTTTGGAACTTCTTGGTTTTCTAGTTTTCCTGAGGGTCAACTTCAAAATACCCTATCTAATAATCCTGGCGAGCTTTCCAACAAAACCAAAATCACAGCAAACGGATTTCGTATGAGAAAGTTATGCCAGTTCAGGGTTCTGGGGTTAAAACAGGGAAACAGGATCACTCTGGGAGCTCAGAACAGACGAGATGATACCAGATTCTCCACGATACGATGCCTCTTTCTTACACGATACCACTTTAGATGATACGATACCACCGGGATTACTGAAATCGCGATACCAACATCACGATACGATACCAAGGTTTTACCACGATACGACACCAAAAATGGTATCGCGATACACTTCCTGGTAAAGAAACGATACGACACCACTAGTCTTGGCGATACGATACTATTTCAAGTATCGCGATACTACCTTGAGGAGTAGGCGATACGATACTAAAACTTCGATGATACGATACCAGAGGACCAGGGCGATACGACCTCAGAATGGTATCGCGATACCCGTGGAAAAGTGGGCGATACGATACTGCTAGGTAAGGTAAGATCGCGATACCAACTTCAGGACACGATACCAGAATTTAGACGATACGATACTAAGGCACCGGACGATACGATACCAGAATTTAGACGATCGCGATACCAACTTGGCCGACGATACGATACTGTACGATCAACGATACGATACCAGGTGGACCACGATACGATACCACCGGGCGACCGCGATCGCGATACCAGCACTTGACGATACGATACCAGAATGGTATCGCGATACCTCAAGTGGGCATGCACGATGCGATACCTCGACAAGTATCGCGATACACGGGAGTTCTGGTATCGCGATACCAAATCTCAACCAGACACGATACTTGGAGATTTTCACACCCAAATTCAAAAAATTTTGCAGGTTTGTGTACCTTGTGTCCTCCTTGTCCCTCCTATCAGCCTGTGGATGCAAAGTCACCCTCCAAAATCACAATATGATGCTCGCGATACCAGGCGCAGGTCGCTTCAGCCCGCACGATACTGAATTGAATTTTTGGAGTTTTGAGAGGTTTTCCAAGTGATTTTCTTCAGCGCTTTTGGTTCTCAGCTCCTCCTAAGCTTGTTTCTCACAGCCACGAGTAAAAAACGAGTGAATGTAGTGGCGAAAATGGAAAAAATCAGAGAATATGAAGAGGGAAGAAGATGATGATGAAGATGAAGATGAAGAAGAAGAAAAAACTCAGAAACTGAACTAGAAATTGTGATTTTTTTACCTTCCAACGTCGCTTCTCTACGTCTTACCGTCACACGCTCGTCCTCCAAGCTCTCTCCCCGGCAACGGCGCCAAATTTGGTGTTGCTCTAGCACAATGGTGAGTACCAACGTGAGGAGCTACACCTCATAAATGTCAATCCGTGGAGACGTGAGGACCGGTATGAAGACCGCGAGCAAGTGATGGCACAAGTGCGTGAGTGAAAGCACACAAGCATGCACACACATACACACACACGTGCACAAGGCAAGAGCAAAGAGTGGAACAATGGAAAGCTTCGATTACCAAAGAGCTCTCTTACAAAACTGAAATCTACAACAAGCTAACCACGAAAATGAGCTCTCCAGCCCTTTTTATAGTTTTTGAGTGGTTTTGGCCCTGTCCAGACCTAGTGTCCGGCCTAGTTAAAAAATAGGTTCCAAGGCTTATTTGGGGGCTCAAACGGAGTCTAAAAATTATGAAAATTGGTAGGATGGTAGATCTAATACTCCTCAAGCTCGAGGACTCCTCGGCTTGAACAAAATGGAGTTACAAAAATGGAAAATGGTATTTACAATGGTTTTTAGTGATAAAAATCACTATTTTTGTAGGGATTTCTTCTGAAAATTTGACAGGTGCTTCTTGGAGCTCCCTACTTGCTCCTTCTTCTTGTGTGTCTACTTCCTTGATGTGCTTCCATGCTGTGTCCTTGACCTTGAGCTTCAACAGATCCCTACGACCATGTTGCAGAATTTAAGCAAGTATTACGAGCAGAGCAAGTAGAAGATATGTTCACGCAATACAACGCATTTGGACGAACGTTAAAGAACACAGCTTTAACTTAGTTCCAACCATTGCACCAAAGGAAATTTAGAAACATCCATCACTTTTTGGAGTCATTCATCACTGAATTTAGAAACATCCATCACTTTTTGGAGTCATTCATCACTTCATTGATTCATAGCTTCAAACAGACCCCTCAGGAAACAGTTTGACTGGCAGGACGTAGGTTTAGACAATATGTTGAAAGATGTCCAATGCAAGAGCTACCCTCACAGGCCAAGCAACTGTCACTATTTTTAGACGGCCTGTTGAGCTCTAAACTACGCTCCTATGTGTACTTAAAAGAACCCAGAACGCTAGAGCAATGTGTGCGAATTTGTATAGTCATTGAGGATAACTTAGGAGACGAGTTGGAACTCTCGAAGGTCTATAAGAACTCAAATTGTTCATCTCTAGCATCCACAAAACTGTCCAGCTCAATAGAAGACCTAGCAGAAAAAGTGGCCCAGAAACTAGGAGTTTCTAGTAAACAGATGCCTAGGTTAACAACAAACAAGCGTTGTTACACCTATGGTGGTGATCATATGGAAAATGTGTGTCCCAATGCAACACAACCGCAAGCCAACCCTAGTGGCCAGTACTGTACGATTGAGAGATGATACATGAATCATACGGCTCAAGACTACCCATACAAAAAACAAGCAATGAGACAGAACTACCAGCAAGCATACCCGCAACCATGCACGTATCAAGGTCAATATAATACTCAACCTCATTATTATAGGCCTCCACAGAACTATACTTATCAGGCTCAACAAAGACCTCGACCTGTCTTAGCTCAGCAGCCTCCCCCACCAGCTAATGTTATCTCAGTCAAATATGCTGCTGTAGAAGAAAACCTCAATAGGGCTTTAGTGCCTTCATCACCCTTGATCACAGAAAGTGACCCATGTTGGTGCATTTTGCCCAAGCCTACATGCTTGATATGCTTGATATTATCCTCATTTGTAAGTCACATGAGTAGTCATGTGAACACCTCTTGTAAAAGAGTACATTTTATCTCTTGTAAATGGAAAAAGAAAAAAGTAAAAGGATGGCTTACCTCATCCATGATGTAAAAGCAAATTCGTGGCTCCAACTACCAAAATCACGAATTTTTGAGCTGAGGGAATCTCTCCTAACTTTGGGGATCACTTTTAGGTGGAGCCATTCGAATTCGAATTCAAAACTCCCTCCAAGAATAGCTATAAAAGGAGCAAGAAGGAAGAGGCGATTAGCAAGCCTTGTACGTGACCACTTGATGTCATTTTGTAGAGATTGAAGAGCTTACTCCATAGCTCTATCATTCTACTCCCATTGTGCAAAGATTCATTGCCAATGTGGTTGTAATCATATGTGAATCTATACATTTATTATCATCTACCTCTCTGTTTTGTTCTCTGCTATACTCACTCAGAGCAGTAACTTCAGAAGGTCATATCTCGAGTTTTACTGAACCTTTTTCAGTGTGTTAAAGTGCGTTGGATAGCTCTCACTGTCTAGTTTTTACCTATAAATTTTCAAGGTCATTGGATTTATACTTTTGGAGATATCTGCATTTTACTGCTTACTGGTCTATCTCTGCAGAGCCCCGAGAATTGTGGGAATGTTCCAGAACTTGATGAAACTTGTTCTCAGTGCTCAGTCCATCATTTGAAGTGTTTTAACTTGGAATAGGAAGCTTGCTAAGTCTATTTGCTATGCCCAAAAGGAATTTTTCTAATTCTTTCCAGGTTGAGAGCACTGTTCATTTTTTCCAGCAGGTGTATGTCCAAAAATAGCAAGTTTTGGGAGCTAGTCATTTCGTAACTTGTCGGTCTTGACTTAAACTTTTGGGATACATGTTCCAAAGTACTTGGCTGATATTTTGGTGGATTTAGGAAGCTCAAAGGGTCTACTAATCAACTCTGAAGTCTCAGTTGGCTGGTGTGAAGCTGGTTGTAGCGGCACCTACTCATCTTTGGATTGCATCCACCATCTCTCTTCACAGTGGTATCAGAGCATAGTCAAGCAACATGGGAGATGGATTTCCATCAACAATTGACAAATTGGATCGAAACAACTATCCGGCATGGTCTCTAAGGATGGAGGCTTACCTTCAAGGGAGGAATCTATATGGATTCATATCCGGAGATGAAGCAATGCCAACCATGAGGAACAAAGGGCAACCATCACATGAAGAAGTGGAAGGACTTTCGAATTGGTGTTCGAAGGATGCACTTGCAAGGTCCTATATTCTAAACTCAATCTCTGATTTTCTTTTACCTCATGTCAAGGGATGCAAGACATCAAGAGAAACCTGGAATGCACTTGCTTCTTTCTTCTCTTCCAACACTCGAGCAAGGAAGAACCAATTGTGGATGGAGTTCACAACAATGAAGAAAAGCCCGAAGCAAAATGTGACTGATTATGTCACAAAGATGAAGGAGATTTCCGACCAACTTGGAAGCATTGGAGAGGTAATTGAAGAGGAGCAAATCATAAGACAAATCATGAATGGAATCAAAGCAGACGACAAGTGGGAGTCATTCACAACAGCCATGGATTTATACATGGATATGCATGTACCCGACCTCAACACACTCATGGGCCAACTCTTCACTCATGAAGCAAAGATTAGCAAAGGTGGTGAGTCCTCAAGAGGTAATCAAACTTCTGCCTTATATTCTGATAAAGCTAAGGTCAAGGACAAGTCAAAGAATAGGAAGAATGAAGATGAAGGAAGCTCTTTCCAAGCAAACTTTGCAGGTAGAGGAAGAGCTAGAGGAAGAGGCAGAGGTGGAAAGCAAGGCAGGGGGAGATTCCAATCATCTCAACCTTGCAACATATGTGGCTTATCTAACCATACTACTGAAGAATGTTTCAGGAATCCAAGGAACTCAAGAGGAAGAGGATTCAATAGAGGTGGCTATGGATCAAATAGAGGTAGGTACAATGGAGGCTACAACAACAACAACTACTACAACAACAATTACAACAACAACAACAACTATCAAAGTGGCCATAGAGGAAGAAGAGATTACAATAACTATGCAGAGGACCAAAGTCAAGAAGATTCATTATTGATTATGAATCTATCAACAAAGAAGGGTAAGGATGATGATCACATATTTTACATTGATTCGGGATGCTCGAACCATGTAGCAGGAAATGTGGCTTTACTTTCTGATTTGGAAGATCCTCATAACAAGCATGAAGTGCAGACAGGAGATGACACAAAGCACTCAGTGGAG
Organism: Ceratopteris richardii; assembly: GCA_020310875.1. Taxonomy (NCBI): domain Eukaryota; kingdom Viridiplantae; phylum Streptophyta; class Polypodiopsida; order Polypodiales; family Pteridaceae; genus Ceratopteris; species Ceratopteris richardii. The sequence continues at coordinate 100,394,241 of CM035411.1, read as the reverse complement.
AAGATAGGTAATGTGAAGACATCAGATGGGAATATGAACCTCTTAAGCAAAGTCTTGTATGTCCCTACAATTACCAAAAATTTAATAAGTGTTGGACAGATTGTTGAAAAAGGATTGCAGGTTAGATTCAATCGATTTGGAGCATATGTTGAAGACCCAAGGCAAGGCTTTCGAAGGATTGCCAAAGGAGAAAAGACAGGAAGGCTTTTCACTTTTGAAGTGGAAGATACAAAGAACATAGCTTTGTTTAGCTATGGATCTCAAACTCTAACAGAGTTGGAGATATGGCACAAAAGGCTTGCTCACATTGGTGAGAGGACACTCAAACAGATTTGCAGGGACCAAAGTGTACTTGGTTTGCCTAATATCACAAGGCAACACATGATTTATAAGTGTGAAGCTTGTCAACTCGGCAAGGCTCATAGACAACCTTTCAATAAGAAAGGATATATGTATCAAAATCCTTTGGATCTAGTGCACACGGATGTGTGGGGTCCAAGTAAGGAGCCATCTATATCAGGCTCAAGATATTATGTGTCTTTCATAGATGATTGTAGCAGGTGGACCATTCTGTTTTTCATGAAGCACAAGGATGAAGTGTTTAATTGCTTTAAGAAGTATATTGCTCTTGTTGAAAACCAAACAGGTAGGACTTTGAAACGACTCAGATCAGATGGTGGAGGAGAATACTTCTCTTTTGAATTTGATGCCTTCTTGCATGAAAGAGGCATTAAAACGGAAGTCACTACAAGGTATACACCCGAACTCAATGGTGTAGCAGAGAGGAGGAACAGAGCTATTGTCGAAGCTGCAAGGTCCATGCTCAATGAAAAGGGATTGCCGAACTACCTATGGGCAGAGGCTGTGTCGACAGCCACATATCTCATAAATAGACTTCCATCTAAGTCACTAGATGGAACCACTCCATATGAAGTGTGGAATGGAAGAAGACCTAGTCTAGAGCATTGTAAAATCTTTGGATGCTTAGCCTATGCTCACATTCCTTCTCAAGTAAGAGGGAAATTGGATCCCAAGGCAGAGAAGTGTGTATTCATTGGTTATGATCAAAACCAAAAAGGATATAGATTGTACAATCCAACCAATAAAGGATTTTCTGTGAGTAGAGATGTAATTTTTGATGAAAACAAATCATGGTTTGATGATAACAGGAAAGTGAAGCTGCCATATGACTTGGATGAAGATTTTCCATCACTTCAACCAAAGGAGCCAAAGCAGATTGAAGAAAGTGATTCGGAGATTGACCTAGAAGACTTGGAAAGACTAAAGCTATGGAAGAACAAAGGTAAAGCAAAGATGCAGGATGCTACATATGGACCCGAGAGCTCACATCAACCACTTAGAAGGTCTTCGAGGGAGAAGAAGAAACCAGAGAGGTTTGGTTATGATACTTCTTTGGTCACCAAGCACTCAATCTACATTGCAAAGGATTCAACCAATGAAGAACCTACCACATTCGAAGAAGCACAAAGCAAGAAAGCTTGGAGAGATGCAATGGATGAAGAAATGGAAGCCTTGAAGGAGAATGACACTTGGGAGCTTGTACCTAACAAGCCATCTATGAAGATAATCGGATCTCGATGGATATACAAAATCAAGAGGAATCCAGATGGAAGTATAAATAGACACAAAGCAAGGTTAGTTGCTAAAGGGTTTGCTCAAACCCATGGTATTGATTATGAGGAGACTTTCTCTCCTGTTGCAAAAATGCCTACAATTAGGGTTCTCATAAGTCTTGCTGCATCTAGAAATTGGAATCTTTATCAACTTGATGTAAAGAATGCTTTCTTGAATGGATGGATTTCTGAGGAAGTGTATATGGCACAACCTCCTGGATATGAGGATGCACATCATCCTAACTATGTATGCAAACTAAAGAAAGCTTTGTATGGATTGAAGCAAGCTCCAAGAGCTTGGAATTTCAGATTGGTTACTTATTTGCAGGACCAAGGATTCAAAGCTATCAAGGCGGATACCTCTTTGTTCATAAAGAGGAATGGATCTGAAGTGATCTATTTATGTGTGTATGTTGATGATATTATTATCACAGGCAATGATCTTGAAGGAATCAAACAGGTAAAGAGTCAAATGAAGGAGGAGTTCAAGATAAGTGACCTCGGACCACTCACTTATTTTCTTGGATTGGAGTTGATCTACACAGATTCAGGTATATACATCACACAAAGGAAGTATGTCCATGACATGCTCGTCAAGTTCAAGATGGAAAATACAAAGTGTGCAGGTACACCTATGGAGCAAAATCATAAGCTTAGTGCTTATGAAGGAGAGCCAATTGAAGACATCACAAGCTATCAAAGCTTGGTTGGAAGTTTGAACTATGCAACACTCACAAGGGTGGATATATGCTATAGTGTTAGCATATTGAGTCAGTTTATGCATAAGCCGAGAAGACCACATATGGAAGCGGCCAAGCGAGTCCTCAAGTATCTAAAGGGGACCATGAATGAAGGTTTGTTTTATTCATTTACTTCAGATATTGAGCTAAAGGTCTACTCAGATGCAGATTGGGCCGGATCTAAAGATGATAGAAGAAGCACATCAGGGTATATATCATTTGCAGGTTCAAAAATCATTTCTTGGTCATCGAAGAAGCAACCAACCGTGGCATTATCTTCTACTGAAGCTGAATATAGAGGTTTGGCTAATGCAACTCAAGAAATCATGTGGTTAAAATCTTTGTACACAGATCTTGGACTTCATTCTTCAACACCTCACATTTTTTGTGACAACACAAGCTCACTACATCTAGCAGCTAATCCGGTATACCATGCTAGAACCAAGCATATTGAAGTCCACTACCATTATGTAAGGGAGAAGCTAATGAGCAAGGATATTCAACTATCCTACGTCTCTACAGATATGCAATGTGCAGACATGTTGACGAAAGCTCTTGATGGTACGAAATTAAGTAGATTCAAGTTGATGATTGGTTTGCAGGAAATCAAGGACAATTGAAGACTTATTTGGAGGCCAAGCATGTTAGGCTTGAGGGGGAGCTGTTGGTGCATTTTGCCCAAGCCTACATGCTTGATATGCTTGATATTATCCTCATTTGTAAGTCACATGAGTAGTCATGTGAACACCTCTTGTAAAAGAGTACATTTTATCTCTTGTAAATGGAAAAAGAAAAAAGTAAAAGGATGGCTTACCTCATCCATGATGTAAAAGCAAATTCGTGGCTCCAACTACCAAAATCACGAATTTTTGAGCTGAGGGAATCTCTCCTAACTTTGGGGATCACTTTTAGGTGGAGCCATTCGAATTCGAATTCAAAACTCCCTCCAAGAATAGCTATAAAAGGAGCAAGAAGGAAGAGGCGATTAGCAAGCCTTGTACGTGACCACTTGATGTCATTTTGTAGAGATTGAAGAGCTTACTCCATAGCTCTATCATTCTACTCCCATTGTTCAAAGATTCATTGCCAATGTGGTTGTAATCATATGTGAATCTATACATTTATTATCATCTACCTCTCTGTTTTGTTCTCTGCTATACTCACTCAGAGCAGTAACTTCAGAAGGTCATATCTCGAGTTTTACTGAACCTTTTTCAGTGTGTTAAAGTGCGTTGGATAGCTCTCACTGTCTAGTTTTTACCTATAAATTTTCAAGGTCATTGGATTTATACTTTTGGAGATATCTGCATTTTACTGCTTACTGGTCTATCTCTGCAGAGCCCCGAGAATTGTGGGAATGTTCCAGAACTTGATGAAACTTGTTCTCAGTGCTCAGTCCATCATTTGAAGTGTTTTAACTTGGAATAGGAAGCTTGCTAAGTCTATTTGCTATGCCCAAAAGGAATTTTTCTAATTCTTTCCAGGTTGAGAGCACTGTTCATTTTTTCCAGCAGGTGTATGTCCAAAAATAGCAAGTTTTGGAAGCTAGTCATTTCGCAACTTGTCGGTCTTGACTTAAACTTTTGGGATACATGTTCCAAAGTACTTGGCTGATATTTTGGTGGATTTAGGAAGCTCAAAGGGTCTACTAATCAACTCTGAAGTCTCAGTTGGCTGGTGTGAAGCTGGTTGTAGCGGCACCTACTCATCTTTGGATTGCATCCACCATCTCTCTTCACAACCCAAACTCAAATAGTTTTGACTCTACTCATGTAGATAGTCCACACGCATATTACACAGAGTCACCAGAACATGTAGAGACATATCAATACGATACTCCACCATTGGAACCTAGTTGGGAGCCCGACTACGCTAACGTGATGTACACAAACCCGAATCCACGGCCCCAATTGAGACAACAAAGACCAAAGGGCCCTAGAGGACCATGCTTTAGGTGCCAAGGAGATCATTTCATAAAGGATTGTCCACATCCTCCGATAGCAGGACAATCACAATATTATAACATACAAGGCTTTTGTGCCGATTGTGGCAAAGAGCATGCCATCAAAGATTGTCCTAAGAACCCGTGAATGCTTCAAATGTGACACCAATCAACGTGATAGGTATTGTAAACAACACAGATGGATCCAACCCTACATACCTGCCTATCCAAGCTATAACCAGAGCCTATGCGCTCTTACAAAACCAACAGCTTAATCATGAAAAAGTAGTCGGAACTAGTGAAGTTGGAGAATCTAGCAGTAAGAAAACGAAATCTTGGAAAGATTCTAGAGAAAGGATCAAGAGAAAGTGGAGTAAGAGGACAATAGAATTGGAAGGAAGTCTCAAGGAATCTAGAGCCAAAATCCTAGAATTGACTTCACAGGAATTGAATCAAGAGAACCTAGCTCAGAGATCAGGATCAGTTCTAGCGGAACCCATACCAGAAAACGTAGACATGATGTTTTGCGTGTATCAAGCAAGATTAAAAGAAGGACCTCAAATATCTGAAATGAGTAAAACCTACCCCTGAGCAGACTTAGAAATTGAGAGGACTAAACTTTGCATGAAGATGGTAGAATTAACACAAGCAATGTTCGAAGCCTCTAGATATCTAAATTGGAACCACATGGAAAAACCGGAATTACACTTTCAAGGACTGATGGAGAGGCTAGAATACTTGATCGATAGCAGAGAGAAAAAGGCTTAGCAAAGGAACCCTATTTCCCCAGAGAGACAGGAAAGGATTGCACCATCCCTGTCTCAAGTACCCAATACGGAAGATGAAGACAACTTGTCTTCCATACATAGATATTCACATGAATTTCTAAGAGAAATCCAAGAAGAGAAGTGGAGAAAGGAACAAGGAACTCATCCTCCTATTCAAGAAATAGACGACTTGCAGGAGCAATTTCCCCAAGACATTCCCTCTATTTACGACGATGTAGAGGAAGAACAACTGAGTGAACACACATGTTTTGACTCCAAATCTTTGCAAGAATTACCTCAGTTCACAGGACGTTGGGAAGCTAAGTCTATTAGTATGAGAGCACCCACGATAATAGTGAGGAATGAAGAATCAATGATCCCTAGAAACACGGAAGTGATAAAGAACACCAAAGTTCAATGTAATCTCACTCTAGAGGAATTGTTGAAGGTTAAATCAGAACTGTGGAAGCATGTAGCAAATCAATTCCCTGAGCTTTCCACTACTCCCTCACAGATAGGAACACACAAGAAGGTACCAGAGATACCCGTAGAAAGAATTGGAGATGTAAGTGAAGGAGAGGAAGGTAACACTTATCTTCCAGTAACCCATCAGGGCTACACCACAAAAGCCATCTTAGATTCAGGAGCCGGAGTAGCCATTGCTACCACCGCTTTATGGAAACGTTGGGGTAAGCCAGCATTAAGACCTACCAGGATGAAACTACAAATGGCTGACGGACATATAGAGAAACCATTAGGCTTACTAGAGGGCATATCTCTCACCACTTGTGGTGTGGAGTTTGAGCATACTTTTGCCATTTTTGATTTTAGTAAAAATCATGCTTATGAGATGATATTAGGATGACCATTCATGTGTCAGTTGCAAATTGTACAAGATTGGGGAACTAATTCTTTGTACTTGCAACATTTAGGAGTGACTACTAAAGTCAATCTTAAAGACTATTTTCATCGAGATGTACCCCCAATACAATGGAAAACCATCCATAAGACACGAGAAAAAACAGAGTCGATACACTCATTGGAATGAGATCCTTCATGGTCAGAGAAATGTGTTTTCATGGTTAGGCAAGGCAAAATTCTAGGACACATTGTGTCAGAAAACGGAATCTCGACAGATGAAGAAAAAGTAAAGGTGATTGCAGATCTACCTAGGCCAAACAACGTAAAAGAGGTACAAGCATTTATGGGACATTGCGATTATTACAGACGATTCATACACATGTATGCAATCATAGCCAAGCCTCTGTACTCTCTTTTAACCAAGTTTGAATGGACAAATGAGTGTGAAAACTCATTCAATGAACTTAAAAGACGTTTGTGCTCAGCACGTATATTGACAACCCCGGATTGGAGTAAGCCATTCCATGTACATGTGGATCCATCCAACTATGCCATAGGATGTGTGTTAGCACAACCCACGAATGAAGGTAATGTAGATCTCCCCATAACTTACGCGAGCAGACAGTTGAATGCAGCAGAAAGAAATTACACCACTACGAAACGAGAAGGATTAGGAATGATCTATGCGATAAAGAAATTCAAACATTATTTGTTGGCAAACAAGTTCAAATTCTTTACGGATCATCAAGCATTATTGTATTTAGTCAATAAGCCATGTAACACAGGACGATTAATACGTTGGTTTCTATTACTCATGGAGTATGATTTTGAAGTTGTAGTTAGGAAGGGAAAGACACATCTCAGAGCTGACCACCTTTTGAGATTAACCATAGAAGAAGCTCCTCAAGGAATAGCGGATGAATTACCCGATGCATATTTGTTTAAACTTGAGATAGTAGCAGAATGGGCTAAGCGGATAGTCCCTATTCTCACATACGGACCTAAGAATCCTAAGATAAGGATCAAGGAAGGAGAGATTACCAACTCTCAAAGATATCAAATAATAGCAGGAAGTATATATAAACAGGATAATCAAAAGATTCTTGCTTGTTGTGTAGATGATTCAGAACGTGCAAATTGGTTGCAATTAGCACATGTAGGTGCATTAAAGCAACATCATTCAAAACATCGTACATTGCAGACTCTGCATAGACTAGGAGTATATTGGCCTTCAATGGAGCAGACGTCTACAAGTTGTGTAAAGAATTCCATGTTTGTTGTGAAATCCCACCAGTAGAACATGCTACATTATATCACGTGTCTCTCACACCAGAATGGAGTGAACCCTTAGTGACATACTTGAGGATGAAAACATTCCCTCAAGGAATGACCTTAGCACGACAACGAAGTCTAGAGCAGGAAGCTCAAGACTATTCACTTATTGGCCACATTCTATACAAACGAGGACGAGATGGATATTTAAGACGATGTGTTCATGAAAGGGATTATTTGAGCGTACTAGAGACTGCAAACCAAGGTGTTGCAGGAGGTCATTTTGGACCTGATAGGATAATCAAAGCCATCCTCTTTGTAGGATTATGGTGGCCCACTCTTCACATGGATGTGCATACCTATGTTAAGAGATGTGATGTGTGCCAAAGAACTCAGTTTCCTACTCCCAGAGATGAAATGCCATTGAAACCCATGATGGGAGGACGTGCATTTTCTAAGTGGGGTATAGACTTTGTAGGACCCATTAACCCCCTGCAAAAGGTACTCACGTTGAATACATTATTGTTTCGATAGATTATCTTACCAAATGGGTAGAGGCAAAAGCCACAAAAAAGAATGATGCACAAACGACTGCAAAATTCTTATTTGAAAATGTCTTTACAAGATATGGATTGCCTATAGAGTTAGTGAGCAATCAAGGAACTCACTTTCTAAACCAAGTCATTGAATATTTGTTACAGGATTTTATGGTGATTCACAAAAAATCCGCACCATATCATCCTCAGGCCAATGGTCAGGGTGAGCACTAACAAGATCCTTTGTAACGTACTGACGAAACTCGTAAACAACAAACGTTCAGATTGGGACAAACAGTTACACCACGCTGTTTGGGCATATCGAGTGGCCTACAAGACCGTACTTAATGCAACTCCCTTTCAGATAGTTTTTGGTGAGAATGTTGTGCTTCCTTTGGATTTCTTGATACCGACCCTTAAGGTTGCACAAGAACATCAGTGGACCAGCCATGAATTATCAGCAAGAATAATGGACTTGGAACGATTAGGAGAAACCAGGCTGAGAGTAGCAGTAGGAATATACACAGCAAAGAAGCGACAGAAAGAATATTTTGACGCGCATCTGAAAGATAAAGGCTTAAAAGAAGGAGATTTAGTCCTAGTATATACGTTGAAACAACACGCACGGAAGTTAGAAAAGCGAGGTTATGGACTGTTGAAGCTCAAAGTCAAGGACAAAGCATGGAAGCACATCAAAAGGTGGACACACAAGGAAAGGGAGCAAGTAGGGAGCTCCAAGAAGTGTATGTCAAATTTTCAGAAGAATCCCCTACAAAAATAGTGATTTTCATCACTAAAAACCATTGTAAATACCATTATCTATTTTTAGTAACTCCATTTTGTTCAAGCCGAGGAGTCCTCGAGCTTGAGGAGTATTAGAAGTACCATCGTACCAATTTTCATAATTTTTAGACTTCGTTTGAGCCCTCAAATAAGCCCTGGAACCTAATTTTTAACTAGGCCGGACACTAGGTCTGGACACGGCCAAAACTAGTCAAAAAACTATAAAAAGAGCTAGAGAGCTCATTTTTGGGGTTAGCTTGTTAGAGAATAGAACTTTGGTAAGAGAACTCTTTTGCAATCTAAGCTTTCCATTGTTCCTCTCTTTGATCTTACTTTGTGCGCGTGTGTGTGTATGTGTGTGCATGTTTGTGTGCTTTCACTCACGCAGTTGTGCCTTCACTTGCTCGTGGTCTTCATACCGGTCCTCACGTCTCCGCGGATTGACAAGTAAAGGAGGTGGTGCTTACACTTGAGCTACACCAAATTTTGGCGCCGTTGCCGGGGAGAGAGCTTCGAGGACGAGCGTTGTGATGGTAAGATCGTAGATTTGCGACGTTGGAAGGTAAAAAAACTGTCATTTCAGTTCATTTTCTGTTTTTTCCTCTTCATCATCATCATCATCTCCACCTTCTTCCATCTTCTTCTTCATAGAAAATTCTTGTTTTTTAGTGCATTTTCACCATCTTCATACCATTTTTCATGCATTATTGTGTGGGAAGGAGTTAGGAGAAGCAAGGGAGAGCAAGCGCTGTGTTTTTTTCATGATTTTCTGCTCATACGGAGCTCGCCATAGCCGGCGCTCAGAAATTTGAATTTCCCGCCAAAAAACACGATTCTGTGATGAAAATCGCGATTCTGTGAAAATTCAAAATTTTTTGAAAAATCACGATTTTCTGTTTTCCCGCCTAAAAGTTGGCTGAAAAAAATCATGATTCTGTGGTCATTCTCAGAATCACGATTCTGTGGTCATTCTCAGAATCACGATTCTGTGATTGTGCTCAAAATCGCGATTCTCACAAATCACGATTTTCAGTCAAAAAACACGATTTTGAGAAAACACGATTCCCTACTCAAAATCGCGATTCTAAAAAAATCACGATTTTCAGTAAAAAACACGATTTTGTGAAAAAAAAAAAGGCGATTCTGTGTAATCACGATTTTTTGCTCAAAATCGCGATTTTCTAAAAACACGATTTTGTGCTCAACATCGCGATTTTCATGCCAAAAACACGATTCTGAGAAAATACGATTTTCAGCGGGCTCAAAATCGCGATTCTCACAAATCACGATTTTCAGCAAAAAACACGATTTTGTGAATCACAATTCTCTGAGTCAAAATCGCGATTTTCAAAAACACGATTCTGTGCTCAAAATCGCGATTTTCAAAAACATGATTCTGTGCTCAAAATCGCGATTTTCAAAAACGCGATTCTGTGCTCAAAATCGCGATTTTCATGTCAAAAAACACGATTCTCTAAAACACGATTCTGCGCTCAAAATCGCGATTTTCATGTCAAAAAACACGATTTTGTGATCAACATCGCGATTTTCAGAAACACGATTTTGTGATCAAAATCACGATTTTCAAAACACAATTTTGTGAAAACACGATTTTGTGAAAACATGATTTTGTGAACACGATTCTCAAGGTACAAAATCGCGATTTTTTCAAAAGGTCCTGTTTGCCTGTTTGACCCCAGGAGCCTGATTTGACATAACTTTTTCATCCAAAGTCCATTTTTTGAGCTCTATAGCTCGTTGGAAAGCTCGTTTCGAATCCTACATGATCTCAACTATTTTTTATAAGACTAATGCGTTGATTTTCAGATAGGATAATTTGAAGTTGGGCATCAAGTGGGACTAGGAAACCAAGGGGACTCCAAAGAATTTTGAACCATACCAAGGGGAAAATTTGGACTCTTGACTAAAGCTTATGAACCTGAGATCTGGTAGACACTTAGGCAAGGATAAACAAAGCATTAGATCTTCTGAGGCTAGTGTCAACCATACATCCAAGTCTTGGGCACAACAACTAAGTGGTCATCTTTTACTAAGTTCAGACACAAGTGATTCAGAAATGTCTTTTAGTATGGGAAAACCTGCAGGTGGCTCAGGGACTGCCCATCTACAAACACCAGAAGGTCCCTATAAGACACAGTTGGAATATATTCGGACCAACCAATTAGGTGCTCGCGTCTATGAGGATGGTCTGAGGCGATCAGTGGTCCAACTCAAAAATCCAGATCAATCCTTTGGACTTGAACACCCGGTGGTCAAGTTCAAAGAGGGTTCATACATTGATAAGGAAGGAACCATGTATGTGGTCACCAACCTACCAGATAGGACTGATGAGTTTGGAAATGTCATTCCTGAGAATGAAATAGGAGACCTAGAACAAGGAAATGTAGGACAAGGACCCCAGACTCCTAGAGGTAAGTGAGTTTTGACCCGAGTGATCACTCCAGACTGGATCCCTCAAGATAACAAAAGCATAGAACTATTTTTGAATAGAGAAACAGAGGAAGCCTTTTGGAGATTCAAGCCAGATCAACCTAGCCAATTGGGCATAGTCATCATCTACGAGTTCAAGGATCCAGAGATACCAGGCAAAGTTGTCTACCTGGATAACACATCAGAGAAAATTTTCTTGGTAACAGAACATGATAGACATGCATATACTTGGAAAGAATGAATTGATTTTCCCCCCACCAAGATCCAATGTTTCCCATGGCCTCCAAGGAGTAGGATCATCCCACGCTCATGAAGCCCAGAGAGAAAGAACTAGAGAGAGACCTGAGGTAAGTTTTGCACACACCGTAGGCAGGAATAGATCAGGATTTGAAAATGAAAGACCTGAAAGAGAGAGACATCAAGCACATAGGCAACAAAGAGATGAACATGATTTTCCATTGCCTAGACCCCGAGAGCACCCAAGAACCCTTAGACCCACTCAAGTGATCAAGGCAATGAAGAATTATTTTGACGGGTCAGGAGATCCTTATGATCATGTGGCCGAGTTCAAACAAGTGTTAAGAGCTGAACAAGTTGAGGACTTGTTCACCCAGTACGAGGCATTTGGTTTGACTCTTAAGGGCACTGCCTTGGCTTGGTTTCAACCACTGAGTAGTCGCAACTATCGCGATATAGGTCAACTGCTAGACGAATTCATTGTAGAATTTTCCAAGAGTGGTATCAGGCATAACACATCGTCCCTGATCCACAGTTTCAAGCAGACACCCCAAGAAACAGTGCGACTAGCAGGTAGAAGGTTCAGACAGTACCTAGAAAGATGCCCTACTCCAGAGTTACCCACACCAGCTAAACAAGTGGCTTTGTTCTTAGATGGCTTACTGAGCACAAAATTAAGATCATATGTGTACTTGAAAGAGCCTAGATCCATAGAAGAGTGCATGCGGACGTGCATCGACATAGAAGATAACTTGGGTGAGGAGTTAGGATTATCCAAACTCTATAAGGATTCAGATAGTTCTACTAGTCATACTTCAAAAATCTCCACGGAAATAGAGGAGATAGCTGAGCAAGTTGCCAAGAAGCTGGGAGTCCAAAATAAACAAACACAGAGAGTCACTCCAGTGAATCGGTGTTATACTTGTGGGGGCGACCACATGGCTAATGTATGCCCAATGCAAAACCAAAACATTAGAGAAAGGAATGCTCCATATTGCACTATTGAGAGAAAATACACAAACCACACGGCTCAAGATTGTCCCTACAATAGGCAAGCTGTTAGACAGAATTATCAACAACCTTACCCACAAGGTAGATATCAGAACCAATACCAACAGCCATATTATAGACCACAACAGCAATATCAGGTACCATATAGGCCACAACCTGTCTTGGGAAACCAACCACCAACTCCAGCCAACGTGATTCCAGTCAAATATGTTATGGGAGAGGAAAATCCAAATAGAGCATTGGTGCCCCTAACCCCATTGATACCAGATAATGATTCTCATACTCATAGTTCAGACTACTCCCATGAAGGTAGTCCACATGCGTATTACATAGAGTCACCTGAACATAGTGAGATTTACTCGTATCAATATGAGGCTCCACCTATGGAGCAAAATTGGGAGCCAGAATACTCCAATGTCATGTACACAAATCCTAACCCTAGGCCCCAATTGAGACAAATGAGACCACAAGCCCCTAGAGGATCTTGTTTTAGATGTCAAGGTGATCATTTCATTCGTGACTGTCCCCACCCATCATCTCCGAGTCAAGGATAGGCTATCACAATACAAGCTTTTTGTCCTGATTGCGGCAAAGACCATCTCCCCAGAGATTGTCCAAGAAACCCCTCCAGTGCACCCAAGATTACACCCATTAATGTGGTAGGCTTAGTGGCAGATTCAAGTTCAAGTAGTAGCAATGTGGCTCCTATACAAGCTGTCACTAGAGCACAAGCCTTAAAACAGGATAAACCAGTAGAACAATCAGAGTCAAGTGAATCGGGAGAGCCTAGTAAGAGGAAAACAAGAACATGGAAGGATACCAGAGAGAAGGCCAATCGCAAGTGGAATAAAAAGTTATCGGAACTAGAAGAAAGCTTAAAAGAAGCGAAAACAAAAATAGAAGACATTGCATCTCAAAGCCCCTCGCATGCCGAAACTCCATCCACTCCACCTCATCCCACCCCACCACCCATTGTAAATAGACCACAACCAGGGTCTTTTCTTGCAGATCCAACCCCAGAAGGCTTGGACATGATGTTCAAAGCCTACGAGGCTCGACTTCAAGAAGGGCCTACAGCTGCAAATCTAGACAAGAGTTACCCTAGAGCGGACTTAGAGATTGAACGGATGAAAATGTGCATGAAAATGGTAGAACAAGCTCAAGCTATACTTGAGACTAGTCAAAAGTTCAATCAGACAAACTCTGTCAAAGGGGATTTGCATTTCCAGGGCTTACTAGAACGATTAGAGCAGTTGGTAAACAAACCACAAGTTTCTTTACCTCCATAGGCTCAACCAGTTATTGAAAGAGGAAGCTCACCACCAATGGGAGCTTATGTTCCTAATTCTACGGATCCAGGAATACCTCCTTCAATTCAACAGTACTCTCAAGAATTCTTGCGGGAAATACAAGAAGAGAAATGGGCCAAGGAGAAGGGTAATTCCCCTCCTATTCCTGAGATTGATGATCTTCATGATCAATTTCCCCAAGACATTCCATCTATTTACGGAGATGAAGCAGAACAACAAGAAGACGAAAGGTTAGATTTTGAATCTAATACCTTAGAAGAACTGCCTCAATTTCGAGGCCCATGGGAATCTGAATCTCTCCAGATTAGAGCTCCCACAATACTAGTAAGAAATGAAGACTCAGTGGTTCCAAGGAACACGGATGTCGTGAAGAACACTAAGGTTCAGTGTCATCTCACTGTAGAAGAGCTGCTCAAAGAAAAACCTGAGCTTTGGAATCATGTGAAGGATCAGGTTCCAGAACTTGATTCCAACATGCCAAAAGCAGGCTCCAAGCAAAGGGTACCAGAGATACCTCTAGACAAAATAGGGGACATGTGTGAGGGTGAAGAAGGTAATACTTATCTTCCAATCACCTACCAAGGTTACACAACCAAAGCAATCATAGATTCAGGTGCTGGTGTTGCTATTGCGACCACCTCCTTGTGGAAGCAATGGGGCAAGCCCACATTAAGACCAACTAGAATGAAGCTTCAAATGGCTGATGGTCATTTTGAAAGACCTCTAGGATTGCTAGAAGGGATCACTCTAACCACTTGTGGTGTAGAGTTTGAGCACACATTTGCTATATGTGACTTTGAGAAAAATAATGTCTATGAGATGATCCTAGGAAGACCCTTCCTACGACAATTGCAAATAGTACAGGATTGGGGAACCAACTCCTTGTACTTACAGCACTTAGGGGTCACCACCAAGGTCAATTTGAAGGATTACACCTTCAGAGATGTACCACCCCTACAGTGGAATTCTATCCACAAAGCGAAAGAAGATTCCATCTCTGTGCATTCTGAAAGTTCACCTGATCCATCATGGCTGCATGAAGATACTCATTTGTGGATGTGCAAGGTCGCAAAGGAAGAGAAAAAACGTTTAAAGGCAAGAGAAGAAGGAACTTCGCTAGGAGATAGACCAGTTAGAGACCCAGCCTACACACCGATGATCTTTCTAGATGAGGAGTTTGAGCCTCATGGCTGGCCAGAAATCTTAGCCACCATGGACATTGCTGTCAATGAGGAACAGTGGACACCTCATTGTGATGAGGAGGGTTATGATATCTCAGTGTTCATGTGTCAACCCTTGCTAGAAGAATGTGACCCTAGTGATGTCATAGAAGAAGAAGAGAATGACGATGATCTGGAGTCTATTGTGATGGATAGTTGCTTTAACTCAGAGCAGCACTATCTAGAAGATATAGGAGTGTTTACCCAGAAAGAAGAAGAACCTCTCACAAGTATTAAAACAGTAAACTCAAAGGATGGAAGTGAGAGTAGTCAAAAGAAAAAGAAAAGAAAAGCAGTGAAACAAGAAGAGGAGGAATCATTGTTTGAAGTACCAGAAAACTTCAAGAAATATGAAGTTGACGACCGCAAAATTTTGATACGAATGCCTAAGAGAGAGGCCATCATAGGAGAATCATATGATAATAAAGAAAAGACCAAGAAGATTGTAGTGACCATTGAAGAGAACGAAGAGAGATGCACATATATAGGAGATGACCTAAGTGCAAGAGAAGAAATGGAGCTCATATCTCTATTAAGGGAATATAGGGATGTGTTTGCATGGCACTATAGAGACTTGAAAGGGGTAGATCCAAGAATTTGCTCTCATACTATCCCCATGACTGCTGATGCTAAGCCCACCAAACAGAAGCCCTACACATATAATGATACCTATGCAGCCAAAATAAAAGAAGAAATTGATAGGTTGATTGAAGCTGGATTCATCTATGAGATTGAGCATACCGAATGGGTGTCGCCCATTGTTGTGGTACCCAAGAAGAACGGGAAGTTGCGAGTGTGTATTAACCTTAAAAAAGTTAATGCTGCTACGATTAGAGATAGTTATCCACTTCCAATCACAGAACACCTATTGGAGCGTGTTGCAGGCAAGGAAGTTTATAGCTTCCTTGATGGATTTTCAGGTTACAATCAAGTAGCCATTGCCCCAGAAGATCAACACAAAACAGCTTTTGCTACAGAGTGGGGAATCTTTGCATTTCGTGTGATGCCATTTGGGCTCACCAATGCACCTGCAACATTCCAAAGGCTCATGTGTCATGTCTTCAAAGAGTTCTTGCGAAAGAGCTTAGAAGTGTATGTGGATGATTTATGTGCTCATTCCCAAGAAAGAAGGTTTCACATCCCTGAGCTCAGACAAATCTTCAACAAGTGTAGAGAATATCGAGTGTGTCTGAACCCAGAAAAGTGTGTGTTTATGGTGCGTCAAGGTAAAATCTTAGGTCATATTGTTTCTAAGAATGGAATCTCAACAGATGAAGATAAGGTACGAGCCATAGCGGAGCTACCAAGGCCATAGAATATTAAAGAGGTACAAGCCTTTATGGGCCATTGTGGATACTACCGTAGGTTTATCCACATGTACGCGATCATAGCTAGACCCCTTTATGCCTTGTTGTCTAATTTTGAGTGGAACGACGAATGCGAGAATTCTTTCAACGAACTGAAGAAACGTTTGTGCACGGCACCAATACTCACCACTTCTGATTGGAATAAACCCTTCCATGTCCATGTGGATGCATCCAATCATGCCATAGGATGTGTGCTAGCACAACCCACAAGTGAAGGAAACTTAGATTTGCCCATAGCATATGCTAGTAGACAGCTCACTACAGCTGAACGGAACTATACCACAATTGAGCGAGAGGGCTTAGGCATGGTATATGCTGTGAAGAAGTTTAGACACTATTTATTGGCCAACAAGTTCAAGTTTTTCACTGATCATCAAGCTTTGTTATATTTGGTCAATAAACCTTGCAATACTGGACGCTTAGTAAGATGGTTCCTCTTACTAATGGAATATGACTTTGAAGTTGTTGTCAGGAAAGGTAGAACCCACCTTCGGGCAGATCACCTTTCTCGCATCACTTCAGGAGAGTCACCGCAAGGAGTGTTTGACGAATTACCCGATGCTTATCTGTTCAATTTAGAAGTTGTTCCTAAATGGGCAAATAAGTTGGTACCAGTCCTAACCTTTGGCCCTGCAAATAAGAATGTGAAAACAGCACAAGAAGAAATTGTAAAATCACAAAAATATCACATATTAGGAGGAAGCATGTACAAACAAGATACTGAGGGTGTATTAGCTTGTTGTGTGGAGGATGATGAACATAGTAGTTGGTTGCAACAAGCCCATGAAGGAATGCTAGGAAATCACTATTCTAAACAACGAACATTGCAGAATCTAAAGCGTTTAGGAGTGTATTGGCCTAGCATGGACAAAGAAATACATGAGTGGATTAAGAATTGTCCAAGGTGCAGAGAGAGACCCCCAGTGGAGCATGCGACCCTTTATCAAGTGTCATTAATTCCAGATTGGAGTGCTCCATTGGTAGAGTTTATGAGATCGGGAAGATTACCCAAAGAGGCTAGTCTAGCAAGAAGACGAAGCATGGAGCAAGAGGCTCAAGGCTATGCCTTAGTAGGGGACAACCTATACCGAAGAGGCAAAGATGGTTACTTAAGACTATGCGTTCATGAATCAGACTATTTAAAGGTCTTAGAGACTGCACACAGTGGTGTTGCAGGTGGACATTTTGGTCCTGACCGAGTGATCAAGACCATTCTATTCTCATGACTTTGGTGGCCCACTCTTCATATGGACGCACATACCTATGTGAAGAAATGTGACACATGCCAACGTGCACAATATCCAGTGAGAAAAGACGAGATGCCCTTGAGGCCAATGATGGGAGGACGTGCATTTTCGAAGTGGGGCATAGACTTCATAGGTCCTATTAACCCCCCAGCTAGAAACTCCCATGCAGAGTACATCATTGTAGCCACAGATTACCTTACAAAGTGGGTAGAAGTCAAAGCCACAACAAAGAATGATGCTCAGACTATGGCTAAGTTCTTATTCGAGAATGTGTTCATGAGATATGGACTACCAATAGAGTTGGTGAGCGATAGAGGCACACACTTCTTGAATGAAGTCATTGAAAATCTTCTCCAAGAATTCTTGGTGATACATAAGAAATCTGCCCCCTATCACCCACAAGCCAACGGACAAGCCGAGAGTACCAATAAGATCCTCTGTAACGTACTGACAAAACTGGTAAATAATAAACGCTCTGATTGGGACAAACAACTTCATCATGCTGTTTGGGCTTATCGAGTTGCCTACAAAACGGTACTCAACACCACCCCATTTCAGATGGTCTTCGGACAGAACGCTGTGCTACCATTAGATTTCTTAATCCCTGCCTTAAAAGTAGCACAAGAGTATGAGTGGAATGGGCATGAATTGTCCTCTAGGATCTTTGATCTCGAACGCTTGGGTGAGACGAGGCTACGAGCGGCAGCAGGCATCTACGCTGCAAAGAAGAGGCAAAAGGCATACTTTGATGCACACATCAAGGATAAGGGATTGAAAGAGGGAGACCTAGTGTTGGTATACACACTAAAACAACATGCCCGTAAGTTGGAAAAAAGAGGATACGGACCCATGATCATTAATAGAATTTCCACTAGTGGTGCAGTTCAGTTGGCCACTCTAGAAGGAGATATCTTGCCAAACTATATTAGTGGCTGTAGAGTCAAGCTATATCAAGAACCCCTTACTGAGGATATGCTAATGAGACTCAACACTGCTAAGAAGCGAAAAGATGAAGAGTTAAGAGTGAGAGAAGAAGCACAGGTAGAGGTCAGAGAGCGTATTAGGCGAAATAAGTTAAGGCGATTAGGCCTAGAAGTCAACTCAAAAGCCCCAAAATATCACATGGATATGTGTCAAAAGTCAGGCATAATGACTTCTCAGGTCATTGACCGAAGACCCTTTGTGACCATAGAGATAGGACAAGGGAAGGGTGCAAGAACGGTGAAAGCATTGATTGACTCAGGTGCAGCAAGTAGTGCAGTTAGACTTTCCTACTGCCAAGACTTGGGGTTGAACATCAATCCCATAGAAGCTTATCTCATAGGATTGGGAGGTGTGGAAACCCCTTGTTTGGGCGAGGTGGAACTTCCCATCTACCTTCAAGATGTTCCAATGAAAGTCAAAGCGCTAGTATGTCAAGATGAGAACCTTACAGAACCACTTGTCTTGGGTCAAGATTGGATCTATGACCATGCAGTTAACTTAAACCTAAGAAGTCAAATTCTTCAAGTTTGGGTACATGAACAATGCATTACATTAGAATTAGAGAACTGCATGCTCCTAAATCATGGCACCACACACTCTCTTAGTTCTTCCAAGACTAATCCTATGAAAGAAGATGTTGTATGTGTCAAAAGCTCTATGATGCAGAAGGAGTCAATCGTGGAAGACCAGGTTCGAAGGCGGGTGGATCTTTCTTCTTCTCCAAAGAATCAAGTAGCCACAGTAGTGAGTCCACCACACAAGCAAACACAACCGTTCACGACAACTGCTACATCAAATAGAAAGACACCATTCGATAAAAAAGCAGTTCCGAGCATGAAGCAGATATGGGTACGCAAAGGAGAGCAACCACCAGCCTTGCCCCCACAAATCCCATCCATGCACACCAACCAGGCCAGAAGACGAAGGAAGCAGCTCAGACAAGCTCAATCACAAGGTATCCAACAAGTTTGGGTGCCTAAGAAGTTAGCTGCAGCTCAACAAGGGCAATTACAAATGTGGGTACCTAAGAAGCTCCTACATCCACAACAACCTTTGTTCTCCCACATGCAAAAGGTTTCAACAAAGAAGCCAAAAAGAGAAAAGGGTAAGAACCACGTACAGAGACCAAAGGAAGATCAAATCAGCTCTTCAACATTAGTAGGAAGACATGCAAAAAGGATATGGGTTTGGAAGCCAAAAGTGCAAGTAGCCTCCACCGAACCAAATCGTCAACCACACTGGATACCACAGTTCAGAAAGCATCCAAAGAGAAAGACGCCTGAAGTGACCTCTACAGTGCCAAATGATGTTCTAAAATGGACTCCAATAAGGAGGATTACATCAGTTCGAGACTCAATGGATACCTCCACCAAGGTCGGCATCAACCTCCGCAAATAACATCAAAAGCCTCAAACGAGCAACAACCATGTGCTCCTTGCACAACCCTGTCTTTTGCACCATTAAGGTCATGCATTTCCGAAGTATGCATTAATATAGGGCCACATTACACGGCCGTGCATAGACACACTTGAGAATCCCATGCACAAGAGCACAGTGACATATGTCAAACATTTCTATTGATACTAACTTCTGTGTTCTTGTTTTGTGATATCCTTTTCCTCAAAAAAAAAAAAGGGGGAGAAAGAAAAGTGGGAGAGAGCTTGTTCCAGGTTTGGCTTATGAAACATGAATGAGTCATGCTTAGTTGAAGGTGGAACTGTTGATTACTAGGCATTTGGTGAGCTAAAGAGAATATGTGAAACTCAGCTTGGTGTAGTTACCCGATGTTGCTTGCCAAGGAATATAAAGCAATTCAATTCTCAGTATTTGACAAATGTTGCTTTGAAAAGAGGAGAGAGGATCCACCACTCAAAAGATCTCATCAGTGGACAATCAACATGGACATTCATCAACAAGGTTCCATCCCAAAGGCCGAGTGTACAACACGAAGAGACAAACATCCATCAACCTTCTCCATGGTAAGTATCTTTACTCTGGAAACACCATAACCATGATAGTTTAGGAAACCTCTTCGTCAGCATACCCTTGAGCACTTAGCTCAAGACCCGCAATTTTTGCACCATACTTCTTCCAATGCATTTTCCAAGTAAGCTTGCGTAGGGCTACATTACAAGGCCGTGCACAAGGCACATACTTTTTTCAACCCAAGCACGAACACACTTACCCATCATTCATTATGGGTTATGAGTAGTTGGCATGACTGCTCTCAACATCATCTTTGGAAGAGCTAGCGGACATCATGGGAACAACATCCATATCTCGGAAGCAAATTGAAGCCAGTAGTTGCTCCAAATCACTCTTGACAACCTCTTTTGAGCAACTTGCAGTTTTGAAAGCTCACAACGACACATTCTTGCTGGAATCCAAGGAACCAGCTCATACAACGGATGTACACCACCTCTCAAAGCACTACATAGAACAGCCCTTCCAACAAGGGTCTGTCAGGGACGACAGACTTGAGAGGGGGGGGAGTGTTGAAGCTCAAAGTCAAGGACAAAACATGGAAGCACATCAAAAGGTGGACACACAAGGAAAGGGAGCAAGTAGGGAGCTCCAAGAAGTGTATGTCATATTTTCAGAAGAATCCCCTACAAAAATAGTGATTTTCATCACTAAAAACCATTGTAAATACCATTATCTATTTTTAGTAACTCCATTTTGTTCAAGCCGAGGAGTCCTCGAGCTTGAGGAGTATTAGAAGTACCATCGTACCAATTTTCATAATGCTCCTACGGGGGAGCAATGGATTGATCGTAGCTCTATGCATCTCTGTCTACCCCAAAGAATTCTTTTCTTGTGACTCTCCATGAGGGTTTTTCATCACATGTTCGAGCGGTGCTGCTTGTCGAGATCAAAGTCTCTGTGCTCCCCCATCTTCTTGTGCTTCCCCATCGTCTTGCGTGTGCGGGTATGAGGGATCTGCGGTCACCTCTCATCCTTGCTTCCATGACTACCCAACCTCGGTATGAAGCTTCTTGCTAATAAACAGCGCATGTGTATTCTGCTCTTGGGGATGATCATGACTTCCCCTTCCTGTCAGGTATGTGATGTCCTCGCCCGTCATTTCTGCAAGAGTTACCTGTGGGTCATGCCTTGCTCACCCTCGTGGCGGACATCTAGATTTCACATCTCTTCAAGTGAGCTGAGTCACTTTCCTTGGACGTTACTGCTAGGGGTCGAGACTACTCGGTGCTTCCCCTTGCATTGGCTAGCTCGCTGCTTTCTGAGGAGCCTTCGTTTTGGCCTCATCACTGGGGTAGGTGGAGCTCTACTCCCCTAGCTGACGAGCTTTCCCCTCAAAAGGGTGGCCTATGTTGTCTGTCGCAGAATGCATGAAGGCAAACTATATATCTAATGTGTTTTTGCAGAAGAAACCCCTCTGTACTGACGATGTCACGATGGGGTTTTCGAGGCATGGGGTTAACAGTGTAACTCTCACGTCGGCAGATTATAGATGATTTTTCAGTACAATATGAGGAGGATAAACGTGTCCCATTAAAAGGCATCAGTATGCACACTTTCTGTGATTGTTGTTCTTTAGCATGATAAAGTTCATGGTGCTGTGCACAGTAAGCATTTTGTTGTAACCTTTTCGCCGGATGTTGTTTCTTTCCAAGATAATTGTCATATGTTCACCCCTCTCAGAACATTGTGATTATAACATGCGAACAGCTTTGCTGCACCTTTTTATCTCAAATCCTTGTGATTATTGTAATTATTGTGATCATACAAAGATTTTTTGTTATTACGAGCGGATGCGGTTGGTTCCATGCGCCTTCACGAAGTGGTCCCATCTGCTACTAAATGCTATGACTTCACAAAAGTACAACTTGGATAAAAGGTTCAAGCACTTTATTCATGTTGTCTAGGTTTGAAAAATATGGAACCTGAAGTAGTGTTTGAGGTAGAAAGGTTTGTTCATGGCCTTGCGTTTGTGGTTTTCTTGGAAATTTAGAGGGCCCTATGAACTTTGTTGGCTACAGATATCAAGCTTGAACCTTTCATAAAGCTCTTTACTCAATATTTTCGTTTGGGATTTCAATCTCAAGGACTTTGGCCTCCACTTTATTATTGGAGTCTCATTTATGCTTAATCAAATGTTTGTGAAATGACTCATGATTCTTGCGATTGCCAGATGTGGTGTTCTCAAATGCCTATGATCGTCGGTGATTGTTACACTTAAGGATTATGTCTATCTCCAATCTTCACTTGGGAGATATGCCAAAATTTATTAATGTTGACGATTGATATTTGTTGTGTACAGATGGAAGCAAAAAAAGAAAAATGCTGACTTTGGGACATCAGAGATTGGGAAGTGTGATTATGACTTGTATATTTGAATGCGCCTAGGTCTTTTATATTGTGCAGGTTTGGCAGATGCAGCTCGGACTTATGGTGTTGGTGGGATACAGAAACATTCTAGACTTGATGTGTCCTTTTCAAGTGCTGCACTTGAAAGATAGGATGGCTTTGCTTCCTTGAACTGAAATGAATTTTTTGTTGGCTTTTTGTGATTGCCCTTTGTGTATTGTGGCCAATTTACCTTGAGTAATAATTGGGTGGTTGTTCTTTGGAATGTTTTCTGATTGGTTCTATGCTTGTTGTATTCCATGAATTATGTACACTTCATATAAATAATGCTACACAGTACTTGGGGCTTGTACTTGCGTTCCTCTCCCTCCATTCCCCACTCTTTACCCATCCCGGTTAGTGACCTCCATCACAACTCTCGTGGGTGACCCTATTTGGACCCTTCTCACTACTGTGAGGCATTTCCACTGCATCATCGTGCTCATCCAGATGTGCCCAAGGGATACTATTTAGTTTATTGTGTATTGAGTCCTTGAGCTTTCCTGGCCACAAGATCTTTCAGCTTGATGCTCGCAAATGAATATGTCTGGACTTTGAGAGTTCCTTTGGAACTTACTCATCTAGGAATACTTGCTTCTGAATCTGGACTAATTTTGGGAGGAGAATGTCCACAACCCCTTCCTCACTCAGACTCCTTGATTGACTATATTTTGGGGTCTTTTTTGGTCTATTCTCATTTTTCCAGACAAAAGGTTGATGGTATGGGTGGTGTTCTGCCTCACTTAGGGGTTGAATATTGCACTGATAGACTTTTCTTGTGATTATGCTTTGACTGTGCACAAGCCAAAATTTTTCTTGGATATTGGTTGAATTACTCGAGGCCATTATACCTGAGGAATATTGACCAACTATATGACTTCGAGGGAACTGAGCTCTGAGTGTTTTAGTTTTATAAACTCAATTGCTATACAGGATGAACTGAAGGGGTGCTTGGATGCTCCTATCATGATTTCACTAATTATCTTGTTGGGTGATCTAATCACCTTGAACGAAGCCTTTAAAAGATCTAATTTTCATTCGTAATGACTTCAAGAGATGGCACTCTTCAAATTACTTATTGTGCTCAAATCGGTCTTTTTCTTTGTGTGATTGCAAACCCGGAGGAAATACAATGATGGCTCCTAGGAACAGAATTTCTCGTGCTTTGTAAAATGATTTACTAATGTGAATAATGTAGGACAAAAAATGAAGACATACACCCACACTAACTGAGCTGTGGTGTGCTGAAAAACTTTGACAGATTTTGAATTGTTGAAAGATAACTTGTTGTTTTCTTCATATGGTCGGTGGTGATTGCATGCATTCACTTGTGTTCATGAAAAGGACGATTGTGGCATCATCTAGTTGAAGCAGCAATGAGTTGTGTCCACCTCCCTAACCTGCATGCAGAAATCCGAAGGCCTATTGTAGACCTAGAAGAAAGAATCACAGTTGTGCATGAAATCCATGATTAATGACTGAAGGAGAGGCCAGTATTAAGCAATGACCATGCATGTTGATAATGATCTTGCAGGACATAGGTTACGATCTCTGGAATTGTCATATATGCAAGGGCCCCTTGTTTTGAAATGACAAATGTGTGTGTTTTGATTATGAAACATTGAATGAGTTTTTGCTCCCTCTGGACTGTCAAAGGAACTCCAGATCGAGATGGATGGTTGACTATATTTCAGGATTGACCTAATATAATTTCTTCTGTATGATCTTAACGCTTGGAAGCTCCACTTTATAAGCTTTAATTGCACAAAATGTGATCCACCTAGTTGCTCAATTCATTCTCCAAAGTAGTCACATCTTTCTGGGCTCCTAGACCGTGAATAATTGACTAGTGTACCTTTCGGTAATGGCTTAGGGTGCAGAATGCTGGTACTTCAAGAATGTTCACTATGATATGAGCATATATTCATCAAAGGAAAGTTACTGGCACATAGGGGTAACTTTGTTGATTCTGACCCATTTGGGACTGTTTGATTGTAAAGGCTACGAGTGTTTGTTTTTTGCCAGGGAAGTCACTCTCTGGTTTCACAATGCTCATAAGGTTCTCATTTAAAATTTGTTTCACTTCTTTGCTTAGGTGATTGGAAGCTTTGCATGTGCAAAACAAACCTCATGCTGATTCTATTTTGCTATTCTCCATTTGCATATTGTACCGGATGATGAAACATGGTACTAGAATCACTCTAAGATCATCGATGCACCCACACCATGGGCACAGCCTTATTGGTTGTTTTCTTAATAACGACGGAAGTACAGAAGGGATCTTCATTTGCTTAGAAATTGCTCTAATTTGTACAGGTCAAAGAGGAGGGTAATTGTGGCTCTTAATTTACATGGATAACTGTTGATCCATCTTCTGCTAAATACTTGTATGATTAGAATAACCTTACAGGGTTAACACCAATTTTTAAACTAAACATGTGTCCCAGGATTGTGGCCCTCATTTCCACTTCCTCTGTTTTGTAAGGATTGATGTGCACTTGGTTAAAACGTTCAGGTTTGGTGTCTCTGACAGGAAAAGGAAAACTCATTTTGAGAACTTGAAGACCTAATCTGACTTAATGTCCCTTGAAGTGGAAACTAAATTTGAAGTGAAGGTTTATCTCATTTTTAGATGCAGCCTACTTGCTCTTTTGTATGTCATTTCAGGTTTGGGAGCTTCTGGTGAAGGCATTTCCAACCTTACCAAAGACTGCCTAATGGGAGGAATGCTGGGCTGACTGCCCCCCAAGGGGATTGTGTCGCTCAGCTTTGAAGACTGAAGACTTGCAGCTTGAAGCCTTGCAGACTGAAGAATTGCAGATTTTGAAGACTTGAAGATTTTCAGACTTGAAAGACTCTACCTTGGGTCAGTTCAGCTATGTATGCTCTTCTCTTAGCTTTGTCAAGGACAACAAAGTCTAGGAGGGGGAGGAGTGTTGCTCTAAGGGTTGCCCATAATTTTTCTCATGCTATGGCATCCTTTAGCCCTCGTGAAAATACCTTCTTTTTGTAAATTAAGAGATGTCCATGTGAACACTCTCCTAAAACCCCTTTTTGATATTTCCTCTAGTCTATGGTATTGAAGCCTTTTTTGAAAACTCCTTTTTGCACAAGTACCAAAATCCCCACGTAGGAAATCTCACGGGCTCTCTCTCTCTCTAGGTGGTTAGTCCCATATCACATAAAGATTCTCTTTTTTATTTAGCACATGTGGTCTTTTGACCACATGTTTTTATTCACATATGCCTCACTTCTCTATATAAAGAAGAGCCTCATTTGTAAAAAGAGAGGTCCCTTGGCCATGGCCTTGGCCTCCATTTTGGTAATGGAAGAAGGTGTCATTTGTTACTCTCCTGTTTCCTTGTGTGCAAGGCGATGATCTTGGTGTATGGATTTGCATGTGTGTGTGCATGGTTGGGAGGATGTTCCCCTTGCTCCTTGTGATGTTGGCCATTGTTGCCATTGCTCCATGAGCGTGGGTGAACCTCTCCTCTCATTCTTTGCCCCAACTTGGAGAAACCTCTCACTTCCATGTGAGGCGGTTAGGGTTTGTTGTTCCCCATTTCTCAACAATTAGGGAGAGAACATTATAACCATCTGGAAACAACACCCAGATACCCCATGGCCATGTGTCAAGAAAAGTCAAGTACTCATCCTAGCATAGTGGATCGGAGACCATTCATTACAGTCAGGCTAGAGCACGGCAACCCTTGCCAAGAGCTCAGGGCTTTAATTGACTCAGGTGTTGCAACTAGTGCAATTAGATGGTCCCACTATAAGGACTCAGGAATAGAAATGTGGCCAATTGAGGCACACCTCATAGGACTAGGAGGCATGGGTGAGGTGGACCTTCCTATCCTCATAAACAAAGTGATTATGATAGCAAAGCTACTAGTGTGCCATGACGAGGACCTGATAGAACCCCTAATCCTTGGCCAAGATTGGCTATACGATCACTCAATGGACCTAAATCTTAGACAAGGCTCCTTGGAGATTGGAACCTTAGATCAGAAGTGAGTGATACTGCTTGACTTCCCTAACAACCATCCACCTAAGGTTTATGACCCACGACCCTATGAAACGCTTGCGACGGAGGACCGGAAGATATTTGGTCAAAGCCCTCCGCTAAGCACGCTCCTTCCAAAGTCAACCCATGAGAGCTTGCGGATGAATAGGGGCCAGATAGAAGATTGTCAGGAGATTCTCCCTTGGTCTTCCAATAGTGGACAAATGGGGACGATTGCAGGTCAGGTGGCCAGCCACATGGGCAAAACACCCTACAGTGCCCATCCTTCCACACTTACTGTGGACTGGCCTAGATCTGTGGTATAGAATGCCTCACCTCCTAATGGGCAAGTTTCGCAAGTGTTGGACCTCCCTTCTTTTCCAAAGCAGAGTGTCCATCCGACCTCTCAACCTCAACCACTAAGGAGTCAACCATGACGAAGAACCCAGACCGACAACAATATAAGACGACACAAGGAGGAATGCAGTATCAGTATCACAAAGCAAGAGGCATAAGACAAATATGGGTGCGAAAAGGACAAAAATCACCAACAGATTTCAACAATGCAGACAACGATAAGAAGAAGTCAAGGCAGAAGCAGAGTCAATATTCAACATCTCCTCGACCTTCTTCTACGAGTACAAACATTCGACAAATTTGGATCGCCAAGAAGTACCTTATGAATCGACCCACACCCACGCAAATCTGGGTACCCAAACAGTGTATTATAGTTCAATCCTCAAGCCATGTAATATATACCCCTCAGAAATCTATTCACCCCTCAATACCCCCACATCCAATATCACCTTTTGTCCCTCAGCAGAAACCTATCACCTGCTCACAGACTCTTAGGAAGTGGATACCGAAATGTATCCAGTTGTCTCCTCAAAACCCATTGTCTAACATAACTCCCACCCCGACTAATCTAAAACCTTGGAATAACTCATTCACGACTGACCTTGTACAAATCCACACACTATAACCTGGCATCACTTGTAATAACATCTCATCAAGAAATGTATGCATCATCTGAAGCATGTAGGTGTCTAGAGACCTGCATTAGTTTTGCAACAATCATTCCATAAACCACATCACAACACTCGGCTACACGGGTTACACATCGGCTATGGAAAGGGATTGCGGTATCACTTTAATGGGATCATGATTAATTTCCATACTAATGTGTTAATCTTTTGTAGCAGATCTTCTACGCACTCGCATCATTCATCATGCAGGCAGAAGGACCATCTGAAGCTGGCCCCAGTGTACCCATAGCAAATACTGGTGAATTACTAGTTGAACCACATCCTACGACTCTACCACCAGAATTTCAAGGATTTCCAGGGCCTATGCCAATTGACGATCCTCCTAGGGGATATACTGAAAAAATTCATCGCAACTCTCATTGGTTCCAAGGTTTAGCAGGCCCATTGGCGGAGGCAAATTTCTTGTTTGAGGCCAATTTGGCTTTTGATACCCGTACGTGGGGAAAGTACCAGTTTTTCTCAAGAGAGTTTGAAGCATTACAGAACACAGAAGATTTAAAGCATGTTTGGGCTAGAGCTGGTTTCACAGAATATTATAGTGATCCATTGCCTAAACTAGACTTCTATAGATGCTATTACTTAATCACCACTTTGATAGCTGTGGAAAACAAAGATTTGCCACAAACATTCATTTTGCCGTAAATGATCCATTGTTTAAGAAGTTTTATTAGGATAGATTCACCATGCCCCACAAGCGCATCTGTTTTGGCTTATATTTAGCTTGTACTAGGCCACAAACAGTTGATCTGGCTAGCTGGATCATTGATCAGCTATACTTAGCACAACATCGATGGGAAAGAAAGAAGGTAATCCATGGATGCTGCACTCTTACGAGAATTGTATATATGTGTTTGGCATACGACTTTCCAATCAAGCGTGCAATGACCAACGAGGAGTTGAAATCATTCAAAGGGATAGCAAAGAATGCTAGGAAGGCTAGCAAAGGATGAGCAGGTAAGTGCATGAGAGGAACTATCCCCTGCCTCCAGGTCCCAAAATCATCGTCACTGCAACCCTCTCCAGAACAGTCTCCGACAGAAGCCCCTACAACTGTACAACCTATTCGCATACGCTTATCATGACCTATCATTACAGAAGGCACTACTAGTGTAGCTACCTCACAGGCAACATCATTTCAGGAACCTACCACCACTGCAGCAGAAGTTCCCACCACTATTGGTGCGAAAGTGTTTTCTTTTCCAATACCCAACATGGAAGCAGAACCCATAGATACAATGTTTGATTTTGAAATGCTAGATGCCTTTTCAAATGAATTTCAGTTTTTTGAAGGCCAGATTTTCTCTCAAGAATATGAACATCCAAGCTACCCGACCACTCCACCTGATCAACAGTAAGGACAAGTAGTGTCCAGCTCTGAAGAGGAAAGAACAGAAACAGATGATGACGAGGGCGATGATGAAGCCAGCCAGGGCACTCATGACTCCCAAGAAAATGTGCAGATAGATGAACAAGGACAACACACCGACACCCAAGGTGAAATGAGCACACACGAAGAAGAAACATTTGAAGCAGTAGCATGCACCTTGGCGATCAAAAAGTTATATCGCACCATGAAGAAAGTTTGGGCGCGTAAAAAGTTAACTAAGGAAGAGAGCCAAGCACTCATAGAGCAAGAACTTGTCTCAGGAGGTTTTGAAGAAGTATACATCAAAGGCTTCAGGGAACTTGTTAAATCAGTGGGATTTAACGAAGCGTTGAGATATCTGTAGAGAAAACCACTTCCGCAATATGACCACTGACGAGTACGTTTACTATCAAAACCAGGCGAATACATTCGTGTACCCACAAGTGGTCAATCTTCAGAACAAGCCAGGGAAGCACGTCTCATCCCTAAAGGCTCATTGGCAGAAGACACCATTGTCATCGACTCCCCACCCCACACTACTACTATACATACCACCACTGTAACCAAAGTACCCGCCACCCCAACCGCTCCTCTTTCACCTCCCATCTCTCCAGTCTCCCCTGTACATCTGATCTCTCCCAAACCATCCACATCTTTGGATAGTGTTGTAGCAGAAGCCTTTGTTGCTTCGATTCCTCTAACCCTTCCTGCACCTACACAACCTAGCTTACCCCCTAGGACATCCACCTTTCTATCCAATCCAATTTTCCCTCCATCCTTCCCGTCCTTCCCCACACCTCCAAGACACCTTTTCCCATTCCCACCTCCATTGACCTTCTCCCTAGTTTCACCCCCTCGACCCACCATAATTCTTCTTTCCCCTTTCCACCAAGGAGTACAAGAGACCCCCTCTGTAAATTACTCTTCAACCTTTGTAAACCTTGTATTTACACCCACGCAGGCACCCACTATCACTCCATTATTCATAGTCACGGCACTCGATACCACATCGAATGACATGGATATATCCCCACCCACTGCACCACCAATCCCTTCATTCATTTCACCACCACACATAGGCACATCACAATTTTCCACAATCACCACAACATCCACTCTCCCACCCCCATTTCCCTTAACCCTTGCATCAACACCCACCGCATCTTCATTTAGCACACCTTTAATATTATCACCTACTATAGACACCGCATTTCGTCAGATGTTCACCTGCATGACACAAGTAAGAGATGAGTTTGCATCTCTTGGCACTAATTACCGGATGCTGCAGCAGACAACCAACGATTTACAGTCGCAGCTCAACTCCCTATCCATCGAGAATGCCTCATTGAATACCCGCTACCAAGAGCTATGAGAGGCATATCATAAATTGGAACTAGAAAGTGAAGCAAAGACAAAAGAGGCCATCACTGACTTAGACAACTTGTTAAGGACACAGCAATGCGACACTTACCAAGAACATGGGCTTACTCAGATGCCACTTGGCAGCAGCAAAAGAAGAGAACCAGCGTTTACAAGAACAGAATAGAGAGAATTTAGAAGCTGCTCTAGATCAACCAGATCAACCATTAATTCCCAGTTGTTTCAAGGTTGTACCCTTAAAATCTATGAAAATGTTGGTAGACGATCATGTCAAATTGTTAGATGAGTACGACAGCATGAACGCGGAATATCAGAAGCTGAAACAAGATCATAAACTACTCCAGCTAACAGCACCAATACAACAAGGACTACCAGCTCTTGCGGACCCATCTCCTGACATCATAGAGGAACTCAACGCATTACGAGCCCAAGTATCAACTCTTCAATCAAGGATAGCAGTATATGAAGCACCTCCCAGGCAAGACTCCCCACCGGAACTACCAGCAGAGGAAGAAACAATGACTATTCCAATGGAGGAAACTTTCGAAGAAGCATATGAACCCCAACCAATCCCAGGCGGATGAGTCACGGCTGAAGGCCAGACGACTTTCGAACTTCCAACTCCCGCATGGATGAAGACGATTGAAGAACTTGGAAGAACCCACTTAGCATGGGTAGAGGCGCAGTTACATGCAATGGCGATGATCCAAGAAAGAATTTTATAGTCTCCCTACTTTGCTCATTTGGCCCCTTGCAGATACATATCTGGGCATGAGCTACAATACAAACCTTATTTTATGTTAATGGCGGAATATCAGCTGGCCATAGAAAAAGAAACAGGCAAGAAACCCTCTCACGCGACCCAATTCGAGCCTGAAGATTTGCCACTAGATGTGCAGCGAGGAGAAATCTATCAACCAGATTGGCGCAAGATTTATTACAAGAATATTCAGAGATGATGAGTACTTGGGTCAAGGCACCACTACACTTAAAGTACAACCCATGTTGGGGACCAGTGCCACGTCGCCATCGAAGATGATGGTATTCTGCATATTCCTATTCGTGCTGCAGTTTCTGTTGCACCTACTACAGAGCAGATTTGTTGGGATGGTAGAGATGCCCAGGCACATGCATTGATATATTTGTCTATCAAACATGCCATTATTCCTTATATTCGCTCTTGCAGATCATCTAAGGATGCTTGGGATACACTTACCACATTGTACCAAGCTAGGAATGAGGCTCGTATTGCTTACCTCCGAAAAAAGTTGGAGAGTGAGCACATGAATGAAGGTGATTCTATGGATAGTTTCCTAACAAAGATCAAAGACTTGAAGGAACAATTGATTTCTGCTGATGAGGTTATACCAGATAGCTCACTTGTGCAGACCGTTCTGAATGGTCTTCCTGATTCATGTCAGAGTTCTGCTTCTACTCTTCGGTTGATGATGAAAGGCAATCCAAATGCCTTGTCATTTGAGGAGTTAGTCTCTGTTCTATTGCAGGAAGATCAGTCTAGGCAGAACAGGTCCATTATGCATGTTGTAGATCAAGCTTTCCTGGCTAGTCAGAAGGGCAAAGGAAAATGGAGCTCTTCTACTAGTAAGCAGAAATTTGCAAATGCTGCACATTCGAAGAACCAAGACAAAGATGAGAAAAAATCAGAAAAGCAGAAATTTTTTTGTAAGTACTGTAAAGGGAATGATCATATCATAAAGAATTGTCCAAAACTGGCTACAGAAGAGGCAAAGAAGAAAGAGACTGGAATGGTTGTTGCAGAAGCCTCTACACCAAAAACGGAGTCTGCTAATCTTGTGAAGGAAGAAGAATGGGTGTTTACTACTGTTTGCAGTTTTGACCCATCTTCTCATGAGCAGTGCATGTCTGCAGTAGACTCAGATATTTGGTACTTTGATAGTGGGGCGACCAAACATATTACCTCCCAGCACAGTTTCTTCTCTTCACTCGAGCCTGCCCCTACAGGGAACACTATTACATGCGCCAACAACTCCTCTTATCTTGTTATGGGAGTTGGTAAGATCTTTTTGACTACTACTGATGGTAGTTCTTTCACTTTGTCAGATGTTTTATTTGTGCCAGGGATCAAGAAGAACCTGTTATCAGTTTCTGCATTAGCCAAGATTGGCTTGGTTGTGAAATTTGTTGATGACAGGTGTATAGTTCATGATTTGTCAAATGGCAATGTGATTATTGCTTCTGGCATTTTATCTTGGGTTGTATAAGCTCATAGACTATGAAAGATCTGTAAATGATTTGGCATGTGCACTAAATGATTCTCAGGCTATATCAGATGCAAAGGTTTGGCATGCATGCTTTGGTCATCTGAATTTTACTAGTTTGCTACGCTTGCAGAAATCTGAAATGGTGTCCTCTTTGCCCAAATTTGAGGCACCTGGAAAACATGTTTGTGAAGGCTGTATTTTAGGCAAAATGCAGCGTTCGTCCTTTCCAAAAGATGGTTCAGTTCGGGCTACTCAGAAATTGAAGCTTGTACATAGTGATGTCTGTGGCACTATGCAGACACCTTTGTTTGGGAATTATCTTTACTTCGTGACTTTCATCGATGATTTTTCCAGGCATGCATGGATATATCCATTGAAGGCAAAGTCTGAAGTGTTCATGTGCTTCAAACAATTTTTGCTTTTGGCTGAAAATATGTCAGCATGTAAAATGGGCACCCTACATTCAGATTGAGGGGTGGAATATATGTCTTCTGATTTTAATGCATTTCTGGCTGAACGTGGGATAAAACACCAGTGTACAGTGCCATATACACCTCAATAGAATGGAGTTGCGGAACGAAAGAACAGGTCACTCATGGAGATGGTGAGGTGTATGGTCAAGAGTCAGGCTTTACCACATAGTTTCTGGCTTGAGGCTGTCATGTGTGCAGCATATGTACCGAACAGATGTCCCACTAAAGCACTGCAGTCTATCACTCCATATGAGGCCTGGCATGACCGCAAGCCATTTGTTGCTCATATGCATGTTTTTGGTTGTTTGGCATATGCATTAGTGCATGAACAACATCGTAGAAAATTGGATGATAAAGCAGTAAAATGTATTTTTGTTGGATACATTTCTGAAAGTAAAGGCTATTGTCTGTATCATCCACAGACTAAACACATTCTGGTTAGCCGTTGTCGTAGAGGGGTGTGAAGGTAGGCTGACGTTCATCTAAGAGAATCACGCTAACCTAACCGTGTGACTGGACGCCGGGTGCTTTTACGTATGCCTAAGGCCTTCGGTTGCTTGTTCAGTGTTTTCAATATTACTGTACTCAGACTAAGAGCCGTAAGGATGAGCTTCTCTATATCTTCTATAGCTTCTACTTGATAAGGTGAAACTAAGTTCTCACCGGTAATTTGATCTTTAACCATGTCATTTTCTTTAGTTTCAATTTGATATGAGCTCGGTTTTCGAACTAATTTAGGTGGGAATAAATCTTCGTTGTCCTCCGGTTCTGGCAAAACTATAGTAAATAACGGTAACAGTCGAGAAACAAGACGATCGTATTCTAATGTGCGTAAAGTCTCGTTAACTAGTTTATCTTTAATAATTTCAGGTTCTATATTTTCATTATTATATGAATTCTCAATTGGAGATGGAAGCAATGTTCCTATAATTAAGTGTTCTAATTTGTGATTAATATGAGAATCGTTTTTAGAACTACTTGTAGTTCCTATTTCTTTCGACATACGAATGAAAAATAAAGATCTCAATTAAGTTGCAGAAAAACAATATGAAGAATGTCAATATCAAACTATTTCAGCCTATACAAAGGCATATATTCAGTGCTACTATAATCTTCTAATCCTATACAACTTAATAATAGTAAGTTTGAAATCGTGAAATCTTGTATGCTTGTTTTTTTGAAATCTTCTTTGTAATTTTCTCACTTCACTGCACTTCAATCGTCAATGTTTCTTTATCAGCACTCCTTGACACTTCGCAATGGTTTCTGCAAGAAACATTCGCCAATATAAGTAAGGTTATAAGAAATCCTTTACTTTCAAGACACGTACATATAACGTTATCATACTCATGTATACGTTTTATGCATACTTGAAAACATTTATATGCACTTTAAACATACATCCACACACATGCCCGCACATTGAATACCAAAAAATTCACGGGATAGTAACAAATCGCATGCAATATAACAAAAATGAAGTTATGTGTGAAAAAAAATCGTGGCGTGGATGTGAAGATTTCTATAGATAAATCATGAAAATATCTCTCCTCTCTGTCACACACAGAAAACACGTCAATCGCGTCTCTAATCAAGAGGAAGCTCAAGTTCATGGTTTTGATGAGTAAAAGATGAAAAACTAATACACATGTATGCACATGAAGGGCGCTCAGTCCTTTCAAGCTACAAACCTACCTTATTCTACGCACATAAAACAGTTAATTCAAAAACAGAAACAAGCAGAATATGCGCACATACGACACACACACATGCATTCCTATTTCAGTCCCCAGATGCCCAATATTTTTACAATTGACAACTGCTAAATACCTAATGCATGCAGCTTGTCTGACAATGTGATGTTACAACTGTTTATGATGGTAATAAATCGAAGCTTTTCATGATACACCAATCGGATCTAAAATAGGTATGTGTGCTTCAAAATTCACAAAGCGATTAAACACAAGGTATTGTCACGTTCAAGGATCCATCTACTCAGATCTCGTGTACAACCGCACTGCAAGTGCCAACCCCAATATAGCAAGAGGTACCAAAAACTGTAGGATTTTGATAATAAACTCAGTGCTATTATCAGGGTTATAGGAAGCCTGTTTGGGTGGCATGTATTTTTGCTTCTCAGGAATTGTAGACGGATCAATATCACCAACATAGTACTCCTCCATCATACCCTTTGCACTCGAACTGTGCCCCATGTCTTCGAAATCGTTAGTGGCATCCTTGCCCGTAGCTGATAGAAGTACTTCGTCTCCTCCAGGGTGATCATCTAAAAAATTTTGTCACGTCATAAGCCTTGCCGGATCAGAGGCACAGACAATAAGAACAAAGTAACTCTCACATGCACATGAAAGCTCACACAGGGGCACAAGCAGATCGTCCGCACGAAACAAACTTGAGGTGCAGAGAAAATATAATTATATAGTGACCACAAATTTGTATACTGGAGAGGGAGTGAGCCCTAACTTCCCTAAAATCATGTCCACTGTATGAATAATGAACTGGTTGCTCGCTGCATGACAATCATGCTCCTCAAACAACATCTCTATCATTCTACATCCCTTACGTGCGAAAATGCTGAGAAACGTATTGCAGCTAATTTCATGGTCTCCGCTGCCTATACGGACTCTCTCATATACAAATGGTAGACCATTCTAGCTTCCGTCACCACTTTGAGGTCCAAACATTGGATGAGTACACAGTATATCAAAATCTGCTGGAAGTACAACTGCAGCCATCAAGCCATCAGCAGGCAAATCTCTCTCTTCCAGCCAGCTCTAACCGCGTGTCAACCCCTCTCTCCAGCTTGCGCATCTCCACCGACCTTCTCCATCTCTACCTCTCTCGAGAAAGCAGAGGGCTTAGTCCACGCGCGCTTCTGTCTATGGTGACAGTCAATGATGACGAAGCTCCACCTTTTCCTCTATACGCAAACGACATCAACAGTCTTTCTCTCTCTGACACACTACTACATCCCCTCTCTCTCTCTCTCTACGCGATCCCTCTCTCTCTCTCTGTCTCTCTCTCTCTCTGTCTCTCTCTCTCTCTCTCTCTCTCTCTCTCTGCGTGTACGTCAGCCATATCTGCCAGCATTACACACATAAGAATTTTTGTCAGGGAATCTCTCTCAAACTTTGATATAAGCTTCAATGCTAGATCACAGTATGCTGGCATGGAGGAGGTAGAGGTATACAACAGAGGTTCGCAACAATTTCTCTCTATAGAGCTTCAATGAATGATCTCATGCAGCAGTTTATAGATGACTATGGCACAAATCCGTAGCTCAATTCACATTCTCTCATCTACGATGCACATAGAAAATGAAGAATAATGGAGCAAGAAAGAAGAATGGTACCTGCAAGAAACATTAGGAGAAACTTGAGCTCAACACTCATTTAAATACATACACAAGTCATTTCAAAACCACTCTTTTTAGTTTTAACTTTTAATCTACAACCACACTTTAATCTCTTTACTTTCATCACACTTTCCAGTTTAACTTTTCTACTTTAATTACACTTAATTTCTACTCCTCTCTTTTCATCTTCACTAATTCTCTCCACTCTTTCTCTTAACCAACTTTTTTCACTTTAAGTGCATCTTCTATTGAGACCACTCCTTAAATCTCTTTAGTTACACAACTTATATAAGCCATTCTTTTTCCTAGCACTCATATAGTCCACTAGTTATTTATCCATTTAATTAATCATTTTAATGTAATTAGCCTACATTTCTTATTTAAATAAATCATTTAATTTAATCTTAGTTTAAGGGTTTAATTAATTAGAACCTTAGTATTTAAATACACATATTTAATTAGAGTAATTTTTAATGACATAGTTTAATGTTTAATACATAAATATGTAATTTATATATTAATGTTTTTAAATAACATCTATTTTAACCCTTTAAAAATAGTAAAACCCTAGAAAAATCTACTTGGAACCCATCAGAAACCCATAAAATCCTTCTGAAACCCTACCATTAACTCATTATAAATCATCTAAACCCTTTGGCTTAACCATTAGCAACATACAATCTTTGAACTTATGAAACCCTAGGGTTAAATACCCATGAATCTTGCATGTATGAACATAAAACTCATTAAATGTGAAATTAGGGGAAACCCTAATATGAACATATGTTCTGCATCATTATTCATACCTGTAAACACTTTCAAAAGTGGTTACATCAATCCAAAACAACTGATCAACAATGATATAAAAGGTTTGAGATCACCAATAAAGTTTTTGTTTCATTTTCTCTGGTCATCAACGAAAAGGTTGAAATCTTTCCGACATTCGCCCCGGCCAATCCTGCACATCATCCTCGATGGGCCAAACCTGGAGATCATAGAAAGCAATATCAAATTCTTTTGAAAAGTATTCATGACTCAAATTCAAATAGATGGTATATATAAAAAAAATGCTTCTATCATTAGTACATCTTCAAATAGCAAAGAAAACTTATAAAATTATGTAAGCTTGAATTTCAACCTTTTCGATCAATGCATGAGTTGGAAAACAGGTTTTAGAAGGAAACTATAGAAGTCATTCAAATAGTGTTCGTACTAACTCTTCTATTAACTCTGTTCATAAGTAAAGCATATGTTATATAGGCCTTCTATCCTCATCTCCTATCCATTTGCCATTAAGATACAAAAAACTAACTCCCCTCTAGCATACATCCGCCTTATATAGCCCGCT
This sequence comes from Ceratopteris richardii, assembly GCA_020310875.1. Taxonomy (NCBI): domain Eukaryota; kingdom Viridiplantae; phylum Streptophyta; class Polypodiopsida; order Polypodiales; family Pteridaceae; genus Ceratopteris; species Ceratopteris richardii. The sequence continues at coordinate 100,356,273 of CM035411.1, read as the reverse complement.
TTTCAATTCAGAAGTGATTTCAAGACCACAACTGATTCATTAAAATGATTTTGTTTTTCTTTCATCTCTTTTTTTTTTTTCTTTCCATATGCAGCAACCATTAATGTACTGCTTTCAATTTTTCTTCGCAACTTTTTTGATGAAGGGGAAAGGCTTAACTCCTAATCAGAGCAAAGGATCTAGAGGTAAGCTAAAGCAGGAACTAGGATCTCTATAGCTAAATGGGTCAGATTTAAGGAAGCTTACCTATAGAAAACAAGCCTACTTCTACTAGGAGTTGCAAGTTAAGGGTTCCTTCAACTATTCATATGACAGCCATAGATCTCTAATCCCTATCTTCTCTTCAAGCACATCCCTACTTCAGCGTAAATTCTACTTTTCATAATTTTAAGAGGTTTCTTAACCTATCTGAAGAATGTACATATCTAATTATGATAATGCATCAATCAAAAATCATATTAACAACTAGAAAATAAATAAAGTTTAGAACTTTTTCACCAGATCATTTTTATTCTTCTTCTTCGTTGTCCTCCAAGAAATCTTCGTCCAATTCAAATTTACTGCTTTCTCTTCTCCTAAAGAGCTTGATTCTTTTTCCTGCAATCACATTCTTTAGCATAGAACCATCAATTTCACGTAATCTATATGTACCTGTTTCATAAACTGAAACAACAACGTAAGGTCCGAACCAACGTTTAGTTAGTTTCCGTCGTGCATCGTATTGAGTATCAAACGTACTATCATATACAAGCACCCAGTCACCACTCTCTATTGGTTGCGGTCTTAGTCTATGCTTCTTATCAAAATACAATTTATTTTTCAACCTAGATGTTTTTAATTTTTTTATTGCTTCTTTAAGATTTTCATTTCCTTGTTTTAATTGTTTAATTCTAAATGCTAATAAGTCCTCTCTTAAAATGTTATCTTTCCAACCTAAATTCATCCAATTAATTATCTGAGTATGAATGGGAAATAATGGTTTCTGACAGTACATGAGTTCAGCCGGCATAAAACCAGTTGTTCTCGTGTACGTCATGCGATCAGCCCAAAGAGCAAATGGGAGCCATTGACCAATATCTCCATGGCAAGCTTTAGAAATAGCCTTCACTATGGAAGGATGTCCTCGTTCAATTTTACCATTTGCTTCTGGGTTATAGGCAGTCGTAAGAGACAATCGAATTCCATGTTGTGCAAAGAATTCTCTCGCATCTAATTCTCCTCTATCCGCTACTACTTTTTCTATATATCCAAATCTGGATAAAACTTTGTTGGTAGCAGTCAGGGAACCGAAGGAGCCACAAGACGAAGAGAGTCAGAGCGAAGGGACAGCACAAGTAGGCATGGCAGTCAAAGAAGATCTGGCAAGTAGGCCATCTAATTTTGCGAGACATCAAGGAGTTGAGCACACAAGAAGAAAGAGCAAGTAGGGAGCTCAAAGAGGTGTATGACAAATCAGTAGAGGAAATCCCTACACAAATAGTGATTTTCATCACTAAAAACCATTGTAAATATCATTTCGTATTTTTGTAGATCCATTTTGTGCAAGCCAAGGAGTCCTTGAGCTTGAGGAGCTTTAGAAGTATCTACCTGCCAATTTTCATATTTTTTAGATCTCGTTTGAGCCCTCTAATAAGCCCTGGAACCTAATTTTTAACTAGGCCGGACACTAGGTCTGAACAGGGCCAAAGCTAGTCAAAAACTATAAAAGGAGCTAGAGAGCTCATTTTTGAGGGCAGATTGTAATTGAAATGAACTTGTAAGAGCATTTTGAAAGAAATCTAAGAACTCCATTGCTTCTCACTCTTTGTCTTGCCGTGTGTGCGCGTGTGTGTGTATGTGTGTGCATGCTTGTGTGCTTCTCACTCACGCACTTGTGCCTCCACTTGCTCGTGGTCTTCATACCATCCTCACGTCTTCCCGGATTGACATTAAAGGAGGTGCTACTCATCACTGAGCTACACCAAATTTTGGCGCCGTTTCAGGGGATTGAGCTTTGAGGACGAGCGTGTGATGGTAAGACGTAGATTGGAGACGTTGGCGTTGTAGGTAATTTCTTTACTTTTCCTATTTTTCTCTTTCTTACCTTACCACCATCATCACCATCATCATCACCACCATCTTCCACCTCCATCTCCATCATCGCGAAAATTTTAGTTTTTTTATCATATCACCTTCTCCACCTCATTTCCCTCATTTCACTTGTGAGAGAGAGCGAGAGAGCGAAATTGTGTGTGCTGTTTTTGCATGTTTTTTGAGCTGTCTTGCAGGTACAGGCCGCATCATTGTCCCCAGCACTCTGCGCAGGTACGGAATTTGCAGTAACTGTCTGTGTGTCGCCGACCTCTGTCAATCGCGACCGACAGAAAAAATGCTCAAATTGCCAAACAAAGTGCAAAACCATGATCTACAGGCCTAGAGCTTCCCAAAAATGTGCTTAGAATTTTGAAACTCCTCAGATCTCTGTCAATCGCGATTGACAAACCACGACGGACAGACCTATCAATCGCGATCGACCAGTCAATCGCGATCGACAGCCCACGACGGCTCTGTCAATTGCGACTGACAGAGTCAACGACTGATTGACCACGATCGACGGACCATACGCGTGACACGTGTCAATCGCGATCGAGTCATCAATCGCGATCGACCCATCAATCGCGACTGACAGCCCACGATGCCTCTGTCAATCGCGACCGACACAGTCAACGATTGTTTGACCATGACGGACAGACCCTCGCGACCGACCTGTCAATCGCGATCGACCCATCAATTGCGACCGACAGAGTCAACGATTGTTTGACCACGACGGACAGACCCTCGCGACCGACCTGTCAATCGCGATCGACACATCAATCGCGACTGACAGAGTCAACGACCCTTTGACCACGATTGATTGACTTTTCGAGCCACCTGTCAATCGCGATCGACACGTCAATCGCGACTAACAGCCACGACGGACCTGTCAATCGCGATCGACACGTCGATCGCGACTGACCTATCAATCGCGACTGACAGACTTTGCGAACACGTTAGAAGGGCAAATTAGGTCAAATTTTTCTAAATTTTGGCCAAGTGTGGGACAAACACTAGGGTGTAGCATTGCATTACGAGGGCATGACCCAAGTAACTCGAGAATTCCTGTTTGCCTGTTAACCTAGTTTAATCCTGTTTTAGCCCCAAAACCCTGAACTGGCATAACTTTCTCATACGAAATCCGTTTGCCGTGATTTTTGCTTTGTTGGAAAGCTCGCGGGGAGTACAACAAAAACATCGACTGGTTACGGTTAAATTAAGATCAGGAATATTAGATAGGGTATTTTGAAGTTGACCATACTCAGGGGAAACAAAATTCAGGGATCTCTAGAGTTGTGTCCAAAAAATCATAGTGCAAATTGGTGAAGTATTACATGAATGAAAGTGGTTGGTTCTGTCTTTTGAATTTAAGTCTTGAGCTAACAGTGGGCCTTTTACAGGTCCTTAGAGAGCAGTGAAGGGTACGCAAAGCAAGAGTAAGTGCAGGCTTGGGAACGTGCGTCCTGGGCACACCAGGGCAACAACACAAGGAAGGAACTCAAGGTTGGAAAACCCGCAACACCCTCTGTCAATTCTTAGTTTAGGCTAAGTGCGTGTAGTGTGAGAAGTAATTCCAGGCAACGATAGGCACGAGATAAATCAAAGACTATCTAAGAAATCAAGTTCAAGTCAAGAGATAACCTGTGTGTGTGAACGACAACCTTAAAGTAAAAGAACCTAACGTGAAACGACCAAACTAAAGTGCGAAATTAAACTCAAGTATTCCTTACAATGTGATATCAAACAAGAATTTTAACACGATAATCAACATAAAAAGGGAATTAAGTAATTGATACAAAGAACTCAGAAACGTGGTTGTACCTAGGACAAATTGGGTTAATCAGTTAGGCATATGAACCTTAGATCAGGACGACACCTAGTAAGAGAGAGACAAAGCCTTAGGTCTTCAGAGGCTAGTGTCAATCATACTGCGAGGTCTTGGGCCCAGCAGTTGAGTCACCACTCGCATTACCCTAGCTCTGATACTAGTGAATCAGAGATGTCTCAAGGTATGGAGAGACCTACAGGAAGTTGAGGAGTGCCTTACTTGCACAGGGTAGAAGGCCCTTACAAAACGCAGTTGGAATACCTTAGGACCAACCGATTAGGTGCCAGCATCTATGAGGACGGCCTAGGAAGATCTGTGGTACAGATTAAGAATCCTGATCAATCCATTGGACTAGAGCGCCCAACTGTCAAGTTTGAAAACAGAGCATACTTGGACAAAGAAGGAACCATATACGTAGTCACCAGTCACCCAGATAGGACGGACGAATTTGGATATGTGATCCCAGAAGCGGACTTAGGGGACCTAGAGCAAGGAAACATGGGTTCAGAACCTAGAGCCCCTCGAGGTAAATCGGTTCTCACTAGGATTATCACACCAGAGTGGATTCCCCAGGATAATAAGAGCATAGATTTGCTCCTCAATCGAGAAACTGACGAAGCCTTTTGGAGGTATAAAGCTGATCAGCCAACTGATATAGGAACAATCATGATCTATGAGTTTAAGGATCCTGATAGCCCAGGCAGAGTGACCTACCTAGATCACACCTCAGAGAGGATCTTTGTGGTCACAGAAAATGATAGGCATGCTTACACTTGGAAGGGTGAATTCGTTTTCCCCCAACCAAGATCGAACGTGTCCTTTGGTCACCCAGGTGCTGGAACCTCCCACGCTCACGGAACTCAAAGAGACAGACATAGAGAAAGGCCGGAGGTGAGCTTTGCCAACTCAGGGGGCAGAGAAAGAACGAGGACGGAAACAAATAGAGTAGAGCCTGAGGTACTTAGAGCTCACAGGAATCAAAGAAATGCGGATGAATTCCCTCTACCACGACCTAGAGAGCACACAAGGACCTTGAGACCGACTCAGCTAGTTAAGTCCATGAAGAACTACTTCGATGGCACTGGAGATCCATACGATCATGTGGCTGAGTTTAGACAAGTCCTGAGAGCTGAACAAGTGGAGGATCTATTCATGCAGTACAATGCCTTTGGTCTAACCCTTAGGAACACTGCCCTGACATGGTTTCAGCCACTAAATGAGAGACAGTTCAAGAGCATAGACCAACTCCTAGAGGCTTTCATTATTGAATTCTCTAAGAGTGGCATAAGACAAAATACCTCCTCGCTGATTCATAGCTTCAAGTAAACCCCTCAAGAGACAGTGAGACTTGCAGGAAGAAGATTTAGGCAATATCTTGAAAGATGCCCTGTCCCTGAGCTACCCACACCAGCTAAGCAAGTGGCTTTATTCTTGGATGGATTGCTAAGTACCAAATTAAGATCATATGTGTACTTGAAAGACCCTAGGACCATAGAAGACTGTGTACGCATGTGTATTGACATCGAGGATAACCTAGGGGAGGAGTTAGAGCTTTCCAAGATATACAAAGATTCGGATAGTGCCTCTAACCTCTCTTCCATGCAATCCACATCAATTGAGGAACTTGTAGAGAAAGTTGCTCAAAAACTAGGTGTCTCTAGTAAACAAATCCCAAGGTTCGCCCCTGTAAAAAGATGTTATACCTGTGGGGGCGACCATATGGCAAATGTCTGTCCCATTATGGCTCAACCCCAAGTAAATTCTAGTAGCCAGTACTTCACCATAGAACAGAGGTACACCAATCACACCGCACAAGATTGCCCATACAACAAGCAGGCGGTTAGGCAACCCTACCCTCAGTCATACCCTCAGCAGGGAAGATACCAGAACCCGTACCCTCCACAGCCATATGGCAGGCCACAACAACCTTATCAGCAACCATACCAAAACCAACAAAGGCCCCAGCCTGTGTTCGCACAACAACCCCCTGCCCCAGCTAATGTGATCCCAGTAAAATATGCAGCAGTAGAAGAAAACCTGAATAGAGCTATAGTCCCTGTAACACCATTGCTTTCTGAAAGTGACCCCAGTGACCATAGCTTTGATTCTACACATGTTGATAGTCCCCATGCTTACTACATGCAATCTCCTGAACATGGTGAGTCCTACTATAGTGAGGAACCGAGTGAACCTAGTTGGGAGTCAGATTACACAAATGTCATGTATACGAACCCCAATCCTAAGCCTCAACCTAGGCAGGTAAGACCCCCATTCCCTAGAGGACCATGCTACAGATGTCAGGGAGATCATCTCATTCGTGATTGTCCCTTACCTCCACTCACACAACCCCAGTCAGTAACAATTCAGGGCTTTTGCCAAGAATGTGGAAAGGAGCATCTCTTACGAGACTGCCCTAAGAATCCTAATAATATGCCAAAAATCACTCCTATTAACGTTATTGGGTTAGTGGTAGATTCCACAGGAAGTGTCACTTCCACTGCACCCGTACAGGTAGTGACTAGAGCCCAGGCATTGCAACAGAACCAAGGAGTAAACCAGGATAAGAACCCAGAGGCTAGTGAAACCGAGAGCATGACAAAGAAAAGGACTAGAGCGTGGAAAGATAGTCGGGAAAGAATGAAAAGACAATGGGCTAGAAAGATGACTGAACTTGAGGAAAGCATAAGAGAAACCAAAGCCAGGATAACTGAACTCACATCTCAAACTCCCTCTCACACTACCCCACCACCACCATTCCCATCGCCATCCGATCCGCCACCTTCCAACCCACCTCATACGATTCCACCACCTCCTAGAGTAGGATCAGTATTAGCTGATCCCACTCTTGAAGACATAGACATGATGCTTAAAGCCTATCAGGCCAGAATCCAAGAAGGGCCAAATGTCACGGATCACGACAAGTGTTACCCTAGAGCTGACCTAGAGATAGAAAGAACCAAGCTTTGCGCGAAAATGGTCGCATTGGCTCAGACTATGTTTGAAGCCAGTCGCCTTTTCAATTACTCGGGCTCATCCAAGACGCAATTACACTTGGATGGACTTCTAGAGAAGTTAGAGGGCATAATTGCAAGATCTGCCAAGGAAGAAAAAAATCAAGAAAGAGATAAAGGAAGCAAAAACATGACCCATCCCCCACCGAAAGCTTATGTGCCCTATTCCACTGAACCAGACAACCCCCCCTCCCTAGAAAGAATAGAGAAGCTGATTGCACAATCAGAAAAGGAGCCAGCCTCTCAACACAAGGACAAGGCAAGTGAAAGAGTAAGCATTCCTGCTCAGGAAGCCTATGTGCCTGAAGCCTATGTGCCTAACTCTACGGAGCCAGACACATCATCTTCTATGAATTGGTTCACACTAGAATTCCTACGCGAGATTCAAGAAGACAAATGGGCTAAAGAAAGTGAAGTCCCTCCTCCCATTGAACTTGTGGATGATGCACATGACCAATTCCCACAAGACATCCCATCCATTTATGGGGAGCAGGAGAGCACCCAATCTCAAGAAAGATTAGACTTCGAGTCTAATTCTTTACAAGAACTACCCCATTTCACAGGCCCATGGGAAGCAAAGTCCACCTGTATGAGAGCACCTACAGTCATGGTACGAAACGAAGATTCAGTCATACCTAGGAACACAGAGGTAGTGAAGAACACCAAAGTGCAGTGCAATCTCACTTTGGAAGAGCTGCTTAAGGTTAGACCAGAAGTGTGGAAACATGTAGCCAATCAAGTGCCCGAGATAGCAAAACCTCGTTCCCAGGTAGGATCCCAGAGGACAGTGCCAGAAATACCCTTGGATAAGATAGGAGACATGTGTGAAGGTGAAGAAGGGAACACCTATCTTCCCATTACCTACCAGGGGTACACCACCAAGGCAATTTTGGACTCAGGTGCAGGAGTTGCAATTGCCACCACTTCCCTATGGAAGCGTTGGGGCAAGCCAGCACTCAGGCCATATTGAGAGACCCTTAGGATTGCTAGAAGGAATAACTCTTACCACCTGTGGTATCGAGTTCGAGCATACATTTGCTATATGTGACTTCAGCAAAAATCATGCCTATGAGATGATCTTGGGAAGACCCTTTATGCGACAGTTGCAAGTGGTACAGGACTGGGGAACCAACTCCTTGTACCTACAACACTTAGGTGTTACGACCAAAGTGAATCTCAAAGATTACTCTCATAGAGATGTCCCTCCCATCCAATGGAATCCCATCCATAGAGCCAGAGATGATACGGAATCGGTGCATTCCCTAGGATCAGGATCCTCATGGATGCATGAAGACACTCACTTAGGGATGTGTAAGGTAGCAGTAGAAGAAGAGAAGAGAGAAAAAGCCAGGGAGATAGGTGCAAAAGAAACCCATAGATCAATCCAAGACCCAGCCTATGCACCTGTAGTTTTTCCAGACGAAGAATTCGAACCTCACGGCTGGGCAGAAATTCTAGCAACCATGGATGTAGCCATCAATGAGGAACAATGGACACCTCACTGTGATGAGGATGGCTATGACATTTCAGTCTTCTCTATAGAGCCAATCATGGGAGAGGCAGTTCTAGAAGAATGCGAACCTAGCCTTGATGCATTTGAGGATGCAAGTGACTCTGATCTAGAGTCAATCATTATGGACCCACCTTTTGCATCAGATGAAGAATACTTCCATGAAGTAGAATTTCAACCCCAGAGGCATGGAGAGCTTACAAATGATGTAAGATTAGCCACACATGTGACCCCTAAGGAAGAAGGAAAGAAAAGGAAGAAGAAAGAAGTCACACACGAAGAGGAGGAATCTTTGTTTGAGGTCCCAGAAAATTTTAAGAAGTATGAGATAGACGACAGGAGAGTCATGATAAGAATGCCTAAACGAGAGGCGCAATCAGGAGAGGCCTATGATAACAAAGAAACCACCAAGAAAATAGTAGTGGCCCTAGAAGAAGGAGAGGAGAGATGCACGTACATAGGCCATGACCTAACAGAGGAAGAAGAGCATGCGTTAATAGCCTTGCTAAGAGAATACAGAGATGTATTCGCTTGGAGTTACAAGGATTTGAAAGGTGTTGACCCTGACATATGCTCACACACTATCCCCATGACCTCAGATGCTAAACCCTCTAAGCAAAAGCCCTATACATATAACGATAATTACGCTGCTAAGATCAAAGAGGAGATAGATAGACTGGTCGAAGCTGGATTTATCTATGAAATTGAGCACACTGAGTGGGTATCCCCCATCGTAGTGGTGCCCAAGAAGAATGGCAAGCTGCACGTATGCATTAACTTGAAGAAGGTCAATGCAGCCACAATTCGAGATAACTATCCGCTTCCCATCACAGATCATCTCTTAGAAAGAGTAGCAGGCAAGGAAGTGTACAGCTTCCTCGATGGATTTTCGGGCTACAATCAAGTAGCCATAGCTCCAGAAGATCAGCATAAGACAGCTTTTGCCACAGAGTGGGGTATATTTGCCTTTCGTGTAATGCCATTTGGGCTTACCAATGCACCAGCTACCTTCCAGAGACTAATGTGCCATGTATTTAAGGAGTTCCTGAGGAAGAATTTAGAGGTCTATGTTGATGACCTTTGTGCTCATTCCAACATCAGACAAACCCATATTCCTGAACTCAGACAAATCTTTGACAAATGTAGAGAATATCAAGTCTGCCTGAACCCAGAAAAGTGCGTTTTTATGGTCAGGCAAGGCAAGATTCTAGGACACATAGTGTCAAAGAATGGCATATCTACTGACGAAGAGAAAGTGAGAGCCATAGCAGAGCTACCTAGGCCAAGGAATGTCAAGGAAGTACAAGCTTTCATGGGACATTGTGGTTACTACCGCCGGTTCATTCACATGTATGCTGTCATTGCTAAGCCCATGTACGGACTTCTGACAAACTTTGAGTGGACTGAGGAATGTGAGAATTCCTTCAATGAGCTTAAACGGCGATTATGTTCAGCACCAATCTTGACTACGCCAGATTGGAATAAGCCATTCCATGTTCACGTGGATGCATCCAATTATGCTATTGGGTGTGTGCTTGCTCAACCTACTGGTGAAGGTAATATGGATCTTCCAATTGCCTATGCCAGTAGACAATTGAATGCAGCTAAACGAAATTACACCACTACTGAGAGAGAAGGCTTAGGCATGGTATATGCAATTAAGAAATTTAGACACTATTTACTTGCAAATAAGTTTAAATTTTTTACTGACCACCAAGCATTGTTATACCTCGTGAACAAGCCATGCAATACAGGTAGATTAGTAAGATGGTTTCTATTACTAATGGAATATGACTTTGAGGTAGTGGTGAGAAAAGGGAGGTCTCATTTGAGAGCAGATCATCTCTCTAGGCTCACATCTGGAGAAGCCCCACAAGGAGTATCAGATGACCTTCCTGATGCTTACTTGTTTAATTTGGAAGTGGTGCCGCAGTGGGCTAAGCCATTGGTGCCAGTATTGACATACGGGCCTAACCATCCAGTAGTAAACACATAGAATAGGGAGGTAGTAAAAGCCCAAAAGTATCACATCATGGCTGGAAGTATGTACAAGCACACAGATCAAGGGATCTTGGCTTGTTGTGTGGAAGAGGACGAATACAATAAATGGTTGCATTTAGCACATGTAGGTGCGTTAGAGCAACACTAATCAAAGCAACGAACCTTACAGACACTAAGGAGACTCGGAGTACATTGGCCAACTATGGAAGCTGATGTCCAAAGGTTGTGCAAGGAATGCCCAATGTGTTGCACTAAACCACTTGTGGAACACGCCACTCTTTATCAAGTGTCCATAGTGCCAGATTGGAGTGAACCACTAGTATCCTTCCTGAGGACGAAAACATTCTCTCCAGACATGACTCTGGCCAGGAAAACGAGTTTAGAACAAGAAGCCCAGGATTACTCACTCATTGGTGATAATCTATACAAGCGTGGTAAAGATGGTTACCTGAGGCTATGTGTCCATGAAAGTGAATATCTTAAGATCTTGGAAACTGCTCACCAAGGTGTAGCAGGAGGACACTTTGGACTAGATCGGGTGATCAAGGCAATACTATTTGCGGGCTTCTGGTGGCCGACCCTTCACATGGACGCACATACCTATGTGAAACGATGTGATGTCTGTCAGAGAACTCAGTATCCTATACGTAAAGATGAGATGCCACTGAAACCTATGATGGGTGGACGTGCATTCTCTAAGTGGGGAATAGACTTCGTAGGTCCTATTAATCCCCCCGCTAAGGGTTCTCATGCAGAATACATCATTGTTGCAACAGACTATCTAACTAAGTGGGTAGAGGTAAAAGCCACAACGAAGAACGATGCTCAAACAACTGCTAAATTCTTGTTTGAGAATGTATTCACAAGATACGGGCTACCTATAGAGCTAGTTAGTGATAGAGGCACTCACTTCTTGAATGAAGTGATTGAAAATCTGCTCCAAGAATTCTTGGTAATACATAAGAAGTCTGCCCCCTATCACCCTCAAGCAAATGGCCAGGCTGAGAGCACCAACAAGATCTTATGCAATGTATTGACGAAATTAGTGAACCATAAACGCTCTGATTGGGACAAACAGCTACACCATGCTGTTTGGGCATACCGAGTTGCCTACAAAACGGTACTCCAAGCCACCCCCTTTCAGATGGTATTTGGCCAAAACGCCGTGCTACCTTTGGATTTCTTAATACCTACATTGAAAGTAGCACAAGAGCACGAATGGACGGGTCATGAACTCTCCTCTAGAATTTTTGACCTTGAACGATTAGGAGAAACAAGACTGAGAGCAGCTGCAGGGATATATGCAGCTAAGAAACGACAGAAGGCCTACTTTGATGCCCACGTTAAGGACAAAGGGTTGAAAGCAGGAGACCTAGTGCTCGTCTACACTTTGAAACAACATGCAAGGAAGCTAGAAAAGAGAGGCTACGGACCTATGATCATCAATAGGATCTCCACGAGTGGAGGAGTACAACTAGCCACTTTGATGTTCTCCCAAGCTACATTAGTGGGTGCAGAGTCAAGTTGTATCAGGAACCTCTCACAGAGGAAATGCTAAGTCGACTCAATACTGCTAAGAAACGCAAAGAGGAAGAAAAGCGAATTCGAGAAGAAGCTCAAGCAGAAGCCCTAGAGTGCATCCGGAGGATGAAATTAAGAAGACAAGGTAGAGAGCACCCTAGGCAAGATGCATATGCAGATCAAGGATATGACGTGGCTATGTGTGAAGTTTCCGGTGTTAGCTCACATAGAATAACTGACCGACGTCCTTTCATAACCTTAGATATAGGACAAGGAAAGAGTGCAAGGACTGTAAGAGCCTTGATTGACTCAGGTGCAGCCACTAGTGCTGTTAAATTGTCTTACTGTCAAGAGTTGCAATTAACTGTCAATCCTGTGGAAGCATATCTCATAGGATTGGGAGGCGTGGAAACCCCTTGCATGGGCGAGGTGGAACTTCCCCTCTATATTCATGATGAGGCAATGACAGTTAAAGTACTAGTATGTCAAGATGAGGACCTCACGGAACCCCTTATCCTAGGTCAAGACTGGATCTATGACCAAGCAGTCAACTTAAACCTAAGAAGTGGACTTCTTCAGGTATGGGTGAATCAAACTAGAATTACAATTGAGTTGAATAATGGAGCACTCAAGGAACTAGAAAAGGCACGGACTCCTGGTCCCTCCAGGGGTACACATGAAGTTGACCATGCTGTTCTTGTCCAAGGCTATGTGATGCAGAAGAATGAAGATCTCAAAAAAGGAGTCAGAACCACAATGGAACTCCCTTCTTTTCCAAAGGCCAGAAGGAGGCAGCAACTAAGGGCAGATCAATCACTGAAGACTCTCCAAGCAAGAGACCAAAAGAATGCGCGAAGCAGAACAACTCAGCCGATGAAACAAATGTGGGTGCGGAAAGACGAGCTACCGACAGTAACCAAGTCGCAACAACGGTCTCAACTTCCTATTAGTAATCAATGACTTGATGCTAATAAGAGGACTCCTAAAACCTCTGTTGAGAAAGTGAAGTCCATTTGGGTACCCAAGAAATCGATGAAGGCCGACCCACAATCAAGACAAATTTGGGTGCCTAAGGCTTGCTTGCGGGCTCAACTAACCCCACACAATTCACGTCATACACGACAGGGTTCACGCGCTCAAGCTGCCGCCACCCACTCTTGTCTGATACACTCGAACACACTACCACCTAGAAGCACGCACAGACTCACTCGTAAATGGGTCCCAATGACACAACAACTTCCAGCAGAATTACTCATGCAACCCTCCCGAATCTCCACAAAACCAAGACCAAAAGCCATCCATGGTGTTTGGCAACCTAAGACTTGTAATAAACCCCCCGACCCCAATCTGTGAATTCATCTCCACCTACTAACTGCATTAGTCAGACAGTGCATCTTTCCATCTAGCTCCTAGGACTATCCAGGCATTAACTACACACACTGTCATCGTGCACTTACTAACCACTGACTCATCATCTACCTCATGTTAATGTTGTAACGGGGACAACAACGGGTTTATTCTGTCCATTACAATGTTAACACATGATTCTATATTCTCACAGAACCAACAAGCAAGCAGTGCCATGGCGGAAGCCGGAGGTTCCAGTTCTCACGCCGGATCCAGCACACAGATTGTGGATATAGAAACACTCCTCCTCGAACCACATCTCACCGAAAGACCGCAAGAACTTCAAGCTGTGCATGTACTCCCAGTTCAGGATCCCCCCCAGGGGCACACCTCTCAAGTGGGCAAACACGCTCATTGGTTTAGTGATGTTGCAGGACCATTGGGTGATGGAACCTATTTTTGGGAAGCTGAATTGGAATTTAATGGTAAATGGGGACGCTACCATTTTTTCACGCGCGAATTTGAGAGCTATCAGAATGCCGAAGTCATGCGTTCAGTATGGACAAAAGCTGGCCTGGACAGTTATTTCAGGGCACACTTACCGAAGCCGGATTTCTTACGTTGTTCTTATCTTATCAGTACCATCACTCCGAGCAGGGCCAAGGGAGGCGACATCACTTTTGTGTTACCCTCACTATTGCCAGGCCATGAACTTAAAAGATTCAAACTGACCCTCAACCTGGTACAAGAAGCATTGGGCATGTATGGTATGCACATTCCTACTGAAAAGGAAACAATGGTTCCAGGCAGAATGAAACATAAAGATCTCAATAAGCTGAAGGATATGGTAGCTATGACACCGACCATCACTCTTCACCTACGAACCGTCATGCAGCATTTTGCTTTCCCCGCCCAGGAAAGATTCACCATGCCCCCAAAGAAGATATGGTTTAGCTTGTATTTGGCAGAGACAGAAAGCCTCCCTATCAACGTACCACATTGGATCATAGATCAGATTCACCTAGCCCATCAACGGTGGAACAAGAAGTAGAAAAATGTGCTCCACTGGTGTTGTGCTTTGACCAAGATAATCTATCGATGTCTAGCCTATGACGTGCCTATTCAGCGGGCACTCGTATGGTCCCGGGCCCAGGAATTCCAGAGAAGGCTATCTGCGGCAGGTCCTCCATCAAAGAAGATGAGAGGGGGAGTCCAATTACCCTGCGCCCAACCAAGGGGAGCCACCACTACACCAGAAATTACCCCTCCCCAGACACGACGCATTAGACCATTCACCATTCGGCTACCAAGACCAAGTACAGAGGGACCCAATCTAGTGTTTCCACTCGTCCCATCAGACTTGGAATTTCCATAGGGCTTTACTCTCAATGATCTCACTGATGAAGAAGTGGCTAGGCTAATCTACGACTCTAATCTCGAAACGGAAACAGAGCGAGCTCAGGAACCACAACCCCATACAACAACATCAGTGTAGCTCAATGGTGAGTAGCACCTCCTTTAATGTCAATCCGGGAAGACGTGAGGATGGTATGAAGACCTCGAGCAAGTGGCTGCACAAGTGCGTGAGTGAGAAGCACATTAGCATGCACACACATACACACACACGCGCACACAAGGCAAGACAAAGAGTGAGAATCAATGGAGCTTTTAGATTACTTTCAAAATGCTCTTACAAGTTCGTTTCAATTACAATCTAACCTCAAAAATGAGCTCTCTAGCTCTTTTTATAGTTTTTGACTAGGTTTTGGCCTTGTCCAGACCTAGTGTCCGGCCTAGTTAAAAATTAGGTTCCAGGGCCAATTTGAGGGCTTAAACAGAGTCTAAAAAATATGAAAATTGATATGTAGGTACTTCTAAGGCTCCTCAAGCTCAAGGACTCCTTGGCTTGCACAAAATGGAGCTACAAAAATATGAAGTGGTATTTACAATGATTATTAGTGATAAGAATCACTGTTAAAAGATGTTGATTTGGAAGAAATTTGAAGGGCCTATCTGCCAGATTTGCGTCGACTGCTTTGTCTACTTACTCCTTCACTTTGTTCTGACTCTCTCCGCTGGCTTCCTTGTCTAGTCGGTCCTTGGGTGCCCATACTGCTCTCAACACCCCCCCCTCTCTCGCGTCTGTCGTCCCTGACAGACCCTTGTTGCTGGGAGTGTTGGATGTAATATTCCACAACCTGAGTGGCAAGCTGATGTTCTTGTATGCGTAGTCCTCTGGCCAAATCTGTCATCATACGATCCCAATCGATTGGTCCTGGAATATCCGGATGTGGCAGACGTAACTGATCGGCATGGATCGCTTGTTCTACTCGAATAGATGTAGCAAATGTGTGGGTCTGGGAATGAAAATTTCGAAATGGTATTCCCAGAATCCCGTAGAGAACATTTCCTCAAATGTCTGCTTGAAGCATGTGGGCAAGTACTTTATTCGTGCATGCCAAGCAAAGATGATAGTGACCGAGGGGGTTTGGCTCATGTCGTAGACTAGATCCTTGTTGCCTTGAGAGAATCCAGGGGCAGAGATGTATGGAGCTTGGACATTCCGAAAGGTTTTGAAGACAATGGTCATGAGCTCGAATATCTTCATACACATTTTCGCTGCTATGTCGGGTACATTATTTAGGCGTGTGGACCAGTGCCGAATTGTTGATATCATGTAGGCTACGGTTGGGGTCCCTTGAGGTGGAGCGAAATATGGGTAGTTAACCCAAGCCGAGCACTCGTTATTGTTGCGTACCTTGATTGCAAATGCTTGCCAGGATCTGCGACGTACCACTGGACAATAGCATGGATTATACTTGATATATAGTGGCATGGTTGCCCAAGTACTCATCATCTCTGGGTAATCGGTGAGTAGACGTGCACGCCAATTAGGTTGGAAGATCGAGCCAGCACGTGCATCTGTCGGTAAATCCCCTATCTCAAATTGAGTGGCGAATGTGGGCTCCTTCCCTGTATGTCTTTTGACTTCTGCATTATAATCATGTAGTAAGACAAAATAAGGCATGTATTGCGATTCTGATGTTGTGATTAACCGTTGATGGGATAAATTTTGAAAGTAGGAAGACCGAAGGACAGTTTCTTCCAGATTTGTGAGAGATTGCATTTGCACGGCCACACGATCATCATGTGTCTTACCCACTTTCTCGACCCTTTTGACCCAATCTGGAACTTGAATTTCTAACGTGTCTTGTCCTTCTTCCGTAGTTCGACCACCAGGCGTCGGCATAGGCTCGTATGGCTCTTCATAGCTGTCATCGACGGGGATTTCCACTACTGTTTCAGGTTCTGGTTCTTCAATGGGCGAGGGTGGTCGTTCATATGGGAGGAGGCGTGCTTGGAGTTCTGCCACCTGTTTCCGGAGGGTCTCCATTTCTTCTATAGAGTGCTGCAAGATTACCGGCTCCTGTTGAGCTGTGGGCACACTGGCAATCTGTTTCTTGAGATCTGCACATTCAGTCTCTAGCTTTTCATATGACTCCAAGAAATTTGCATGCTCCTCAAGTAAGATGCGAATGTCTTCCGATGGGACTGCTCTATATCTGGTCGGGCTAACGGTTGCTCCTACGGTTCCTTCCATAGCCGCTTCAAAGTTGTCTTGGTTTTGTTGTTGAAGTCGTTTGTTCTCTTCTAGTGCTGCGGCCATATGCTTCCTTAATAGCCCAATGTTGCGTCTGAGTGTAGCGTTAGAGATCATTTGCGCTTGAAGCACTGTTTCTAGTTCCTTGACTGCTTGGTCATCTACAGTTGATGTCTTTGATTCCAATTCGGAGTGAGCCTGTTGTAGTGTGGTATGCTCGGTTAGGAGCGTCTGGTAGTCAGCTTCAAGAGTGGTGACTCTAGCTTGCAGACGTTGAGATTCTGCCTGGAGGGCAGCAGTGCGTTCTTCCAATTGATGGTAGTCTTGTTGTAGCTGATGTGCACACTGAAGTAATGTGTTGAACGTGCTATTTACATTATGAGATGCAAGGGGAAAAGTTTGAAATGCAGGGGAGGTGGGATTGGGTAGGGGGGTAGTGAATGCTGTGTGTGCCAATGATGTGAGTGGTGAGGTGGGGGGCAAGGGAGGGGAAGATGGTGGAATCGTGGGGAGAGGTGCTGTGGTTGGTGAAATGTCCATTGGGTCAGACAAGGTGGTGTGTGCAGGGGCTACCATGTAGGTGGGTATGGTAGGTGAAGTGAGTGTGGTGTTCGTGTAAATTGATGTCGTTGCGAACATCGGAGAAATGTGCCTCGGGAACATTGGAGAGCGGGTGAACTGCTCCACAACGGACGGGTATTGGGGTGGCGTGGTCAGGTTGAAAGAGGTGTAGGGGCCAGATGGGAAGTGAGGGTCATGGAATGGAGGTACCCGTATTGGGGGATAGGTCGGGAAACACAGGGTGCCTTCTGTGGGTGCTGGGTTTCCAACTACACTTGGAATTATGGGATGGCCAGTCATGGGTTCAGAGGATAGACGGGACGAAGTGTACAAGGGATTGGTGACGAAGGAGAAGAGGGTGTCTTGTGAGGTGGGTTCGCGAAATGAGAATGATTTGAATGAGGATGGGTTATAAGTGAAGGTAGAGGTGATGACTGTCGTTTCTTCCAAGGTGGGAGGTGGTGGTGGGGGTGGAGAAGGTGGTGATGGAGGATGCTGGGGTGAGATGGGTGATGTCTGAACGAAGGTTTCGGCGGAGAGGTCAGTGGTGGTTGTGGGGGTGGCTGTGGTCTCAATGGGTACTTCTGGTTCTGTGACGGGTATCCTGATAGTCTTACCTGCTCGTGGTAACGTGTCCACTCTGCGTTTGTCATACCTTACGGACTGGCGGACTGCGGTGTGGACAGCCTCCGGAACTCCTAAAGAGTCTGACACTAATTTGAGGGTGTCAATGAACTACTGGTCCACCCCTTCATCTGATAGCATTTCTTGCATCAAAGCTTGACCTGATACCAGAGAGAGTTGATGCCTTTCTTGTACTGCTTTGATAGTGTCGTATAGCCTTTGTAGTTGAGCTGTATATGCTGGTGCACCTACAAGTTCTGGCACTTCTTGTTGCTCCTCTTGGTGCTCTTGATCATACTCCTCCTCATCATCCTCCTGTTCTTCATCTCCGTCATCTTCTGCATCCACTTCAACAGGTGTGACAGGTGCTTGGGAGGTTGTGGCCTGCGTTTGTACGTTTTCTGCTTGTTGTGCCTCTTCTGCCTCCAGCTCTACATCTTGTAATAGTTGTTCGAAGTCTTCATTAGTGAGTTCTTCCAAAGGTGCACCACTAGGAAATTCGAGATCCGTTGGGATGGGAGGGAATATCAAGGTGGAACCATCGGTGCTGCGTCTTGGAAGTCGGAGTGTGAATGGTCGGACTCTTCGGGGTGGCGGGGTGACGTCTGGTGTTAGGGTGGCTCCACGTGGTTGAGCACATGGGACTTGGACCGTGCCTCTCATCTTCTTAGAAGGGGGTCCAGTGGATGTCCTGCCTCGAAACTGCTCTACCCGATTCCACATCAGGGCCCGTTGGATTGGAATGTCATAAGCCAAACACCTATAAATGATTCTTGTCAGAGCACAGCAACCATATAAAACCTGTTTCCGCGGCCAGCGTTTGTGAGCTAGGTGTATCTGATCAATTATCCAGTGGGGTAGGTTGATGGTGAGGCTCTGTGTCTCTGCCAGATACAGGCTAAACCAAATCTTTTTGGGCGGCATGGTGAATCTATCCTGCGCCGGGAAAGCAAAGTGTTGCATGCACATGCGAAGGTGTATTGCAATATTAGGCGTCATGGATACCATGTCCTTGAGTTTGGTGAGACTTCGATTCTTCATGTAATCCGGTACTAGGGTTTCCTTTTCTGTAGGAATATGCATTCCGCGCATATCTAGAGCTTCTCTCACCAAATTGTTTGATAGCCTGAACCTCTTGAGCTCATTCCCCTTTGTCAGAGATGGAATCACAAATGAGCTTGCACCTTTTGGGTTCTGGTTTGGAGTCAAGGTGTTGATGAGATAGTAGCATCGCATGAAGTCAGGTTTTGGGAGTCGGGCACTGAAATAGGCACTCAATCCTGCCTTTTCCCATATCAGACGTAGACCTTCTGCATTTTGTAATTTCTCAAATTCTCTTGTAAAGAAATGGTATCTGCCTTGCTTCCCATTGAAGTCCAACTCTGATTCCCATAGGTACGTTCCTTCACCCAAGGGTCCTGCCACCTCGGTAAACCAATGGGAAGTCTTTCCCACAGGCATGGTGTGGCCTCGCGGAGGGTCCGCAATAGGTATGATTTTGACGGCCTGCAATTCTTCTGGTCTTTCAATTGTCTCCGGCAAAACGGGTAAACTGTCCAAGTCCACCACTTGCGGGCTTGTTTCTGTGTGAGAGGTAGTTCCTGCTGCCTCCGCCATGTTGAAAATGTCACAGCTGATTCTGTGAGAATATATGAATAAACGTTAACATTGCAATGGACACAAAAATGACATGGTGTCCCTTGTTACAACATTAACTTAAATTTCGGGAGTGGTTAGGGGTTAATAAGTGCTCGGTGCTGGTGTGTGTAGTTAGGAGTTAGGTAGACCTAAGAGCTAAGCGAAATGATGTGATGTGAGAGTGAAGCGGTTAGTAGGTGGTCATGGATTTACAATCGGGGTCCGGGGGTTTGTTACAAGTCTTGGGCTGCCAAATGCAGTGGATAGGTTTTGCTCGTGGTTCCGTAGAGATTCTCGAGAGCTTTATAGGTGTGTCAGCTTGAACATGAGGCCTTTTAGGTACCCATTTACAACTGATTCTGTTCGTGCTCATGTGCCTTGGTGTTAAAAATGAGTGGATGTAGGCTGTGCGAGTGAATGGATCATGCTGTGTAGGGTGTGATCTTGGTGTAGCTATTTGAGCCCGCAAACAAGCCTTAGGCACCCAAATTTGTCTGGATTGTGGGCTTGCCTTCATCGACTTTTTGGGCACCCAAATAGATTTCACGTTAGCATAAGAATTTCCGAAAGACTTCTTATTAGTGTCGTGTTGTTGGTTACTAATAAGAGGCTTTGCCCGTGTGGTTGGCTTGAGTGCAACCGGGTGTTCGCCTTTCCGCACCCACACTTGGTTCACTTGCTGAGACATTTTGCTACGCAGGTACTTTTGATTTCCAGCATAGGTAGTACTCTGCTTCTTCTGCCTTTGATCCACTTTTGGTTGCTGCCTCCTTCTGACCTTTGGAAAAGAGGGGAGTTCCGTTGCATCCTTGACTCCTTTTTTGCATCCACCATTCCTCTGCAACACATAGTTTTGGACAAGAACAACCTGGTCATCTTCATGTGTACTCCTAGAAGGACCAGGAGTCTGTGCCTTTCCTAGTTCCTTGAGTGCTCCATTATCTAACTCTACTGTAATTCGACTATGATTGACCCATACCTGAAGAAGTCCACTTCTTAGGTTCAAGTTGACTGCTTGGTCATAGATCCAGTCTTGACCCAAGACAAGGGGTTCCGTGAGGTCCTCATCTTGACACACTAGTACTTTAACTGTCATTGTCTCATCATGAATGTAGAGGGGAAGTTCCACCTCGCCCATGCAAGGGGTTTCCACTCCACCCAATCCTATGAGGTATGCTTCCACAGGATTGACAGTTAACTGTAATTCTTGACAGTAAGACACTCTAACAGCACTAGTGGCTGCGCCTGAGTCAATCAAGGCTCTTACGTTCCTTGCACTCTTTCCTTGTCCTATATCTAGGGTTATGAAAGGACGTCTATCAATTATCCTATGCGAGCTTGTTCCTGCAACTTCACACATGGCCATAGGATATCCTTGATCTGCATAGTCATTCGCTCTAGGCTGATCTCTACCTTGCCTTCGTAACTTCATCCTTCTGATGCGTTCTAAAGCTTCTGCTTGAGCTTCTTCTCGAACTCGCTTTTCTTCCTCTTTGCGTTTCTTAGCAGTGTTGAGTCGGCTGAGCATTTCCTCCGTGAGGGGTTCCTGATACAACTTGACTCTGCAACCGCTAATATAGTTTGGGAGAATATCACCTTCTAACGTGGCTAGTTGTACTGCTCCGCTCGTGGAGATCCTATTGATGATCATTGGTCCGTAGCCTCTCTTTTCTAGCTTCCTTGCGTGTTGTTTCAGTGTATAGACTAAAACTAGATCTCCTGCTTTCAAACCCTTATCCTTTACGTGGGCATCAAAGTATGCCTTCTGTCTCTTCTTGGCTGCATATATTCCTGCAGCGGCTCTCAGTCTCGTTTCTCCTAATCGTTCAAGGTCAAAAATCCTAGAGGAGAGTTCATGGCCTGTCCATTCGTGCTCTTGTGCTACTCTCAACGTAGGGATCAAGAAGTCCAAGGGTAACACAGCGTTTTGGCCGAATACCATTTGAAAGGGGGTGGCTTGGAGTACCGTTTTGTAGGCAACTCGGTATGCCCAAACAGCATGGTGTAGCTGTTTGTCCCAATCAGAGCGTTTAGTGTTCACTAATTTGGTCAGTACATTGCATAAGATTTTATTAGTGCTCTCAGCTTGCCCATTAGCTTGAGGGTGATAGGGGGCAGACTTCTTGTGTATTACCAAGAATTCTTGGAGTAGATTTTCAATCACTTCATTTAAGAAATGAGTGCCTCTATCACTTACAAGCTCTATAGGTAGCCCATATCTCGTGAATACAATCTCAAACAAGAATTTAGCAGTTGTTTGAGCATCGTTCTTTGTCGTAGCCCTTACCTCTACCCACTTAGTTAGATAGTCTGTTGCAACAATGATGTATTCCGCATGAGAACCCTTAGCTGGGGGATTAATAGGACCTACGAAGTCTATTCCCCACTTAGAAAATGCACGTCCACCCATCATAGGTTTCAGTGGCATCTCATCTTTGCGTATAGGATACTGAGTCCTCTGACAGACATCACACCGTTTCACATAGGTATGTGCATCCATGTGAAGGGTAGGCCACCAGAAGCCCGCAAATAGAATTGCCTTGATCACCCGATCCGGTCCAAAGTGTCCTCCTGCTACACCTTGGTGAGCAGTTTCTAAGATCTTAAGATACTCACTCTCATGGACACACAGTCTTAGGTAACCATCTTTACCGTGTTTGTATAGATTATCACCAATGAGTGAGTAATCCAGGGCTTCTTGTTCTAAACTCCTTTTCCTAGCCAGAGTCATGTCTGGAGGGAATGTGTTTGTCCTCAGGAAGGATACTAGAGGTTCGCTCCAATCTGGCACTATGGATACTTGATAAAGAGTAGCGTGTTCCACAGGTGGTTTAGTGCAGCAGATTGGGCATTCCTTGCACAACTTTTGGACATCAGCTTCCATAGTTGGTCAATGTACTCCGAGTCTCTTTAGGGTCTGTAAAGTTCGTTGTTTTGAATGGTGTTGCTCTAGTGCACCTACATGTGCTAATTGCAACCATTTAGAGTACTCATCCTCTTCTACGCAACAAGCCAAGATCCCTTGATCTGTGTGCTTGTACATACTTCCTGCCATGATGTGGTACTTTTGGGCTTTTACAACCTCTCTATTCCGTGTGTTTACCACTAGATGATTAGGCCCGTATGTCAATACTGGTACCAATGGCTTAGCCCACTGCGGCACCACTTCCAAATTAAACAAGTAAGCATCAGGAAGGTCATCTGATACTCCTTGTGGGGCTTCTCCCGATGTGAGCCTAGAAAGATGATCAGCTCTCAAATGGGTCCTCCCTTTTCTTACCACAACCTCAAAATCATATTCCATTAGCAAGAGAAATCATCTTACTAATCTTCCTGTATTGCATGGCTTGTTGACGAGATATAACAATGCCTGATGATCAGTAAAAAATTTAAACTTATTTGCAAGCAAATAGTGTCTAAATTTCTTAACTGCATATACCATGCCTAATCCTTCTCGCTCTGTAGTGGTGTAATTCCGTTCAGCCGCATTCAATTGTCTACTGGCATAGGCAATTGGAAGATCCATATTACCTTCACCAGTAGGTTGTGCAAGCACACATCCAATAGCATAATTGGATGCATCAACATGAACATGGAATGGCTTATTCCAATCTGGTGTGGTCAAGATTGGTGCTGAACACAATCTTCGTTTAAGCTCCTGGAAGGAATTCTCACATTCATCCGTCCACTCAAAGTTTGTCAGAAGTCCGTACATGGGCTTTGCAATGACAGCATACATGTGTATAAATCGTCGGTAATAACCACAGTGCCCCATGAAAGCTTGTACTTCCTTGACATTCTTTGGCCTAGGTAGCTCTGCTATGGCTCTCACTTTTTCTTCGTCGGTAGATATGCCATTCTTTGACACTATGTGTCCTAGAATCTTGCCTTGCCTGACCATAAAAACGCACTTTTCTAGGTTCAGGCAGACTTGATATTCTCTACATTTGTCAAAGATTTATCTGAGTTCAAGAATATGGGTTTGTCTAATATTGGAATGAGCACAAAGATCATCAACATAGACTTCTAAACTCTTCCTCAGGAACTCCTTAAACACATGGCACATCAGCCTCTGGAAGGTAGTTGGTGCATTGGTAAGCCCAAATGGCATTACTCTAAAGGCAAAAATGCCCCATTCTGTGGCAAAGGCTGTCTTATGCTGATCCTCTGGAGCTATGGCTACTTGATTGTAGCCCAAAAATCCATCAAGGAAGCTGTACACTTCCTTGCCTGCCACTCTTTCTAAGAGATGTTCTGTGATGGGAAGCGGATAGTTATCTCGAATTGTGGCTGCATTAACCTTTTTCAAGTTAATGCACACACGCAGCTTGCCATTCTTCTTGGGCACCACTACGATGGGGGATACCCATTCAGTGTGCTCAATTTCATAGATAAATCCAGCTTCAACCAATCTATCTATCTCTTCTTTGATCTTAGCAGCATAATTATCGTTATATGTATAAGGCTTTTGCTTAGAGGGTTTAGCGTCTGAAGTCATGGGGATAGTGTGTGAGCATATGCCAGGGTCAACACCTTTCAAGTCCTTGTAACTCCAAGCGAATACATCTCTGTATTCTCTTAGCAAGGCAATCAATTCGTGCTCTTCTTCTTCTGTCAGGTCATGGCCTATATACGTGCATCTCTCCTCTCCTTCTTCTATGGCCACTACTATTTTCTTGGTGGTTTCTTTGTTATCATAGGCCTCTCCTGATTGTGCCTCTCGTTTAGGCATTCTAATCATGACTCTCCTGTCATCTATCTCATACTTCTTAAAGTTTTCTGGTACCTCAAACAAAGATTCTTCCTCTTCTGGTGAGACTTCTCTCTTCTTTCGTTTCTTTCCTTCTTCCTTTGGGCTCACATGTGTTGCTAATCTTACATCATTTGTAAGCTCTCCATGCCTCTGGGGTTGAAATTCTACTTCATGGAAGTATTCTTCATCTGATGCAAATGGTGGGTCCATAATGATAGACTCGAGATCGGAATCACTTGCATCCTCAAATGCATCAGGGCTAGGTTCGCATTCTTCTAGAACTGCCTCTCCCATGATTGGCTCTATGGAGAAGACTGAAATGTCATAGCCATCCTCATCACAGTGAGTTGTCCATTGTTCTTCATTGATGGCTACATCCATTGTTGCTAAAATTTATGCCCAGCCATGGGGTTCGAATTCCTCATCAGGAAAAACTACAGGTGCATAGGCTGGGTCTTGAATTGCTCTATGTGTCTCTTTTGCACCTATTTCTCTGGCCTTTTCTCTCTTCTCTTCCTCTACTGCTACTTTGCACATCCATAAGTGGGTGTCTTCATGCATCCAAGAGGATCCTGACCCTATGGAATGCACAGATTCCGTATCATCTTTGGCTCTATGGATGGGATTCCACTGGATAGGAGGTACATCCCTATGAGAGTAATCTTTGAGATTGACTTTGGTCGTAACACCTAAGTGTTGCAGGTACAAGGAATTGGTCCCCCAATCCTGTACCACTTGCAACTGTCGCATAAATGGTCTTCCCAAAATCATCTCATAGGCATGATTTTTGCTAAAGTCACATATAGCAAAGCTATGCTCAAACTCAACACCACAAGTGGTGAGAGTTATGCCTTCTAGCAATCCCAAGGGCCTCTCTATATGACCATCGGCCATCTGCAATTTCATTCTCGTTGGCCTGAGTGCTGGCTTGCCCCAACGCTTCCATAGGGAGGTGGTAGCGATAGCAACTCCTGCACCTGAGTCCAAAATTGCCTTGGTAGTGTACTCCTGGTAGGTGATGGGAAGATAGGTGTTCCCTTCTTCACCTTCACACATATCTCCTATCTTGTCCAAGGGAATTTCTGGCACTGTCCTATGGGATCCTATTCGGGAACGTGGTTCTGCAACTTCAGTCACTTGACTGGCTACACCTTTCCGCGCTTTTGGTCTATTCTTAGGCAGTTCTTCCAAAGTGAGATCGCGCTGCACCTTGGTGTTCTTTACTACCTCCGTGTTCCTTGATATGACTGAGTCGTCGTTCCTTACCATGACTGTGGGTGCTCTCATACATGTGGACTTTGCTTCCCATGGGCCTGTGAAGTGGGGTAGCTCCTGTATGGAATTAGACTCAAAGTCCAATCTCTCATGAGACTGAGTACTCTCATGTTCCCCGTAAATAGATGGGATGTCTTGTGGGAATTGGTCGTGTGCATCATCCACAAGTTCAAAGGGAGGGGCGACTTCACTTTCGTTATCCCATTTGTCTTCTTGAATCTCTCGTAGGAAGTCTGGTGCAAACCGATTCATAGAAGAAGAAGTGTCTGGCTCCGTAGAATTAGGCACATAAGCAACCCTTGAAGGAGGGCTTATTCTATCGTTGACTCTCTCCTTGTTCTCATAGATGGCTGGAGCACAAGCTTCCTGGGGAGGATTACTTATTCTATTACTCTTCCGATCAGGCTCATACGCTCCCTGAGAAGGAATGTAGGCAACCTGTGGAGGTACGTAAGCTTTCGAGGGGGGTTCATCTGCCTTTTGGGGGGGAAGATAAGCTTCTTGAAGAGGCACATGGGCTTCCTGAAGAGGCTGGCTTATCCGTTCTCTTGCCCTGTCCTTTCTTTGAGGGGCAGGTTCCTTTTCTGATTGTGCAATTAGCCTCTCTATTCTTTCTAGCAGTCCTTCAAAATGTAACTGCGTCTTAGCTGAGCTAGAGATGTTAAAGAGGCGGCTAGCTTCGAACATGGCTTGAGCCAATTCCACCATCTTAGCACAAATTTTAGTTCGTTCAAGCTCTAGCTCGGCTCTAGGGTAGCATTTTTCATGATCGGTTATGGTTGGCCCTTCTTGGATTCTGGCCTAATATGCTTTTAGCATCATGTTTAGGTCCTCGGGAGTGGGATCAGCTAATACTGATCCTGCTTGGGGTGGTGGGTGGGTTACGTGGGGTGTGTTAGAGGGTGGAGGGGTGGAGTGTGATGGGGATGGTAGCGGTGGGATTGTGTGGGAGTGCGGTTGAGATGTGATCTCTATGTTTTTGGCCTTGGTTTCTCGTAGACTTTCCTCAAGTTCACTCATCTTCTTTGCCCATTGCCTTTTCATGCGTTCACGGCTATCTCTCCAAGCTCTAGTCCTTTTCTTGGTTATACTCTCAGTTTCACTAGCTGTTGAGCTCTTTTCCTGGTCTACCCCTTGGTTTTGCTGCAATGCTTGAGCTCTAGTGACTACCTGCACTGGTGCTGTGGAAGTGACACTTCCTGTGGAATCTACCACTAACCCAATAACGTTGATAGGCGTGATTTTTGGCATATTATTAGGATTCTTAGGGCAATCTCGTAAGAGATGCTCTTTTCCACAGTCTTGGCAAAAGCCTTGGATCGTCACGGACTGAGTTTGTGTAGGCGGAGGTAAGGGACAATCACGAATGAAGTGATCTCCTTGGCATCTGTAGCACGGTCCTCTTGGGAATGGAGGTCTTACCTGCCTAGGTTGAGGCCTAGGATTGGGGTTTGCATACATGACGTTTGTGTAATCTGACTCCCAACTAGGTTCATTTGGCTCTTCGCTGTAATAGGACTCACCATGTTCTGGAGACTGCATGTAGTACGCCTGGGGACTATCAACATGTGTAGAATCAAAGCTATGGTCACTGAGGTCATTTTCGGAAAGCAAGGATGTTACCGGGACTAAGGCTCTATTCATATTCTCTTCTGCGGCAGTATACTTTACCGGGATCACATTGGTTGGGGCAGGGGGTTGTTGTGCTAGCACCGGTTGGGGTCTCTGTTGGGCCTGATATTGTGGTTGGTAGGTTTGTTGGGGTCTAGCATATTGTGGTGGTGGATTTTGGTTCTGGTATCTGCCTTGTTGGTAGGGCTGAGGGTAGGGTTGCCTAACTGCCTGCTTGTTGTATGGGCAATCTTGTGCGGTGTGATTGGTGTATCTCCGTTCTATGGTGCAGTACTGGCTACTAGGATTTACTTGGGGCTGAGCCATAATGGGGCAGACATTCGCCATATGGTCACCACCGCATGTATAGCACCTTTTCGCAGGAGCAAACCTTGGGATTTGTTTGCTAGTTACACCCAATTTCTGAGCTACTTTCTCTGCGAGTTCCTCAATTGATGTGGATTGCGTGGAAGAATGACTAGATGCACTATCTGAATCTTTGTAGATTTTGGAAAGCTCTAGTTCTTCCCCTAGGTTATCTTCAATGTCAATGCACATGCGTACACACTCTTCTATAGTCCTAGGGTCCTTCAGATACACGTAGGATCTCAATTTCGTACTCAGCAATCCATCAAGGAATAAGGCTACTTGTTTGGCAGGTGTGGGTAGCTCCGAAACAGGGCACCTTTCAAGGTATTGTCTAAATCTTCTTCCTGCCAGTCTTACAGTCTCTTGGGGAGTCTGTTTAAAGCTGTGAATCAATGAGGAGGTATTGTGTCTTATGCCGCTCTTAGAGAACTCTACAATGAAAGCCTCTAGGAGTTGGTCTATGCTCCTGAACTGTCGCTCATCCAATGGCTGAAACCATGTAAGTGCTGTGTTCCTAAGGGTTAGACCGAAGGCATTGTACTGCGTGAATAGATCCTCCACTTGTTCAGCTCTCAAGACTTGCTTGAACTCCGCCACATGATCATAGGGATCTCCTGTGCCATCAAAGTAATTCTTCATGGACTTAACTAGCTGGGTTGGTCTCAACGTTCTTGTATGCTCTCTAGGTCTCGGCAGAGGAAATCCATCCACATTTCTTTAGTTCCTGTGAGCTCTAAGAATCTCAGGTTCTACCCTATTCGTCTCCGTTCTCGTTCTTTCTCTGCCCACTGGGTTGGCAAAACTTACTTCTGGTCTATCTCTACTTCTGTCTCTTTGCATACCATGAGCTTGGGAAGTTCCAGCCCCAGGGTGACCATAGGATACATTTGATCTTGGTTGGGGGAAAATAAATTCACCCTTCCAAGTGTAAGCATGCCTATCATTTTCCGTAACCGCAAAGATCCGTTCTGAAGTGTGATCTAAGTAGGTCACTCTACCTGGGCTATCCGGATCCTTAAACTCATAGATCATGATGTTTCCTATATCAGTTGGCTGATTAGATTTATACCTCCAGAAGGCTTCGTCGGTTTCTCGATTGAGGAGCAACTCTATGCTCTTGTTGTCTTGGGGTACCCACTCAGGTGTGATAATCCTAGTGAGAACTGATTTACCTCGAGGGGTTCTAGGTTCCGCACCCATGTTCCCTTGTTCCAAGTCACCAAAGTCCGCTTCTGAGATTACATTCCCAAATTCATCTGTCCTATCCGGGTGACTAGTGACTACATATATAGTTCCTTCTTTGTCCAGGTATGCACCATTTTCAAACTTGACAGCTAGGTGTTCTAGTCCAATGGATTGATCAGGATTCTTAATCTGTATCACAGATCTTCCTAAGCCATCCTCATAGATGCTGGCACCTAATCGGTTGGTCCTAAGGTACTCCAACTGTGTTTTGTAAGGGCCTTCCACCCTGTACAAGTAAGGCACTCCTGAACTTCCCGTAGGTCTGTCCATGCCTTGAGACATCTCTGACTCACTGGTCTCAGAGCTAGGGTAGTACGCGTGGTGGCTCAACTGCTGGGCCCAAGACCTAGCAGTGTGGTTAACGCTAGCCTCTGAAGACCTAAGGCTTTGTCTCTCCCTTACAAGATGTCGTCCTGATCTAAGGTTCATATGCCTATCTAAGTAGCCCAATTCTTTGCCCAGAGTACAACCTCGTTGCTGGTTACTTTATATTCGTCACTTGATTCTTCTTAGTTATTTCTCGTGTTTAAGGTCTTGTCTGATATTACGTCGTTAGGAATACTTGAATGGTCTTCGTGCTTTTAGGTTGATCGTTCCACGTTTGGTTCTTTTTCTTTATGTTACCGACAGTACAAAGATTAGGTTTTTAGCTTGAACTTGAGTTTTTAGGTGGTCTTCAACTTGATACCTGCTTATCGTCGCTCTAACTTACTCCTACCTCTCGTCGTTCTTAGCCTAAGCTAGGAATTGATAAAGGAAGTTGAGAATTTCCAACCTTTTGTTTCCTTCTTGGTTGCCTTGACTGCCCAGGAAGTGTGTTCCCAAGCCTGCACTTACTCTTGCTTAGAACGCCTTTCGATGCTCTCAAAGGATCTGTAAAAGTTCCAAAGTTAGCTTAAAGATTTAAATTCCAAAGACAGAACCAATGATTTTCATTCCTGTAGCACACACACTAGCTTGCATAGTGATTTTTAAGAGAACAATTCTAAAGACCCCTGACTTTGATCCCCCTGGATATGGTCAACTTCAAAATACTCTACCTGAAAGTCAACGTATTATCTTTATAAAAAACAGTTGAGGGCTTGTAGTAGATGCCACGAGCTTTCCAACAAGCCCTAAAGCTCAAAAATTGGATTTCTTCAGGGTTCTAGGGTTAAGACAGGGTTCAAACAGGATCACTGTGCAACAGGTTTTCCCCAAGTTGTTTTCCTAAGGCCTCCTAATGTGCTCTAGAGTAAAATATTTATGCCCAAAATTAGCCCAACTCTTCAATTAACAAACCCTAAAAAATTTGGCTAAAATTGGCTGTCAATCGTGATGGATAGGGCTGTCAATCGCGATGGACACTCAGTCAATCGCGATGGACAGAGGGTTCAGTCAATCGCGATGGACAGAGGGTTCAGTCAATCGCGATGGACACTCAGTCAATCGCGATGGACAGGGGTCCAGTCAATCGCGATGGACA
Source organism: Ceratopteris richardii (assembly GCA_020310875.1). NCBI lineage: Eukaryota > Viridiplantae > Streptophyta > Polypodiopsida > Polypodiales > Pteridaceae > Ceratopteris > Ceratopteris richardii. The sequence goes on along the minus strand of CM035411.1, from coordinate 100,325,840 downwards.
GGGGTCCAGTCAATCGCGATGGACACTCAGTCAATCGCGATGGACAGAGGGTTCAGTCAATCGCGATGGACACTCAGTCAATCGCGATGGACAGGGGTCCAGTCAATCGCGATGGACAGAGGGTTCAGTCAATCGCGATGGACAGGGGTCCAGTCAATCGTGATGGACACTCAGTCAATCGCGATGGACAGGGGTCCAGTCAATCGCGATGGACAGTCAGTCGGTCGCGATGGACAGGGGTCCAGTCAATCGCGATGGACTGAAATTTTGCCAGATTTTCAAAAATTTTGGTGGAAAGGTGGTGTGCAGGGTCTCTAGTCCACTGTGATGCACTCAGATTTACCAACAAGTGAAAATTTCTGTCAATCGCGATGGACAGAAGGCGGCGACTGCGAGACAGTTTCGACGAGTTTCGTACCTGCGCAGGAAGTTGGAGATGGTGATTCAGCAAGGTCCTGCAAAAAGCTCAAGAAACATGCAAGAAAACACACATGCAATATCGCTCTCTCGCTCTCTCACACAAGTGAAATGAGGGAAATGAGGTGAAGATGGGGATATAGTCAAAAAACTGAAATTTTCGCGATGATGAAAATGGAGGTGGACGATGGTGAAGATGATGATGGTGATGATGGTGGTGAAGTAAGAAAGAGGAAAAATAGGAAAAGTAGAAAATTTACCTACAACGCCAACGTCTACAATCTACGTCTTACCATCACACGCTCGTCCTCAAAGCTCGATCCCCGGCAACGGCGCCAAAATTTGGTGTAGCTCAATGGTGAGTAGCACCTCCTTTAATGTCAATCCGGGAAGACGTGAGGATGGTATGAAGACCTCGAGCAAGTGGCTGCACAAGTGCGTGAGTGAGAAGCACATTAGCATGCACACACATACACACACACGCGCACACAAGGCAAGACAAAGAGTGAGAATCAATGGAGCTTTTAGATTACTTTCAAAATGCTCTTACAAGTTCGTTTCAATTACAATCTAACCTCAAAAATGAGCTCTCTAGCTCTTTTTATAGTTTTTGACTAGGTTTTGGCCTTGTCCAGACCTAGTGTCCGGCCTAGTTAAAAATTAGGTTCCAGGGCCAATTTGAGGGCTTAAACGGAGTCTAAAAAATATGAAAATTGATATGTAGGTACTTCTAAGGCTCCTCAAGCTCAAGGACTCCTTGGCTTGCACAAAATGGAGCTACAAAAATATGAAGTGGTATTTACAATGATTATTAGTGATAAGAATCACTGTTAAAAGATGTTGATTTGGAAGAAATTTGAAGGGCCTATCTGCCAGATTTGCGTCGACTGCTTTGTCTACTTACTCCTTCACTTTGTTCTGACTCTCTCCGCTGGCTTCCTTGTCTAGTCGGTCCTTGGGTGCCCATACTGCTCTCAACAATCAGCCCCCACCCGACCGCAAGTTGTAGAAGTCGACGTCGATGAACAAGAGACCGAACAAGAGGAAGAAGCCTACCAAGAACAAGAGTATGATGAACTTTCAGAGTTAGCAAGTGCCCCCGCGTATTCGGCACAAATAAAAAGACTATATCGAACCATGCAGCTAGTTCAAGAACAACATAAAATGTCACTTGAAGCAGGCAAGAAACTCATGAACCAATTGCTGGCAGAGGAAGGTGTGGATGATATGTTCATCGAGTCCATAAACCTACACGCCGATGCAGTAGGATTGGATGAGGCCATTCATGAGGCAATGGCCTACATTCACCGATTTGAGAAAAGAGTTCCCGCCCGTCCCATGAGGTCTGGGAAACAAATTCATATCAACGTATCAGCACCCGGAGATACAACGCAAGCAGATGAACATCAGGAAGCACCACTGTCACCACCCTCCCCACCTCTCACTACACAACTCACTCCACCACATGACACTATCACAACCACGTCCACTACCACCACAATCGTCATGGGAATTCCACTCTCTCCGGGAATCCAATTCGGGGGAGTCACCATGCCCACTTTCACCACTCTCTTCACTAACGTCACATCTACCCCACCCACGATCCCCATCTACACGGTCACTCAAACATTTGACACTATGGAAACATCTCCTGCCACTGCACCGCTCCCTCCCCCCATGCCACCTCCATCTCCCATACCCCCTCCACCCACATCTCCACTTGCATCCACATCATTTACAACCCCCTTTCCCGCCCCTATTCCCCCTGCATCTTCACCCCTCCCTGCATCATTTAATGTACAGAGTATATTCCTAGCTTTAAATCAATGTGTCTATCAACTTCAGAATGAGTACAGAGCTCTGGACGGCCGGTATCAACAACTGACAACAAATCACCAGAACTTACAAAGGCAATTCACAATTCTTGAAGAGGAAAATGCAGATGTGAATCAACGTTATACAACGCTTGAGCAGGCTCACCAAGCACTACTAGAGGCACCCCAACCATCGAAAGAATCAGGCGTCAAACAACTAGAAGCCTTGCTCGAAGTATACCAGGCCGATAACCTACGAGTCAGACGTAACTTGGCGCTACTCAGGAAACATATGGCCACAGCACTTGAAGAGAACAAGAGACTGTAGAAACAAAATGAAGAGAATCTGGAAGCGGCAATGGAAGGCTCTCCCCACGAGATAGATCCAGAGCAGTTCAAAACAGTTCCCACGGAGACGATGAAAACCATTTTGGAAAGCTATGCAGATCTATTAGATGCTCATGATGAGTTGGAAAGGGAGCGTGATGAGCTGCGTGGCCAGCTCAAGGAACAGGAGGCTCCAACCAAAGTAATAGAGTCGGCCTCGACTTCAGAGGAAGTGAAGGCATTGACAGAGCAAGTGGTTGAGCTCCAGCAAAAGTTACTAGAGTATGAAAGACAACCCTCTCCAGTTATTGAACCTGAGCCAGAAGACTTGGTTCCCATTGAGGTAGATGATTCGTACGAGGAACCATACGTTCCTATGCCAATGCCAGGAGGGCAACGAACCTCAGAGGGACTAGACACCTTGGAAGTGGAAGCACCCGAGTGGCTTCAGACATTGGAAAAGACAGCGAACACCCACGAAGAACGGGTGGCCATTCAGATCCAATCACTAGCAAACCTAGAAGAAACTGTCATAAAGTCAGAATATTTCAGAAGCATGTCTCATCATAGATGGATCGGCACCAATAATGACCAATATGTGCCATACTGCATACTTTTGGCCGATTACAACGCCGAGATTCAACGACAATGTGGCAAGCCTCCCACATTTGCTACACAATTTGGTCCAGACGATATACCGGAAAGTGCTAAGCGTGGGTCCATCCATCAACCCACCTGGAGGATCAGGCTTTTGGAAACATATCCTGAAATGGTCCGAACCTGGAATAATATGCCATTGTTTATTAAATATAATCCTTGTTACGTTCTAGTTCTTCGAAGACGCACCTGGCCTGAATTCACTATTGCCGTCAGAGACATCAAAGCCGCGCAAAATGGTTAACTTACGTTTATCTAGCACCTCCACGAGGACCCCCCACGGTGAACTACATGATTTCTACAATCCGTCACTGGAGCATTCGGCTACGCAATAATCCCGATGTGATGGCCCAGATGTGTATGAAAATATTTGAATTAATACTGATCACTTTCAGGACGTTTAAGAACATTAAGGACCCCTACTTCTCAGGAGCAGGCTTCGTGACAGGGAACCAGGATCTGGTGTACGATATGAGTACCACCCCATCAATTGAAGTAATATATGCTTGGCACGCCAGAATCAAGTACCTCCTAGCCTGCTTTAAACAGACATTTGAGGAGATGTTCATCACGGGATTCTGGGAATATCACTCTGAAATCTTTATACCCAGACCATCACATCTCCTCCAATTATTTGCTGTGGAGAGAACTATTCACTCAGAACAATTGAGGGTGCCTCATCCAGATGTTCTCGGACCTGTGAATTGGGATGATTTGCTCACAGATCTAGCATGCGGCTTACGACTTGAAGAACACCACCTAGCCTCCAATGTCGTCCAATATTATGTTCAAAAATCCTCTAGACAAGGGTCTGTCAGGGGCGACAGACGCGAGAGTGGGGGGGGGTGTTGGCAGCAGTCAGGGAACCGAAGGAGCCACAAGACGAAGAGAGTCAGAGCGAAGGGACAGCACAAGCAGGCATGGCAGTCAAAGAAGATCTGGCAAGTAGGCCATCTAATGAGCACACAAGAAGAAAGATCAAGTAGGGAGCTCAAAGAGGTGTATGACAAATCAGTAGAGGAAATCCCTACACAAATAGTGATTTTCATCAATAAAAACCATTGTAAATATCATTTCGTATTTTTGTAGCTCCATTTTGTGCAAGCCAAGGAGTCCTTGAGCTTGAGGAGCTTTAGAAGTATCTACCTGCCAATTTTCATATTTTTTAGATCTCGTTTGAGCCCTCTAATAAGCCCTGGAACCTAATTTTTAACTAGGCCGGACACTAGGTCTGAACAGGACCAAAGCTAGTCAAAAACTATAAAAGGAGCTAGAGAGCTCATTTTTGAGGGCAGATTGTAATTGAGATGAACTTGTAAGAGCATTTTGAAAGAAATCTAAGAACTCCATTGCTTCTCACTCTTTGTCTTGCCGTGTGTGCGCGTGTGTGTGTATGTGTGTGCATGCTTGTGTGCTTCTCACTCACGCACTTGTGCCTCCACTTGCTCATGGTCTTCATACCATCCTCACGTCTTCCCGGATTGACATTAAAGGAGGTGCTACTCATCACTGAGCTACAAACTTCTTCCAAAAGGAATACGCATACATTATAAGTAGTATTGGAACGAAGCGCTCTACCTTCGACGTGGTTTGTCAAGTCCTCTCGTGCAAGAACAATATATCTCATACCATCACTGCTTTTAGGCATGGTCACGAGGTCAACTACCCATTTGTAATGAATACAAGGTGGATAGGTCGGGTGAAGGGGATCTCTATGCTTGACAGAGGAGTGTAACTGGCACGTACTACAAGTGCTCACAAATTCTTTAACAGTTACATACATCCTCGGCCACCAGTAGCTTTCCCTAATCTTTTCATATGTAGCTACAAAGCCTTTATGACCAGCCCAAAGACTTTCATGCATCTTATGCATAACTTGCACTTGAAAAACCTTCAAACCTAGTACTCTTTGAGGGTTTCGAACCTTTCCTCTAGCATGTCTCCAAAGATATCCATCTTTCAAGAAGAAGTTGAAAGACTTCTTCCTGATGTTCCGGAATCGATTTGAAGACCAGCTTGGGGAAGGTTGAAACGAACTCAAATAATTTCCTATATCTCGCCACTCTCCTTCATAATCATTTTCTCTAAATCTTTCATACGCATAGGTAGATGTTTCATAATTTATTATCAGCAACAGTGTTATGTTTTCCGGCTATATGAACAAAAGCAGGATTAATGAATTTAATATAGGCTATCCATCGTAACATAGCTATATCAAGAGATGAACAATTAGCTATTAAACCTATTAATGGAAGACAATCGGTTTCTACTATTACATTAGCTCCTATAAAGTATTCTTTATCTATTTTTAAAGCTGTAACTAATCCCCATAGTTCTCTCTTAATTTGCGGGTAATTCTTTTGAGTATCATGAAGAATCTTTGCTCCAAAGCGAACTGCGTACCTTTGCTCCTTTTCATCATCCTGCCCAATGACCCAACCTATACCAATAGGACTAGTGTCAACAGTTAGGATTACAGGCTTATTTCCTGCATAGTCAATACGTTTCAAAACTGGAGCATTGATAAGCAAATGCTTTAGACGCCTCATAGTTCTAGAATGCTCATCAGTCCAAAAGAATTTCTTCCTTTTTCTCAATAAATCATAAAGTGGATTCGCTACATGAGCAAAGTGAGGGATCCAGTGGTTCAATCCCAAGCAGCATCTAGAACATGAAGTTAGCATAGAAACCAAATACAAAACTGAATTTCTTTTCTACAGTTTTGTATTTGGTTTCTATGCTAACTTCATGTTCTAGGATAAATTCACTAATAATCTCATACTCTTGAATAGAGTTAAGAATTATCAGATTTGATTCTAAATTTTCATAAGAAACATTTTCTAGCTCTTCTACTAAAGTAGAACTTTTTGATAATTCAATTATACTCTCAATTTTCTCGTCACTTGAAATTAATCTGGTTTGTCTGAAATATTTTTCAATTTGTTTTTTAAATGTTTTTGTAAGGTTTTCTTTAGTAATATAATGCAAACTAGTTGTAGGAGTACAAATTAGATAATTTTCAAATTTATGTTCATTGATAGGCGAGACATCAAAACAGGTCCACTATTGTCTCGCTCAATAGTGGAGTCTAGCAGAAATTTTGATCATAATAAGCCCCATATTCTCTTACAGCCAGTGGATCATCACAAACATGACTGATCGAGTCAATGGGATTTCTTCTTAAGCTCTTTCTATTTCTAGTATGGTTTGGGCAAATCGTCATAACTTGCAAAGAATCCATCCCTGATTTGGATCGAATTCTTGCATACGCTGATCTGTCATTCATTGCTTTTGTTTCCATCCTCATTTCAGCTATAAATGGTTGTCCAAGAATCACTTTATATGAACAATTATCTTGAACGAAGAAATGAAACTCTTCTCGAACACCACCTATCATAATAGGAACATTGGCACATGCACCTAATAAAATGCCAGAGCCATTGTCAGTTGTTCTCATCCTCCAGCCGTGCTCTTTATCGATAGGCCATCTAAATTTATCAAAGAACTTCTTCGAAATAACGTTTATCTCTGACCCTGAGTCAATGAGAGCCAAAGCTAAACAAGAATCCTTTTCATCATCGATTCTAATCTTTACTTCTGGTGTGCCTCGTGCCCAGAAAGTAGAATTAAATTTACTCTCACTCTTTAACATTTCTTCATCAGGTTGTATGGGTCCTAGAAAATTTCTATTTACACTTCCTGTTGTAAATTCTTCATTATCCTCATAGTCGCTTTCACTCAATGTAACTGCTTCATTCATAGCTAAGGTTTCCTCTGCCATGTCCTGCATGTCTTCATCTTGTGGCAAAGGAAAGCGCCTTCTTCTAATAAGTCGAATAAAACTGTCCTTGAACTCCGGTTTCGTTATGGAAAATACTTGCTCAAGTGACATTGTTACTTGGCTTTTTAGAAGAATGTCATTTAAAATCTCTCTAGCATCATTTTTCTTTTCGAGCTCGGAAATCATAATAGCACGTGGAGCTCTTCTACCCTTCTTCTTCCCTTTCTCTTGATTTTGCTTTTGATCTTCTTTATTGTCAGGTTTAGAGGTTTCTTTTTCCACTTTCTTTTGTTCTTCTTGGGGTTGAATATTTTCATCGATCGGCTTTTTTCCCTCCTTTATCATTTTCCTCTTCTCTTCTTGAGATAAATTTGATTCATCAAATTGAACTTTTTTGTCAGTTTTCTTTTCATCTTCTCTTGTTTGCCTCCTAGTTACCCTCCTATCACTTTCTTCTACATCATCATGTTGGTCTTCTCGTCTCCATTTTTCCTCAACATTTGCAATGTGAGAAAAGACAGAGGATTGATCTACAAGAGATTTCCATGCGGTCTTGCACATTATTTCGTCTCTAGCTCGTACCAGTGCCTCTATTGAATATGGATTTTGGCTAGGCATTGAAGAAGGCCTATCCTCGACTGGCTCTAGTCGTGTGGCCGAAGTACTGGCAGTTGTATAGGAGATTGCTAAATTTTCATAAAGCTTTTTCATTCCTCCTTTGCCCCAATTGACGGACAAAGGAAGACGTGACCTAAAGCCACATAATCTTCTATCTATTTCCACAACTAATTGATTTGCCTTAGCACTTTTTAATTCTTCACAAACAAATGACAGGTGCTCTTGACTATCACACCAAACACAGCGCTTTCCGCCAGTCCCTCTTTTCTCATTATTTCTTTGAAAGGGTGGTTGTACAGCAAACTGAGGAGCTTGCTGTGGTGCTAGCTGAAAGACTGGTTGAGGTGGAACATATTGAGGCATAACTGGTTGAATAGGTGGTACTTGCCCTGTACCACTATTACTAGCCCCTATATCATTAAAGCTCATGGAATAAACTTGTTTATTCAAATTGGCAACTTCTTTTGAAAGAGATGCTTGCATGTTCATAACATTTTCCATTTGTTTACATAGAATATCCAATTGAAATTCTATGGGAGCTTTAGTGGCAACTGAATTATTAGCCGTAGCCGTAGTAGCAGGCATTGGCATGTCAACTTGCCTTGTAGTAGGAATCTCTCTAGGCTGAGAAGCATTAGATTTAGCATACAAAAGCGTTTGTCTTTGCTTCATTTGAGCAACAGCCTCTATCTCTTTTTTGACTTTCTCCCAGTCATCAGTTAGCCCATACCTTTTTCCTAGCTCCTCTATTCGTCTTTCAATTTCAGCCCTATCCTCAGGATTAAGCATCTTAAGAAAATATATAATCACATCTGGATTAATAGCATTTCTGTCATCTTCAGGAAGTTGAGCCAGACGTCTCATAAACTCACCATGAAGATGAGTTAAAGACTCATTGCTCTTAACAGTGTTTAACCAACGTAGAAATCCTTCCCTACTGTGCTGGCTAAAATCCTCGAGGTAGAACATTTTATGAAGTTCCTTTCTAAATTCCTCCCATGTTTTTTCAGCATGCTCTTGTATAGATTCTAGGATTGAACTAGAAACAACACGACTAAAGTATTTAACTAGCACATCTTCAGGCAATCCCTGGATTTGCACTTGCTCCTCAAATGCATCCAAGTATTCCGTAATATTCAATCCAGTAAATTTTCCTTTCTCTTTTAGAATAGCTTGGACTGTACGTGTCCCTTGCTTTTCTATCATCATATTCCTAAACATCTCCTCCATTTTGCGTTCTTGATAACGTTTCGAATAGAGAAGAAGTTCCCTAATAACTGGATCTAATTGCTCTCTTAATTGCCTAAATCTATCACTAGTTGATAAAGCCAGGGATGGCTTTACCCTAGTCCTAGGCTTTGCTAAAAATTTTGATTTCAAAAACCTAAATTTATCTCTTATATTCAAAACCCTAATAAAGTAGTTTTTATAAATTTTCTTGATTTAAGTCCTTTAGTTTAATATTGATTTTCTTTAAAAAATAATGTCTTTGAAAACAATAAAAGCATTAACTATGAATCAAAAGTAACCTAAATTTAATCTATTTTTATGCTAAAAGCTTTTTTTTCTTTATGCAATGAAAATAAAGCAAACAATCTTTCTTTTTCAAAAATTAAAATCTTGTCTTTTTGATGATGCAAAAATAATGGCTTTTCCTAAAATGCAGATATTTAAATGCTTTAAGTAAAAATTATATCTTTCCTAAATACAAAAGAAAGATTCAAATACTCTTTTAATGCTTAATATGAAAGTGCTTAGATCCTAGTGTAGATGAAAACAACTTTTCTTTTTAAGTGATGTGTGTAAACTAAAAAAAATAAAGAACTTAAAACACCTTACTTGCTGATATCTTTGTTGAACAGGTTCGAAAGTAAATGTTAAAAACAATCTTAAACACAAAACTAAAATGACTATGACTATGTCTTGATTCTTTTGAATGTTGATGGGGGGGGTTTGATGTGATGAAACTCCACCAGTTGGAAATCCTTCTTCTCGTGGAGATGCTCACCAAGGGAAAACAGGAGATAGCAAAATCTTCATGTTTTGTCACTACTTCAATCTTCAAGTTCCCTGCAGTCAAGAAAAACTGAAATTAAAAATTTCAGTTAAAACTAAACATGAGTCCTAGGCACACGATCGTCACGCTTCACGACGGGTTCACCAAAGTTGTAGTAGAGGGGTGTGAAGGTAGGCTGACGTTCATCTAAGAGAATCACGCTAACCTAACCGTGTGACTGCACGCCGGGTGCTTTTACATATGCCTAAGGCCTTCGGTTGCTTGTTCAGTGTTTTCAATATTACTGTACTCAGACTAAGAGCCGTAAGGACGAGCTTCTCTATATCTTTCTATAGCTTCTACTAGATAAGGTGAAACTAAGTTCTCACCGGTAATTTGATCTTTAACCATGTCATTTTCTTCAGTTTCAATTTGATATGAGCTCGGTTTTCGAACTAATTTAGGTGGGAATAAATCTTCGTTGTCCTCCGGTTCTAGCAAAACTATAGTAAATAACGGTAATAGTCGAGAAACAAGACGATCGTATTCTAACGTGTGTAAAGTCTCTTAACTAGTTTATCTTTAATAATTTCAAGTTCTATATTTTCATTATTATATGAATTCTCAATTGGAGATGGAAGCAATGTTCCTATAATTAAGTGTTCTAATTTGTGATTAATATCAGAATCGTTTTTAGAACTACTTGTAGTTCCTATTTCTTTTGACATACGAATGAAAAATAAAGATCTCAATTAAGTTGCAGAAAAACAATATGAAGAATGTCAATATCAAACTATTTCAGCCTATACAAAGGCATATATTCAGTGCTACTATAATCTTCTAATCCTATACAACTTAATAATAGTAAGTTTGAAATCGTGAAATCTTGTATGCTTGTTTTTTTGAAATCTTCTTTATTAATTTTCTCACTTCACTGCACTTCAATCGTCAATGTTTCTTTATCAGCACTCCTTGAAACTTCGCAATGGTTTCTGCAAGAACATAAGTAAGGTTATAAGAAATCCTTTACTTTCAAGACACGTACATATAACATTATCATACTCATGTATACGTTTTATGCATACTTGAAAACATTTATATGCACTTTAAACATACATTCACACACATGCCCACACATTGAATACCAAAAAATTCACGGGATAGTAACAAATCGCATGCAATATAATGAAAATGAAGTTATGTGTGAAAAAAAATCGTGGCGTGGATGTGAAGATTTCTATAGATAAATCATGAAAATATCTCTCCTCTCTGTCACACACAGAAAACACATGTCAATTGCGTCTGTAATCAAGAGGCACCTCAAGTTCATGGTTTTGATGAGTAAAAGATGAAAAACTAATACACATGTATGCACATGAAGGGCGCTCAGTCCTTTCAAGCTACAAACCTACCTTATTCTACGCACATAAAACAATTAATTCAAAAACAGAAACAAGCAGAATATGCGCACATACAACACACACACATGCATTCCTATTTCAGTCCCCAGATGCCCAATATTTTTACAATTGACAACTGCTAAATACCTAATGCATGCAGCTTGTCTGACAATGTGATGTTACAATTGTTTATGATGGTAATAAATCGAAGCTTTTCATGATACACCAATCCGATCTAAAATAGGTATGTGTGCTTCAAAATTCACAAAGCGATTAAACACAAGGTATTGTTACGTTCAAGGATCCATCTACTCAGATCTCGTGTACAACCGCACTGCAAGTGCCAACCCCAATATAGCAAGAGGTACCAAAAACTATAGGATTTTGATAAAATACTCAGAGCTATTATCAGGGTTATAGGAAGCCTGTTTGGGTGGCACGTATTTTTGCTTCTCAAGAATTGTAGACGGATCAATATCACCAACATAGTACTCCTCCATCATACCCTTTGCACTCGAACTGTGCCCCATGTCTTCGAAATCGTTAGTGGCATCCTTGCCCGTAGCTGATAGAAGTACTTCGTCTCCTCCAGGGTGATCATCTAAAAAATTTTGTCACGTCATAAGCCTTGCCAGATCAGAGGCACAAACAATAAGAGCAAAGTAACTCTCACATGCACATGAAAGCTCACACAGGGGCACAAGCAGATCGTCCGCACGAAACAAACTTGAGGCGCAGAGAGCATATAATTATATAGCGACCACAAATTTGTATACTGCAGAGGAAGTGAGCCCTAACTTCCCTAAAATCCTGTCCACTGTATGAGTAATGAACTGGCTGCTCGCTGCATGACGATCATGCTCCTCACACGACATCTCTATCATTCTACATCCCTTACGTGCGAAAATGCTGAGAAACGTATTGCAGCTAATTTCATGGTCTCCGCTGCCTATACGGACTCTCTCATATACAAATGGTAGACCATTCTAGCTTCCGTCACCACTTTGAGGTCCAAACATTGGATGAGTACACAGTATATCAAAATCTGCAGGAAGTACAACTGCAGCCATCAAGCCATTAGCAGGCAAATCTCTCTCTTCCAGCCAGCTCTAACCGTGTGTCAACCCCTCTCTCCAGCTTGCGCATCTCCACCTACCTTCTCCATCTCTACCTCTCTCGAGACAGCAGATGGCTTAGTCCACGCGCGCTTCTATCTATGGTGACAGTCAATGATGACGAAGCTCCACCTTTTCCTCTGTACGCAAACGACATCAACAGTCTTTCTCTCTCTGACACACTACTACATCCCTCTCTCTCTCTCTCTCTCTGTGCGATCCCTCTCTCTCTCTCTCTCTCTCTCTCTCTCTCTCTCTCTGCGTGTACGTCAGCCATATCTGCCAGCGTTGCAGACATACGAATTTTCGTCAGGGAATCTCTCTCAAACTTTGATATAAGCTTCAATGCTAGATCACAGTATGCTGGCATGGAGGAGGTAGAGGTATACAACAGAGGTTCGCAACAATTTCTCTCTACAGAGCTTCAATGAATGATATCATGCAGAAGTTTATAGATGACTATGGCCCAGATCCGTAGCTCAATTCACATTCTCTCATCTACGATGCACATAGAAAATGAAGAATAATGGAGCAAGAAAGAAGAACAGTACCTGCAAGAAACATTAGGAGAAACTTGAGCTCAATAATGGAGCAAGACAGAAGAACAGTACCTGCAAGAAACATTAGGAGAAACTTGAGAAATACATACACAAGTCATTTCAAAACCACTCTTTTTAGTTTTAACTTTTAATCTACAACCACACTTTAATCTCCTTACTACTCCTCTCTTTTCATCTTCACTAATTCTCTCCACTCTTTCTCTTAACCAACTTTTTTCACTTTAAGTGCATCTTCTATTGAGACCACTCCTTAAATCTCTTTAGTTACACAACTTATATAAGCCATTCTTTTTCCTAGCACTCATATAGTCCACTAGTTATTTATCCATTTAATTAATCATTTTAATCTAATTAGCCTACATTTCTTATTTAAATAAATCATTTAATTTAAGCTTAGTTTAAGGGTTTAATTAATTAGAACCTTAGTATTTAAATACACATATTTAATTAGAGTAATTTTTAATGACATAGTTTAATGTTTAATACATAAATATGTAATTTATATATTAATGTTTTTAAATAACATCTATTTTAACCCTTTAAAAATAGTAAAACCCTAGAAAAATCTACTTGGAACCCATCAGAAACCCATAAAATCCTTCTGAAACCCTACCATTAACTCATTATAAATCATCTAAACCCTTTGGCTTAACCATTAGCAACATACAATCTTTGAACTTATGAAACTCGAGGGTTAAATACCCATGAATCTTGCATGTATGAACATAAAACTCATTAAATGTGAAATTAGGGGAAACCCTAATATGAACATATGTTCTGCATCATTATTCATACTTGTAAACACTTTCAAAAGTGGTTACATCAATCCAAAACAACTGATCAACAATGATATAAAAGGTTTGAGATCACCAATAAAGTTTTTGTTTCATTTTCTCTGGTCATCAACGGAAAGGTTGAAATCTTTCCGACACCGTGATGTTGTTTTTGTGGAAGATGCTATTCAACCATTGCTTTCATGCACTAAGGAGACATTTGTTAGCTCCAAAGACATGTATGATACTTTGTTGCCTCTTTTTACAGGTAGACAGTCTAGAGTTGGTCCCAATGAGACAACTTCTCAGCCTTTGCAGGTTTCATGTGATGATACAGATAATTCCATTTCTGATGCAGATGTACATGATGCACTTATTGATGAGAGACTTGATATTGACTAGGCAAGAACTATGCCAAAATGGCTGGTGCAGACCTTGCATGACAGTAAATTAGATGCACCTCTGTCATATCGTACTCAATCAGGCTCTCATAGTGCCTCTTTTGCATCAGATTGCTATGTTATGGCCGCATCTAGTCTCTGTGATGAGAATGAGCCTGTTTCTTTTGATGAAGCACAAAATTCAAAAAATTGGATGGCTGATATGCAATCTGAATATGATGCAATAATGAAGAATGGTACTTGGCCTTTATGTGACTTGCCTCTTGGCAAGAAGGCCATTGCCACTAAGTTGGTATACAAGTTGAAGCGTAAACCTGATGGTACAATTGACAGGTATAAGGCTAGGCTTGTTGCAAAGGGTTATGCGCAGGAAAGAGGCATTGATTTTGATGAGACCTTTGCACCTACATGCCATATGACTACAGTTTGGAGCATTTGTGCACTTGCAGCCCATCATGGTTGGAATGTATATGAGTTGGACATTAAAACTGCATTTCTAAATGGTGACTTTCATGAAGAAGTGTATGTTTTTCAGCCCCGTCGCTTTGTGTAGAAAGGACATGAAAACCAGGTGTGCAGGTTAAAGAAAGCATTATATGGTTTAAAGCAAGCACCACGTGCTTGGTATGAGAAGATACATACCTCTCTGATTGCACATGGTTTTGAGAACAATCCAACTAAAAGCACCTTATATGTTAAACATGCTAATGATGTGCTTCTAATCATTGTTGTCTATGTTGACGACATGCTGCTCACTGGTCCTATTGAGAAGCATATTGCTGATTTTAAGGCTGATTTGCATGCCTCATTCGAGATGTCTGATTTGGGGCATTTGCATCACTATTTGGGTATTCAATTTATGCAAGTTGATGGTGGAATGGCTTTGTGCCAAACGAAATATATTGACACATTAGTGCAGCGTTTTGGCCTTGAAGACTGTAAGCCTATTGCCACTCCTATGGAGACAGGTTTACGATTGAGTCTTCATGATGCTGAAGATGCATTTGATGTTGTTCTCTATCAGCAGGCTGTTGGATGCTTGATTTACTTATGCATTACTCGGCCAGATATTCTGTTTGCTGTCTCCCAGATGAGCAAGTTTGTGCATTGCCCAAGAGTCAAGCATTGGCAGGCAGTTAAGCGCATCTTTCGCTACTTGAGTGGTACTCGGCTACTTGGGTTGTTTTATCCCAAGGGGGGATCACTACCGCCAGATTTGCATGCTTTTTCTGACTCCTATTTGGCTGGTTGTTATGACACTCGTGTGTCCACTAGTAGCTTTTGCTTCATGCTTGGTAGCTCATGTATATCTTGGTTGAGCAAGAAGCAGCCTACTGTGGCCACTTCCAGTTGTGAGGTTGCGTATAGGGATCTTTCACAGCTACTGTTGAGTGTGTGTGGCTCAGACGCATTATGGCTGATTTGGGTGTTGGTCAGTCTTCTGCCACCACCATCTTCAGTGACAGTCAGAGCACATTGGCAATTGCAAGGAACCCGTGTTCCATGCTCGCACTAAGCACATTGAGGTGCATTATCATTATGTCAAGGAGAAGTTCTCTGCTGGGGAGATCAGCTTGGCATATGTGCCCACTCAGGAGAACATTGTAGACCTTTTCACAAAGGCTATGCCTAGGGAGAAGTTTCAATCTTTCTGCAAAGCTTTGAGCTTACTTCCTTTTGTGGAGTGATTTTTACATAGCTTGGCACTTCCTTATACATGAGTGCCAGCTACTGTTCACTGCATGTACGCTATGTGTCTTCATTCCCTATGAGCTTGATTTCAGTTACCCAGTTACAGGAGAGCAGATGTTATGCATTCCTTGGTGAGCATCATTTCCACTTGCAGTTGGGACAACTTATGCTTGTTAGAGGTGTCAGGATTGGGCACATGTATCCACTGCAGGTACTCCATGTGAGAGATAGTCTCATCTCAGTGGGAATTCAGCCTTATGTGCGATGTGAGACTCGTCATGTCTCATTTTGTCTACCTACACATAGGTCTAGTGACATTCATGATACACATGTATGGCAGGATTCAGATGCTCAAATGGATGCACATGTAGAGCATGTTTTGGATGCTCATGATGGTTATATAGAGCATGGTTTTGCTGATCATGTAGATGCTCATTTGGAGCACACTTTGGATGATCAGTTCGATGCTTTAGAGCATGATGTGGATGCTCATGTAGAGCATTGTGATGATACTCAGTTAGAGTTTGATCATCAGTTTGACCTTGGTGTTGATGTTGTGTAGCTAGCTCATGTGGAGCATGATCATACACTTGGTGTGGTAGAGCAGGATTGCTCTCATGGTACACAATGTGTGATAGAGCAGTTTAGCTCTTGAGATGCACAGCCAGATGCATCCTTGGTTGAGAGGATGATTGATTTAGATGTTGATGAGTCATCGATCATGCAGACATTATTGGATTCGCTCATGCCAGATGTTGACACAGATATATCAGGACATGTTGGTATTGATGATGGTGCTTTGGATGCCTTGGATACAAGCATGGCTGATATACTTAGGTTAGCTAGGATTGCACATGTTTTGTCAGCATTCAGGAGTTTGATGTACGAGTTGTTATGCTCGAGACCAGACATTGCAGTTGCTATTGGAGCATTTGCACTTGGAGTTGTCAGTCGTTCAATGATTGACACACGCATAGAGTGAGTGGGAGCTTTGTAGGGACTTCATGAGTTCTTGCATCAGTCATATGTGAGCTCAACTCTTGTCGATATGAGTCTAGAGCAGTTTGAGGTGCATGGATACACCTTATTTGAGGCGGTTGGTGTAGGCTGATCTGGTATGGGTAGAGATCTGAACTCTTCTTGTACATTATTGTATAGTCCTACATCATTCTTTGTATATGTTACCACTTATGGTCACATCGACCCTTAAGTGGGAGATTGTTGGGGATGTAAGGGTCATGTGACATTACCCCCATATTCAGATATATACATCATATATAGAGTATTGCCGCAAGAGAGATCAGTGTGTGGGTTTTGAGGCTCCCATGCATGTTCGCACGTCTATCCTCTCTTCTCTCTCCCTCCATCTCCTCCTTCCTCCTCTTGTTCTGCACACCAAAGCCCTTCATTAAAAAGGAATAAGCCCTATGAAGAGAAGGAGGATGTTGTTACTCAATTGAGGAGGGAGATAGAGGCATTGAAGCTACAAAAGGAGGAGGAAGCCCAAGCAGAGGAACTGGCTCAGCTTTGACAGGAGTTGTAGGAACTCAAAGGGGGTGGCATAAAAATGGTCTATGGTGTACCATGTGCAGCAAGCAAGGTCATCTAGTAAGTGAATGTCCTCTGTTAAGTGTAACTTGCCAACTATGCAGGAAAGCTAGTCATGAGGCCCAGGAATGCCAATCAAGAGGAATGTCTGCAACAACATATTGGACACAAGGAGGACCCTTGCCACCAGCAAATGTGATGGCGGTTGCACCTAATCAAGATAACAATTACAACCCTAGACAGAGGAACAACTTTTAAAATGGGCCTAGGAGGCCAATTATTTGTTTCAGATGTGGAGAATGTGGGCACTACCAAAGTAGGTGCACTCTACTAGAAAATGCCCCTCCTTGCAGGAACTGCTTAGAGGCTAGAGACCACTATACTAATTGTTGTCCTAAGAACCAAGCATCTTCATCTAGGCCCCACATTCAAATGATTTCTGTGTGCAAAGAAGAAATGGTAGATCAAGCCAGGGTGCCATCACCATCTACCAGGGTGGTGCAATTAGAAATATTGAATCTTTTATAGTGCAAACAAGGAGCTAGGGGAAGTCTCAAGTAGAAATGGGTCAAGAATCAAGGATTAATGGATTGAATAAAGACAAAGAGACATCTGAAGACAAAGCCACCACATGTGCAGATACAAAGAAAAAAGAAAACCTCATAGCTACCAGTGATGCCATTGGACATGCATTCAAAAGAGCTCATGAGGAGGTTGTTAAGCCCATTGGAGCCCATGCTCTTAAGGAATTAGATGCTTCACGCCTACTCAAGTCCATGAAAAAGGAGGTTAGTATTTTTTATTTAATAAAGATGGATGGGAAATTCAGATGAGTACTCTTGTAGATAATTGATGAGGCTTCCACAATAAGTTAAGTGGCAAAGGCTGTTGTTATGATAGAGAGAAAATTGCAGGGGAAGCACCCCTCACAGATTACAAGAGACCCCGGCTAACAATCTCTATCAAAGGTCATGAGTTTCAAGGAGTTATTGTGGATGGTGGTTTTGGCATTAACTTGATGCCTGAACATACCATGAAAAATATTGGACTACATCCTTCAAGACCTGCCAACTTCACTGTAACACTGGTAGACCAAAGTACAAACCTACGGGAGTAGTCCCTAACATTCGGATGGAAGTACAAGGTAACACATTTATCTTGGACTTTGTAGTTATAAGACTACCAAATGTGCAAGGAGGGTTTCCTCTATTAATTGGACGACCCTGGCTAAGGCATGCTAGTGTAATTCATGATTGGGGCAAAGATACCATGTGGCTCCAACAGGAAGGTGCTGAATTAAGACAATTATTGTTGGAAGAAGGTCCCGATCAACAAGGATATACCAGCATGATGCAATCAGTTGGTATACACATAGATATGGACTATATACACAATCAAGAAGGTAAGGAAGTGGATCTATATGATGAAGACAATATGCTCGCATGGTTAGAGGCAAGGAATCCTTTTCCTTGTTTTGGAATTTTTCCATCTAACTCAGACAAAGAAGAAGGGTACTTAGAAAAAGAGGAAAAAATTCAAGTAGCTGGGCTAGGAGAGCCAGCAACAGACCACAGAAGGGGAAAGAAATCTCCTCTATACAACCATATAGAGGAAGCTATTTCTGTGGATTGCAACCAAAAGGAAGTTTCATAGTTAAAAGGTAAGAATAAGAATATAGAAGAGGATTCATTACCACTTCATGAGATCCCTCTAGGATGGATTCAAGAGGAAGAAGTGCAACTAGACATCCATGATGTTCCTGCTTATGATACCAAAGCTATGTGGGGCAATGTAACTAAGGATGCTACTCAAGAAGGACTTACAGATAGCATTGTAAACAAGCATCTAGTGAAAGAGGTTCAGTTGGGCAATGAGGATCATCTGCATCCCATTTTACTAGCCACATGGATAGGGAATCATCCGGAGGTGCTCTTAAAGGTAGCATCTTTCATGAAGTCCCATTTTACTAGCCACATGGATAGGGAATCATCCGGAGGTGCTCTTAAAGGTAGCATCTTTCATGAAGTCATTTGGAGATGTCTTTGATTGGCACTATAAGGATTTAGAAGGAGTACCACCTAGTTATGGAGAGCACAGAATCCCTCTCATTGAAGGAGCAAAACCAATGAGAGGTAAGATTTATAGGTTGAATCCTAAATATGTTGAAGCTGTTTATTTGGAAATTCAGAAAATGGAAGATGCAAGAATTATCATCCCTGTAGAGCATTCAGAATGGCTATCTCCTATGGTAATTGTTCCAACGAAAAACACTAACAAGATCAGAATCTATGTGGACTTTAGAGCATTGAACAAGGTCACCATTCCAGATGGATTTCCTATGTCATTTGTTGAACAGGTCATAAAAGAAGTAGTTGGGCATACACTTTACAACTTCATGGATGGATTCAGTGGATATAATCAAATATCCATCCATCTTGAGGATCGAGAGAAGACCGCATTCATTACACCTTGGGGAACTTATGTATATTGAAAGATGCCATTTGGATTGAGAAATGCCCTAGCTACGTTCAATCGAACAGTTAATCTCATTTTTGGACCATTGCTGCTAGAATCTCTCAGAATTTTCATGGATGATTTTTCATCCTTTTCAGGTACTCTTGCAAAGACTCCATTGGATTGTGTAGAAAAGCATCTATTTCAATTACAGTAAGTTTTTAAGAGGTTTAGAGAAACAAAGCTGAAATTGAACCCAAATAAATGCCATTTTTTGGTGACTGAAGGTACCCTCCTGGGACACGTGATATCCTCCAAAGGTATGGCTGACCCAGACAAGATTATAGCTATATTAAAGTTACCTAGACCTGAAGCTCCAAAGAAGATTCAAAGTTTTCTAGGACATACAGGGTACCACCAGAGGTTTATTAAGATGTATGCAGAAATAGCCCAGCCATTGGCTAGGCTTACAAGCAAGGAAGTACCTTTTAAATGGGAGGAGGACGAGGAAAAAGCATATCAAACATTAAGGTCAAGGTTAGTAGCTGCTCCCATTCTGATCACACCTGAGTGGTCAAAAATTTTTCATATACATGTAGATGCTAGTGCATATGCAGTGGGGGCAGTCTTGACTCAACACAGTGAAGAATACAAAGTGGACAGACCAATTCAATATGCCAGTCAAGTTTTGACCAAGGCTGAGAGGAATTGTAGCACAAGAGAAAGGGAGGCCTTAGCCATCGTTTTTGCTATCCAAAAGTTTCATCATTACTTGTTGGGAGTGAAATTTGTTATCATAATTGATCATCAGCCACTCAAATACTTACTGAACAAACAACAAGCTACTGGAAGGATATGGAGGTGGTTGCTACTATTCCAGGAATTTGATTTTTTTGTAGTCCATAGACCAGGTAAAGAAAATGTTATGGCAAGCCACTTATCCAGGATCAATATGATGGATCAAGCAATTGGAGTAAATGATGATTTTCCAAATGCTAATCTGTTTGTAGTACAAGCTCAAGGTTGGTATGAGGACATAAAAAATTTTATTAAAACTGGATTGTATCCAGAGAAGGCAAGTATTGTGAAAAAAAGGAAACTGCTAATCAAAAGCAGACATTTTACGTTCATTGAAGGAAAATTATATAGACACGAAAAAGATAACAGGGTTAGGAAGTGTATTGAAGAAGAAGAAGTGAGGGAAGTTCTTAGATCTACACATGAAGGAACAGGTGGTGGGAACCTTCCAAGACACATCATGAGTCAGAGGATCCTTGATGCTGGCTTATGGTGGCCTACATTATTCAAAGATGCAGAAGAATAGGGAAAGGCATGTGATGTTTGTCAGAGGTTTTGACCCAAGCCAACAAAGCAGAGGCACAACCCCTTGATTATTTCCACTACTTGGAAACCGTTTGAGAAGTGGGGGCTAGATTTTGTAGGGCCCATCTACCCTCCATCGATTCCAAAA
Organism: Ceratopteris richardii; assembly: GCA_020310875.1. NCBI lineage: Eukaryota > Viridiplantae > Streptophyta > Polypodiopsida > Polypodiales > Pteridaceae > Ceratopteris > Ceratopteris richardii. The sequence goes on along the minus strand of CM035411.1, from coordinate 100,304,816 downwards.
AGAGAGAAGTATCTAGTGATTGCCACATACTATGTGACAAAGTGGGCTAAAGTTATTGCTTCCCTTGACTATTAAAGCTCAAACTCTTGCTGATTTCATTTACAGTAGCATCATTTGCAGGTTTGGATGTCCACTTGAAATTTGTACAGACCAAGGTATTCATTTTGTGAATAAGGTCCCACAGGAAATTTGAAAAAGGTACAAAATTCTACATAGGACCTCTTGTGCTTATTATCCAAGAGCTAATGGACAGGCAGAATCCACCAACAAGGTATTAATTGCCATGTTAAGGAAGGAATAATAGTTATAACCCACTTACTGGAGCATTGCTTATCAAGGTACCCTATGGGCATACATGTTAGCTTACAAAGAGGCTATTGGATATTCTCCATTCCAGTTGGTTTATGGGATATTGCCTATTGAACCCTTTCAATTTCTACATGGATCATCAAAAGTAGCTTTCATGCAGGAAAAAAAAGATTGTGGTGTCTCTCAGAGGCTTGGAGCACTGCATAAAGTGGAGGAGATACTTCTACATGCTGCAAAACAATTGATAGAGACTCAGATGAAGAGGAAGGAGGCACATGATCAAAATCTGTGGAACAACAACTTACAACCAGACATGTTAGTTCTTCTCCATAGACCTCAAATCCAAACACAACTCAGGGGAAAAATGCTTCCACACTGGGAAGGACCTTATCAAGTTAAAACAATTGGGGTGTTGTGAAGTTAGAGACGTTAAAAGGAGAGGCCCTGCCATAGATCAATATATCAAGGCTCAAGGCCTATCATCAACACAACTGAAGATTTATGGTTCACTTGGAACCTGCAAAATTTGTCCAGGTTGTACATAGCCTTCTCATGTCATTTTTGCTTACGTTTTAGTAGCTTTTATCCATTTTCATGCTTGTTCTTTGCACTTTTAGCAAATTTAGCAACCCTTTCATAGCCCTTTGCATAAGTACAATTTCTGGAAAATTTTCGGAAATTTTCAAGCATTTTTAGATTTTTTTCTAGCACTTTTCCATGTTTTCAATGTCTTTTTCTTCATTAGATGGACATATAAAGGAATATCTCTATGGTTTTAAGTGGAAAAATGGCTTAGAACTACTCCAAAAAATTTTGGAAATTTTTCTTGAATTTTTTGCATTTTTCTTGAATTTTTCTAGATTTTCTTAGCATTTTTCTTTTAATTTCAGGGCATTTTTTTACCCAAAAAAATGCTCCTTAGAGGTGAAATTTATTTTTCCAATATATATATATATATATATATATATATATATATATATATATATATATATATATATATATATATATATATATATATATATATATATATATATATATATATATTATATACACTCTCTCTCTCTCTCTCCACCCCCCTCCCCCTTGTTTTTTTGTTTTTTATTCTATCTTTTTAATCTTTATTTTTCTTTTTTTATATTTTATTTATTTTTATTTTATTATTATTTTATTTATTTTTTAATTATTTTATTTTAATTTTTTATTTATTTTTTTTATTCTCAAGCTTTGACAACCTATGCGCTCAGAAAAAAAGAGGAAGTTTTTCTCAATTCCTTACATAAATTAAAAAAATATTTTTTTTTAAATTTTCATGGGTCAAACCTTTTGGCTTTGGATTGCACCTCGGATGGCCATTTTTTTCATACCTGGGGTCATTTTCATGTATTTTGGCACCTCTGGATTCCTTTTTTGCCTTAATGGCTCCAAAATCCCACCTTTGCTCTGACTTTTGGTCAAAACCGACATGTTTTGAGCACATTTTTCACATGTTTTTAATTACTCACATGGTGCACATGGTCCACATGGTCTATTCTCACTTTGTTTTCCCTTATGTTTCACAATTTCCCATATGCACCCTCTATAGCTCTACTATTTGATCATTTCGGCTCTCTCCAGACCCCATAATCTTACTCTCGCACCCTCCCTTTATCCTTCTGCCCAGCCCCATCTTAACCCCTCCCTACCCTATCCATCTCAGCCCCCTCAACCCTCCTTTCCCCCTCCTTTCTACCCTCCCATTGCCCTCCTTTTCTTTTCAATGCAAAAATTCCACTTTTAGGTTCTTTCTGGTGCTTGTTATCTCCTGCTTCTGGTGGACTTGGTAGTTGCTCAGGTGTCCTTTTGAAGATTTTGCAGCACAAGAATCATGGTGTCATATCTACTAAGAGTTTTGGTTGTAGATCTCCGATATTAGTCAAAGTCAACCATAGTCAAAGTCAAATGGGTCAAAGTCAAAGCAATCAAAGTCAACAAGGTCAAGGTCAAAGTCAACATGGGCAAAGTCAAAGTGTTCAAAGTTGAGGTGTCAAAGTGCACAGGTAGCACACAATTAATTGGATCACAAAGGGTAAATTGGAGGAAGTTGGTTGCAGGTTGCAAAGGTATTTCTCTAATTTCTCTAAGGTTCAAAGTGTTTTGGAAGGTTCAGGTGCACAAGTGAATAATTAAAAGGCAAAAATGTGAAGGTATGTGAAGCGGCAGCATACGCAAAAGTGAAAGTATGGCCCCCCAATTAAAATTTTTGTTTCAGTCTAAAGTCACTACAAGACAAAATAGGGATTCGTTGGTTGCCCACTTTTGGAGAAAATCTTGGGACATCAAAGTGAGCACCAAGATACTCTTGCAGTTAGGAGCGTACGTGAATCGACACTCAAATCAAGGCAAGGACTATTCTTGGAGGACTAAGAAAAGTGAGCATAGTCTAAGCTAGGAAGAGAGAGAAGTGGAAGAGACACACAGTGTACGACGCAGAGAAGTGAAGCGTAAGGTGTGCATGAAGAGTGACCAAGGAAGTGTGCAGAGAAGTGCTAAGCTAGTCCCCCAAGGATCCCAAGGTCCCATTGAAGTTGTGCACGTGCCGACAAAAGGTGTCCATCCCTCCCCCTTATTGGAAGCTTGGTGCAAGGTGTGCACAAGTGCAGGCTTGGAGAAGGTGGAAGTCTGGTGCAAAGAAGGTCGGCAGCAACAAGACCCTTGGGTATTTGGCATTTTTGTGATTGAGCACTATGTGGGATTTTGCACAAAAGCATTGTATTGTATTGTGCATCACCATTGTATTTGTCTTCTTATAATCAATTGACAGAGGCTTCCATTGTGTATCTTTCTTCTTGTCTTTCCCTTTTCTCCTACAAACACTCAAATCCCTTCTTGTCCAAGAATCCCCCAATAGCATTGTATTGCATGAACATGTCTTCTACTTGCTCTGCTCGTAGCACTTGCTTAAATTCCGCAACATGGTCATAGGGATCTCCTGTCCCATCAAAGTAGTTTTTCATTGACTTTAGTAATTGAGTAGGTCTTAATATCCTGGGGTGTTCACGTGGTCTAGGTAGAGGAAAATCATCTCTACCACCTAGTATTCTAGGTTCCCTTTGTCTTTCCACTCTATCAGTGTCCATGGTTGGTCTATCTCTCCCTATGGGATGAGTGAAACTTACTTCTGGTCTCTCTTTGTTCTTCTCTCTTTGAGTGCCATGGGCTGAGGATGTTCGAGCACCCTGATGGTTCATGTTTACATTTGTTCGAGATGGGGAGAAGACTAAGTCACCTCTCCATGTGTAGGTATTTCTAACATGGTACTAGAAATACTCGTTCTGAAGTATCATCCAGGTATACAACTTTTCCAGGAGTATCTGGGTCCTTGACTTCGTAAATCATGATGGAGACTACCTCACTAGGTTGCTCCATTCTGTACCTCCAAAATGTTTCATCAGTTTCCTTATTCAAATACAGTTCTATGCTTCTATTATCTTGAGGGATCCAGTCTCAAATTAATAATCTTTTCAATATAGATTTCCCTCTAGGTGTCCTCGATTTGCCTCCTAGTTGTTCTTTTCCTTGGGTTCTTGCTTCTGTATCTAGCTCAACTACACCAAACTCATTGGTATGATTAGGTTGAGTACTTATGATGTACATTGTTGCTTCTTTGTCTTATGCATCTCTCTTAAATTTCACTACTGGACGATCCAATCCAATGGGTTGGTCAGGATTGTGCAATTGCACCACTGATCTTCGCACAAACCATCCTCATAGATGCGAGAACTAAGTTGTTGGTTCAGACATATTCTAATTGAGTTCTATAGGGTCCTTCAGGTCTTTCCAAATACGCTTTGTTTAACCCTCCTTCTGGTCTTTCCATGCTAAAGGCCGTTTTCGATTCACTAGTATATGAGCCCAACTCGTAAGGGCAGCTATTCAATTGTTGTGCCCACAAACGTGCAATAGTTCCTAGACTTGCTTATGATGATCTAAGGCTTTGTCGGTCTGACTTACCTATATGCTTGCCCGATCTAAGGTTCATGAATTTACTTCTTGGCACTCTCTGATTGTCAATGTCCCTTTGTTCTTTATTTGCTTATTTCTTTTTAAATCCCTTTAAATTCTTGTCTTGTCTCAATGTTTACATCAAGAGTCGACTTTCCAGTGTACTTTTGAGTTCTCGTTTCGTCAGACTTAAATATTTTTCTTTAGGTTTTCATATCGCACACTTTTATCTTAGTCTTGGACTTGAAAAATTAAGTCTCTTGGACTTGATGCATTCCCATCGTTGTTCTAATTTAATCCACAATGCTAGACATTTAGCCTGAGCTAATAATTGACTGAGGGGGTTGAGTATTCTTCCAACCTTGAGTCAGCTTCTTTGATTGCCATGATGCCTAAGAAGTCACACTTCCCAAGCCTTGCATTCTTCACTACCTTGCTTTGATTGCCTTTGATAGCCCTTGCTAGACCTGTAAAAATCCAAGGTTTAGACCAATTCTTAAATTGATGATCAAGCGCTTTCATATATACGCCTTTAAGGGTCCTTTTTTCCTTTGGCCAAATTTTTTCCAAATGCCCCCTGGCTTTTCTAGTTCCAACAATGTGTCAACCTCAAATTTTCTTATCTAAAATCAACACGTTCTTCTTGAAAAAAATAGTTGAGATCACGTAGTGCTCGTAGAGAGCTTTCTAATGAGCTATAAAGCTCAAAAATCAGACTTCGAATGACAAAGATACAAGCGTTCAGGCCATCAAGGGTAAAAATTGACACACAAGTTTTTCTTCAATTATGAGCTAAGGGGTCTCTAATGAGCTTAATCTCCCAAAAAATTTCTCAAAATAGCCTCAAATTAGCCCAAAAATTTAAACCCTAAATTTGGCATTCTTGATGAACAATCACGATGGTATGAGATAACCGCGATGGTCTAGGACCGTCGCGATGGTGTTGTACAATCGCGATGGTCCGATGGTGCGAAGCATCGCGATGGTCTCACTTGCGAGCAATCATGATGGCATGAGCCCGTCGTGATGGTCAACGGTCAACACAACTATCGCGATGGCGTGAGCCCATCGTGATGGTCATGGAGCACGATGACTTGAGCCAATGGTGATGGTTCGAACTTGAAGCGTCACGATGGCATACCTGGTATCATCGCGATGGTCCACCTTGACATGTGGTAGGGGATCGTCACGATGGCATGGGGTCGACAGGATTGTCGCGATGGTCAGTGACCGTCATGATGGTTCAAGTGAACCAAAGTGAACCAAGAGAATCATGAGTGCCAGAGAAGCCAAAGAGGCCAAAGTTATGCCATAGTTCTATGCCTTGGTTGATGCCTTGATAACCAAATTGATATCCGAACTTTATAACCAAATTTGATAAACGAATTTGATAACCAAACTTGATAAAAAAAAACTTGATAATCAAACTTGATGAACAAATTTGATAACTGAACTCAACTCGAATAGTTGATACAAGTGTGCAAGGAAGGTGATCAAGAGGGAAACTATGCAAAAAGCCATCGAGGAAGGCAACCAAGGTGGAATAAGGTACCAGTGAGGAGGTGTTGCACGTCGATAGAAGGTGGCCCTTCCTCCAACCATATTGGAAGCTTGAGTGCAAGGTGTGCATAAGGACAAGCTATTGGAGAGGGTGGAGGTCTGATATAGAGAAGGTTGACTACACAAGGAATTTTGGTATCTTGTATACTTGTGTGTGTGTGCTTTTTAAGTTTAAGCACTTTGTGCAGAGAACATTTTGTCTTATTCTATGTTGATATATTTAGATAGTGATGTGTGGGAACACACTAGGACTGCTAGGGCACTTTTTTCCCTCTTTAGGAGTTTTTTCCCTCAGCTTGTATATATTTCTATTGCCCTAATGAGTCACTTATCTTTATACATTCTAGTGGTAATACATTCAGTATTGTGTGTTGTGCTCCAAGATTCTTTTTCTTCCTTGTGTTGTTCGTGTGCTTTTGCATACCGCAAACTCCAACAATTGGCATCAGAGCAGGTCATCGCTTCATCTAGGGTGTCATCGATAGCCCTCCAATCACAATCTCAAAATCATATGAAATTTGGTGAGCATACTCAAGTTATTTTGCCTTTTTGTGCCAAAGGTATATACAGGTTTTGGTTTGCTAGTATAAGCATCTCAAAGTCCCCTACAGGTTTAGTAGAACTCGATAGGGTAGTTCTGTTCAATGTTTTGATATACAATCAATTTTCTACATTAGGGTATTTTAGTCAGTAGCCATGGATGAAAGCAGTGATGTATTTTGTATGTTGGCTATTGAGGATAAGTTGGACAGTACCACTTAACCATTGTGGGCTTATATGATGCATCATGTATTGGTTGCAAAAGGACTGTGGAATATTATGCAGGGTGTTGAAAAAAGTCACATTACACTTGCAAACACAATTATTGAAGGTGATGCAGATGGCATTAAAGATGACGATATTCTTTATGTTCATGTTTGTGTTTGGGTTCTTGTTGCACCTATTGTAGAGAAAATTTGTTGGGATGGCAGAGATGCTTAGGCACATGTATTGATAGCTTTATCTGTCAAACATGTCATTATTCCTCACATTTGCTCTTGCAGCATAGCTAAGGATGCTTGGGATACACTTACCACTTTATACCAGGAAAGGAATGAGGTTCATGTTACTTATGTTTGAAAACAGGTGGAGAGTGAGCACATTGAATGAAGATGATTCCATGGATATTTTTTTGACAAAGATCCAAGATTTGAAGGAATAATCGATTTTTGTTGATGAAGTCTTACCTGACAGTTCACTTCTGTAGATTGTTTTGAATGGTCTTCTCGATTCATATTAGAGTTTTGCTTCCACTCTTTGTTTGATGATGAAAGGCAATCCAAATGCCTTAATACTTGAGGAGTTAGTCTCTGTTTTGTTGCAGGAAGATCAATCTAGGCAGAATAGGTCCATTATGTGTGTTGTAGATCAAGCTTTCCTCGCTAGTCAGAAGGGCAAAGGTAAATGGAGCTCTTCTGTTAATAAGCAAAAACTTTCTAATTCTGCCAATCAAAAAAGGATGGCAGAGACGAGAAGAAAATAGAAAAGCAGAAATTTTTTTGCAAATACTATAAAGCAAATGATCATGTCATAAAGAGTTGTCCAAAATTGGCTACTAAAGAGGCTGGAATGGTTGTTGTAGAGGCCTCTACACCAAAAACAAAGTCTGCTAATCTAGTGCAGAATGAAGAATGGGCATTTACTACTATTTGCAGTGTTTTGATCCATCTTCTCTTGAACATTGTATGTCTGCAGTAGACTCAGATGTTTGCTACTTTGATAGTGGGGCAACCAAACATATTACCTTGCAGCGCAGTTTCTTCACTTCACTCGAGCCTGCCCCTACACGGACGTGATTATTGCTTTTGGCATTTTATGATGTGGGTTGTATAAGCTCATAGACTATGAAAAATCTATGAATTATTTGGCATGTGCAATACAACTTGCAAAAATCTGAAATAATGTCCTCTTTGCCCAAATTTGAGGCACCTAGTAAACATGTATGTGAAGGCTTTATTTTGGACAAAATGGAACATTCCTCGTTCCTAAAAGATGGTTCCGCTTGAGCTACTAAAAAATTGTAGCTTGTTCATAGTGATGTTTGTGGTCCTATGCAAACACCCTCTTCTGGGAACTATCTTTACGTCGTGACTTTCATCGATGAATTTTCCAAAGTCTGAAGTGTTTATGTGCTTCGAATAGTTTCTAGTTTTGGTTGAAAATATTTCAGCATGTAAAATGGGCACCCTCCATTTTGATCGAGGGGGGAATAAATCTCCTCTGATTTTAATGCATTTTATGGCTGAATGTGGGATAAAACATCAGTGTATAGTGCCATATACACCTCAATAGAATGGAGTTGCTGAACGGAAGAAGAGGTCACTCATGGAGATGGTGAGGTGTATGGTCAAGAGTCAACCTTTACCATATAGTTTTTGGATTGAGGATGTTATGTGTGCAGAATATGTACTTAACAGGTGTTCTACTAAAGCCTTACAGTGTATCACTCCATATGAGGCTTAGCATGGTTGCAAGCCATATGTTGCTCATCTACATGTTTTTGGTTGTTTGGCATATGCATTAGTGGCTGAAAAACAATGAAAAAAATTGGATGATAAAGCAATGAAATGTATTTTTGTTGGGTATAATACTGAAAGAAAAGGCTATTGTCTGTATCATCCATAGATTAAACACATTTTGGTTAGTCAGGATGTTGTTTTTGTGGAAGATGCTATTCATCCATTACTTTCAGGTACTAAGGAGACATCAATCAGCTCCAAAGACATGTATGACACTTTGCGCCTCTTTTTATAGGTGGACAGTCTAGCATTGGTCCTAATGAGGCAACTTCTTAGCCTCTATAGGTTTCATGTGATGATGTAGATCTGCAAATTTGCATGATGCACTTGTTGATGAGAGAGCTGATATTGAGAAGGCAAAAACTATGCCAAAATGGCTAGTGCAAAATTTGTGTGACAACAAATTAAATGCACCTCTGTCATATCGTACTCGTTCAGGCTCTCATAGTGCCTCTTTTGCATCAGATTGTTATGCTATGGCTGCGTCTAGCCTCTGTGATGATAATGAGCCTGTTTCATTTGATGAAGCAAAAAATTCAAAAAATTGAATGGTTGTTATGCAATCTGAATATGATGCTATAATGAAGAATTGTACCTAGACTTTGTGTGACTTGCCTCTTGGCAAGAAGGCCACTAGCACTAAGTGGGTATACCAGCTGAAGTGTAAACCTGATGGAATAGTGGATAGGTATAAGGTTAGTCTTGTTGCAAAGGGTTATGCTTAGGAAAGAGGAATTGATTTTGATGAGACCTTTGTTTCTACTTGCCAAATGATTATTGTTCATAGCATCTATGCACTTGCAGCTCATCATGGTTGAAATGTACATCAATTGGACTAAAACTGCCTTTTTGAATGGTGATTTGCATGAAGAAGTGTATGTTTTTCAGCTATGTGGCTTTGTGCACAAGGGCATGAAAACCACGTGTGCAGGTTAAAGAAGGCATTATATGGTTTAAAGCAAGCACCATGTGCTTGGTATGAAAAGATACATGCCTATCTGATTGCACATGGTTTTGAAAACAGTCCAACAGAGAGCACCTTATATGTTAAGCATGCTAATGATGTGCTTCTGATCATTGTTGTGTATGTTGATGACATGTTGCTGACTGATCATCATGAGAAGCATATTGCTGATTTTAAGGCTGATTTGCATGCCTCATTTGAGATGTCATATTTGGGGCATTTGCATCATTATTTGGGCATCCAATTTATGCAAGTTGATGGCAGAATAGCTCTATGCCAAATGAAATATATCGACACATTATTGCAACATTTTGGCCTTGAAGTCTGCAAACCTATTGCCACTCCTATGGAGACAGGATTACTATTGAGTCTTCATGATGCTAGAGATGCATTTGATGTTGTTCTCTATCAAGAGGTTGTTGGATGCTTGATTTACTTATGCATTACTCTGCCACATATTCAGTTTGCTATCTCACAGATGAGTAGGTTTATGCATTGCCTAGGTTGTTGGTGCAAATGTTCAAGCCTACATATTTGGCTTAGCATGGAAGACATTTTGTGGTACTAGCACTTGATGATCCATGTGAACTATAGCTTGTAACTACTTAATCATTTACCATTGTAAAATATTAATCCCTTGGAAAATCTTGTAAAAGCTTATAACTCGTGGAGTTAGGAGGAATATTAGCTATGAGTTCAAGTTGAGGGAATATCTCCTAAATCAGTGGAGTCACCTTTTGATTGGAGCCAAAGTTTTTCAAATTCAAACTTAGAAGTAACACTTATAAAAGGACCTTGTAAAATCTCACGGGGTATGGTGCCTCATTCAGAGCTCATTGTTGGAGATAGACATCTGCAGAAGCACGCGAACAACACAAGGAAGGAGAAGAAGCTTGGAGCACAACACACAATATTGATTGTATTACAAGGGAATGTACAAAGACAAGTAGCCCATTAGGGCATGTTGGCAGTAGCCTTGGTACACCAGGACTTACAAGACGTGAAAGTCAAAGAAGGGAGTCAGAGCGAAGGGACAGCACAATCAAACAGGGCAGTCAAAGAAGATCTGGCAAGTAGGCCAATATTTTTTCAAGACATTAATGCAAATCAAGAGATGGACATGCAGGGAGGAAGAGCAAGTAGGGAGCTCGAAGATATGTATGGCAGATCACTAGAAGAAATCCCTACAACAATAGTGATTTTTATCACTAACAATCATTTGTAAATATCATTTCACATTTTTGTAGCTCCATTTTGTGCAAGCCAAGGAGTCCTTGAGCTTGAGGAGCCTTAGAAGTAGTTGCGTACCAATTTTCGTATTTTTTAGATCTCGTTTGAGCCCCCAAATAAGCCCTGGAACCTAATTTTTAACTAGGCCGGACACTAGGTCTGGACAGGGCCAAAAGCTAGTCAAAAACTATAAAAAGAGCTAGAGAGCTCATTTTTGAGGTGAGATTGTAATTGAAACAAACTTGTAAGAGCATTTTGAAAGTAATCTAAAAGCTCCATTGATTCTCACTCTTTGTCTTGCCGTGTGTGCGCGTGTGTGTGAATGTGTGTGCATGCTAGTGTGCTTCTCACTCACGCACTTGTGTCGCCACTTGCTCGAGGTCTTCATACCATCCTCACGTCTTCCCGGATTGACATTAAAGGAGGTGCTACTCATCATAGAGCTACAGGGCAATAGACGAATATACAACCCAGGGAAAAAAAAACCTCCTAAAGAGGGAAAAAATTGCCCCGACGGCCCTAGTGTGTTCACACACATCACTACCTAAATATATCAAAAAATCCCCCCTGGGAGTGTTGCGGTGAACAAGGAGCTTGCATTAATGTATAAGGAAGTGCTAAGCTATGTGGAAATCACTCCACGAAAGGAAGCAAGCCCAAAGCTTTGCGGAAAGCTTCAAACTTCTCCCTAGGCAGAGCCTTCGTGAAAAGATCTGCAATGTTCTCCTGTGTGGGCACATATGCCAAGTTGATCTCCCTAGCAGAGAACCTCTCCCTGACATAGTGATAATGCACCTCAATGTGCTTAGTGCGAGCATGGAACACAGGGTTCCTTGCAACTGCCAATGCACTCTGACTGTCAGTGAAGATGGTGGTGGGAAGACTGACCGACACCCAAATCAGCCATAAGGCATCTGAGCCACACACACTCAACAGTCGCTATGAAAGCTTCCCTATACTCAGCCTCACAACTAGAAGTAGCCATAGTAGGCTTCTTCTTGCTCAACCAAGATATACATGAGCTACCAAGCATGAAGCAAAAGCCACTAGTGGACACACGAGTGTCATAGCAACCAGCCCAATCATAGTCAGAAAAAGCATGAAAATATGGTGGTAGTGATCCCCCCTTGGGATAAAACAACCCAAGTGGCCAAGTACCACTCAAGTAGCGAAAGATGCACTTAACTGCCTGCCAATGCTTGACTCCTGGGAAATGCATAAACCTGCTCATCTGTGAGACAGCAAACTGAATATCTCGTCGAGTAATGTATAAGTAAATCAAGCATCCAACAGCCTGCTGATAGAGAACAACATCAAATCCATCTCCAGCATCATGAAGACTCAATCATAAAGTTGTCTCCATAGGAGTGGCAATAGGCTTACAGCCTTAGGGGCCAAAACACTGCAATAATGTGTCAATATATTTCGTTTCACACAAACCCATTCCACCATCAGCTTGCATAAAGTGAATGCCCAAATAGTGATGCAAATGCCCCAAATCAAACATCTCAAATGAGGCATGCAAATCAGCCTTAAAATCAGCAATATGCTTCTCAATAGGACCAATGAGCAGCATGTCATCAACATAGACAACAATGATCAGAAGCACATCATTAGCATGCTTAACATATAAGGTGCTTTCAGTTGGAATGTTCTCAAAACCATGTGCAATCAGATAGGCATGTATCTTCCCATACCAAGCACGTGGTGCTTCCTTTAAACCATATAATGCCTTCTTTAACCTGCACACCTGGTTTTCATGCCCTTTTTGCACACAGCCACGGGGCTGAAAAACATACACTTCTTCATGCAAGTCACCATTTAGAAATGCTATTTTAATGTCCAACTGATGTACATTCCAACCATGATGAGCTGCAAGTGCATAGATGCTATGAACTATAGTCATTCGGCAAGTAGGTGCAAAGGTCTCATCGAAATTAATGCCTCTTTCCTGTGCATAACACAAGTCTAGCTTTATACCTGCCAATTGTACCATCAGGCTTACGCTTCAACTTGTATACCCACTTAGTCCCAATGGCCTTCTTGCCAAGAGGCAAGTCACATAAAGACCAAGTACCATTCTTCATTATAGCATCATATTCAGATTGCATAGCAACCATCCAATTTTTTGAATTTTATGCTTCATCAAATGAAACAGGCTCATTCTCATCACAGAGATTAGATGTAGCCATAGCATAGAAATCTGATGCAAAAGAGGCACTATGAGAGCCTAAACGAGTACGATATGATAGAGGTGCATCTAATTTGTTATCACGCAAAGTCTGCACTAGCCATTTTGGCATAGTTTTTGTCTGCTCAATATTAGCTCTCTCATCTACTAGTGCATCATGTAAATCTACATCAAAAATGGAATGATCTGCATCATCACATGAAACCTACAAAGGCTTAGAAGTTGCCTCATTAGGACCAGCACTAGATTGTCCACCTGTAAAAAGAGGTAGCAAAGTATCATACATGTCTTTGGAGCTAAGAGATGTCTCCTTAGTACATGAAAGCAATGGTTGAATAGCATCTTCCACAAAAACAACATCATGACTAACCAGAATGTGTTTAGTCTGTGGATGATACACACGGTAGTCTTTACTTTCAGAACTGTACCCAACAAAAATACATTTTACTTCTTTATCATCCAATTTTCTGCAATGTTGTTCATGTTGTATATTATTGAATAATGCATTGTTAAAGTGTTATATTATTAATGTATTAATGTGTTTTTGATGTTTTAGATATAGCAGCTTAAGGTTCGTGGGGAGCGTGCAAGGCGTGAAAGTGCGGATATCAATAATCCGAATAATTATTATTTAGCTTGTAAATAAACCTGCGTAGAAGGTTCTATTGTTAGAAAAGTAACGGTTAGAATAAGGGTCGTTGTAGACCGTAGTTTCTGTTATTCAAAGCAATGGCTTTCTGTAAAAGTTACCAACTTTTAGTTTCACATTTGCTTTTCGAAGCCGCCTGCATGTAACCACTCTTTTCGACGTAATCAAAATTCCTATAAATACATGCACTCTGTGGACTGTCGAAACAAAGTGCATGGGGGGAGATTGCACCCAATCTTGCATTCGGTCTTGTCTCTTGTTGCGTCTATTCTCTGTGTGTTTTCTGTTTGCGTAACCTCTGTATGCACATGAGCAAGATCCTGACAACAGTGGTATCAGAGCTCTGCACGCGTCCATACGGAGGGTTCTATTACGTTTCTGTTTTCGTTTCCGTTTCCGATTCCTGTTCCTGTTCCTGTTCCGGTTTCAGTTTCGATTTCTATTTCTGTTCCAGTTCCAGAACCAGAACCTATGTTTTCACCTACGTTTTGTCCTACGTTTACTCCTACGTTTACTCCTTCGGCTTACTCCAAAGAACTTAGGCAATAACTTAGGCAATACATTGGCAATATTGGTACCCAAGGCTCCCTTGGTGACCGTTGGCAGCCGTTGGCTACGCACGAGGCAATTTTAATTTTGAGTGGCAATAGAGTGGTTTAGATTCCCTAAGGTAGGAGGATTTGAACCCACAACCTCCTACTTTCAAGGGAAGTGCTTTACCACTACACTCTCTCTTGGAGTTGTCACTCAAGTTCTTTCCTCATAAATTTAACATAACTTGCAGTTTTTCTCACTTTTCAAGGCGGCACGGTGCGACGCGACGCGTCTCAGGGTACATCTTTTCAGGGTACACTTCTGAGGGTACACTTCTCAGGGTACACCAGGGTACATCCAAATAGGGTACATCTTGTCAGGGTACATCAGGGTACATCCAGACAGGGTACACTCTGCTAAGGTACATTTCCTGAGGGTACATCCCGAGAGGAAAGCACTAGCTTAAGGGTCCAAGAGCACCATGGAGGATTACAGTAATTCACCTCTACCTGAGGCAACACTTGAACAACAACTAGAGCTCTTGCGGCATGAGCTTCAAGGAGCTCATAATGAAATCGGGCAACGTGATGAAGTCCTCCAAAAGATACAAACGGAGGAAGACAACCTTACGAGAGTAGTAAAAGCTATTGTTTCTGCCCAATCTGATGTTACTCATTTGAAGATTGGTACTAGAAACTACCAGTTTCTATGATTCGATGGCCGAAAGGATGGGCCTTTAGTCCTTTCCTGGCTGTCACAGTTTGATGACTTTTATATTGACGAGATGTATGCTGAAAGTGAAAAAGTTAAATCTGCCACTAACTATTTAGTAGGTAAAGCTCAACTCTGGTGGAATGTCTTACGGCACAGTACAAAGCGTCCAACAATGTGGAAGTGTTGGCAGTAGCCTTGGTACACCAGGACTTACAAGACGTGAAAGTCAAAGAAGGGAGTCAGAGCGAAGGGACAGCACAAGCAAACAGGGCAGTCAAAGAAGATCTGGCAAGTAGGCCAATATTTTTTCAAGACATTAATGCAAATCAAGAGATGGACATGCAGGGAGGAAGAGCAAGTAGGGAGCTCGAAGATATGTATGGCAGATCACTAGAAGAAATCCCTACAACAATAGTGATTTTTATCACTAACAATCATTTGTAAATATCATTTCACATTTTTGTAGCTCCATTTTGTGCAAGCCAAGGAGTCCTTGAGCTTGAGGAGCCTTAGAAGTAGTTGCGTACCAATTTTCGTATTTTTTAGATCTCGTTTGAGCCCCCAAATAAGCCCTGGAACCTAATTTTTAACTAGGCCGGACACTAGGTCTGGACAGGGCCAAAAGCTAGTCAAAAACTATAAAAAGAGCTAGAGAGCTCATTTTTGAGGTTAGATTGTAATTGAAACGAACTTGTAAGAGCTATTGAAAGTAATCTAAAGAACTCCATTGATTCTCTCTCTTTGTCTTGCCGTGTGTGCGCGTGTGTGTGTATGTGTGTGCATGCTGATGTGCTTCTCACTCACGCACTTGTGCCGCCACTTGCTCGAGGTCTTCATACCATCCTCACGTCTTCCCGGATTGACATTAAAGGAGGTGCTACTCATCATTGAGCTACACCAAATTTTGGCGCCGTTGCCGGGGATCGAGCTTTGAGGACGAGCGTGTGATGGTAAGACGTAGAGTTGACGCGTTGGAGTTGTAGGCATTTTCTTCACTCTCATCGATTTTCTTTTACTTTCTTCACCATCTTCATCATCATCATCATCATCACCATCTCCCACGTCCATCTCCATCATCGCGAAAATTTCAGTTTTTTGACTATATTCCCATCTCCACCTCATTTCCCTCATTTCACTTGTGAGAGAGAGCGAGAGAGCGAATTTGCATGTGCTATTTTTTGCATGTTTTGTGAGCATTCTGCAGGTACAGGCCGCATCATCATCCCCAGCACTCTGCGCAGGTACGGAAATCTGAGTAACTGTCTGTGTGTCGCCGAGCTCTGTCAATCGCGACCGACAGAAAAATTGCTCTAATTGCTAAACAAAGTGCATATCCATGACCTACAGACCTGTCAATCGCGATCGACACGTCAATCGCGACCGACAGCCCACGACGGACCTGTCAATCGCGACCGACACGGTCAACGACTGATTGACCACGACCGACTGACCATACGCGTGACACGTGTCAATCGCGATCGAGTCATCAATCGCGATCGACACAGTCAACGACTGTTTGACCACGACGGACAGACCACGACGGCTCTGTCAATCGCGACCGACACGGTCAACGACTGTTTGACCACGATCGACAGACCCTCGCGACCGACCTGTCAATCGCGATCGACTCATCAATCGCGACCGACAGAGTCAACGACCCTTTGACCACGACTGATTGACTTTTCGTAACCCCTGTCAATCGCGACTGACCAGTCAATCGCGACTGACAGCCACGACGGACCTGTCAATCGCGATCGACACGTCGATCGCGACTGACCTGTCAATCGCGACCGACAGACTTTGCGAACGCGTTAGAAGGGCAAATTAGGTCAAATTTTCAAGGCAAAATTATTGGTCTAAATTTTGATTGAGTGTGGGAGAAACACTAGGGTGTAGTATTGCATCGCGAGGCCGTGCCACAAGCTACTCGAGTATTCCTGTTTGACTGTTAGCTTGTGTTGAATTCTGATTTAACTCCCTAAACCCTGAACAGTCCTAACTTTTTCATACGAAATCCAATTTTTGAGCTCTTGGGCTTGTTGGAAAGCTCGTGGCATATACTACACGCCCTCAACTGTTTTTTATAAAGATAATGCGTTGATTTTCAGAGAGGGTATTTTGAAGTTGACCATACCCAGGGGGATCAAAGTCAGGGGTCTTTAGAATTATTTTCCTAAAAGTCAGAATGCACATGTGTGTTTATGTTACATGAATGAAAGTGGTTGGTTTTGTCCTTTGAATATAAGCATTGAGCTAACCATGGGACTTTTATAGGTCCATTGAGAGCAACTTGGAGCATACAAAGCAAGATTTCTTTGCAAGCTTGAGAACCGGGTTCTTGAGCACCATAAAGCAAGGGATCAACAAGTAAGGTTGGATTATTCTCAACTCCCTCTGTCATTTCCTAGCTCAAGCTAAGAACGAGTAGAGATAGGAGTAAGCCAGGGCGACGATAGGCAGTTATCAAGTTGAAGACTACCTAAAAACTCAAGTTCAAGTTAAAAACATAATCTCTGTACTGTCGATAACCTAAAGGAAAAGAACCTAACGTGGAACGATCAACCTAAAGTACGAAGAACATTCAAGTGTTCCTGACGACGTGATATCAGACAAGACCATAAACACAATAATTAACTAAAAAGAATCAAGTGACTGGTACCAATTGATTGGCAACGAGGTTGTACTCTGGAAAAAATTGGGCTAATCAGTTAGGCATATGAACCTTAGATCAGGACGACACCTAGCTAGAGAGAGACAAAGCCTTAGGTCTTCAGAGGCTAGTGTCAATCACACTGCAAGGTCTTGGGCCCAACAGTTGAGCCACCACTCATACTACCCTAGCTCTGAGACCAGTGAGTCAGAAATGTCTCAAGGCATGGACAGACCTACGGGAAGTTCAGGAGTGCCTTATTTGTACAGGGTAGAAGGCCCTTACAAAACACAGCTGGAATATCTTAGGACCAACCGACTAGGTGCTAGCATCTATGAGGACGGCCTAGGAAGATCTGTGGTCCAGATTAAAAACCCTGATCAATCCATTGGACTAGAACACCCAGCTGTCAAGTTTGAAAATGGTGCATACCTGGACAAAGAAGGAACAATATATGTAGTCACTAGTCACCCTGATAGGACAGATGACTTTGGGAATGTAATCTCAGATGCGGACTTAGGTGACCTGGAACAAGGGAACATGGGTGCGGAACCTAGAACCCCTCGAGGTAAATCAGTTCTCACTAGGATTATCACGCCTGAATGGGTCCCCCAAGACAACAAGAGCATAGAGTTGCTCCTCAATCGAGAAACTGATGAAGCCTTTTGGAGGTATAAGTCTAATCAGCCAACAAACATAGGAAATATCATGATCTATGAGTTTAAGGATCCAGATAGCCCAGGCAGAGTGACCTACTTAGATCATGCTTCAGAACGGATCTTTGTGGTGACAGAAAATGATAGGCATGCCTACACTTGGAAGGGTGAATTTATTTTCCCCCAACCAAGATCAAATGTATCCTATGGTCACCCTGGGGCTGGAACTTCCCAAGCTCATGGTACGCAAAGAGACAGAAGTAGGGATAGACCAGAAGTAAGTTTCGCCAACCCTGTAGGCAGAGAAAGAACGAGAATGGAGACGAATAGGGTAGAACCTCCTGAGATACATAGAGCCCACAGGAACCAAAGAAATATAGATGGATTCCCTCTGCCGAGGCCTAGAGAGCACGCAAGAACTTTGAGACCCACCCAGCTAGTTAAGTCCATGAAGAATTACTTTGACGGCACAGGAGATCCCTATGATCATGTGGCGGAGTTCAAGCAAGTCTTGAGAGCTGAACAGGTTGAGGATCTGTTCACGCAGTACAATGCCTTCGGTCTAACCCTTAGGAACACAGCACTTACATGGTTTCAACCATTGGATGAGCGTCAGTTCAGGAGCATAGACCAACTCCTAGAGGCTTTCATTGTAGAGTTCTCTAAGAGTGGCATAAGACATAATACCTCATCATTGATTCACAGCTTCAAGCAAACCCCTCAAGAGACCGTGAGACTTGCAGGAAGAAGATTCAGACAATATCTGGAAAGGTGCCCTATTTCGTAGCTACCCACATCTGCTAAACAAGTAGCCTTATTCCTTGATGGATTGCTGAGTACGAAATTGAGATCCTATGTGTATCTGAAGGACCCTAGGACTATAGAAGAGTGTGTACGCATGTGCATTGACATTGAAGATAACCTAGGGGAGGAACTAGAGCTTTCCAAAATCTACAAAGATTCAGATAGTGCTTCTAGTCACTCTTCCACGCAATCCACATCAATTGAGGAACTCCAAGAGAAAGTGGCACAAAAACTAGGCGTCTCTAGCAAACAAATTCCTAGGTTTGCCCCTGTGAAAAGATGCTATACTTGTGGTGGCGACCACATGGCGAATGTCTGCCCTATTATGGCTCAACCCCAAGTAAACCCTAGTAGCCAGTACTGCACCATAGAACGGAGATACACCAATCACACCGCACAAGATTGCCCATACAACAAGCAGGCAGTTAGGCAACCCTACCCGCAACCCTACCAACAAGGCAGATACCAAAACCAAAATCCACCACCACAATATGCTAGACCCCAACAAACCTACCAACCACAATATCAGGCCCAACAGAGACCCCAACCGGTACTAGCTCAACAGCCCCCAAACCCCGCTAACGTGATTCCAGTAAAGTATGCTGTTGCAGAAGAAAACCTGAATAGGGCCATAGTACCAGTAACCCCATTGATCTCGGAAAGTGACCCAAGTGACCATAGCTTTGATTCTACACATGTCTATAGTCCCCAGGCTTACTACATGCAGTCTCCAGAACATGGTGAGTCTTACTATAGTGAGGAACCAAGTGAACCTAGTTGGGAGTCAGATTACACGAACGTCATGTATGCAAACCCCAACCCCAGGCCTCAACCTAGGCAAGTAAGACCTCCATTCCCAAGAGGACCGTGCTACAGATGCCAAGGAGATCATCTCATCCGTGATTGTCCCTTACCCCCACCTACACAACCCCAGTCAGTGACTATCCAAGGTTTTTGCCAAGATTGTGGAAAAGAGCATCTTTTACGAGATTGCCCAAAGAACCCCAATAATATGCCAAAAATCACTCCGATCAATGTGATTGGTTTGGTTGTAGATTCCTCAGGAAGCGTCACTTCCACTGCACCAATGCAGGTGGTTACTAGAGCTCAGGCATTGCAGCAAAACCAAGAGGCAAGCCAGGAAAAGGGCCCAGAGGCTAGTGAAACCGAGAGCGTGACAAAGAAAAGGACTAGAGCGTGGAAAGATAGTCGAGAAAGAATGAAAAGACAATGGGCTAAAAAGATGAGTGAGCTTGAGGAAAGCATAAGAGAAACCAAAGCTAGGATAACTGAAATCACCTCTCAAATCCCCTCTCACAATACCCCGCCGCCACCCCTACCATCTCCATCTGACCCACCACCTTCCCCACCACGTCATACGATTCCACCACCTCCTAGAATAGGATCAGTGTTAGCTGATCCCACTCCTGAAGACATAGACATGATGCTCAAAGCATATCAGGCCAGAATCCAAGAAGGGCCGAACGTCACGGATCATGCCAAGTGCTATCCTAGAGCTGACCTAGAGATAGAAAGAACCAAACTGTGCGCGAAAATGGTCGCATTGGCTCAGACTATGTTTGAAGCCAGTCGCCTTTTCAATTACTCGGGCTCAGCCAAAACGCAATTACACTTGGATGGATTCCTAGAGAAGTTAGAGGAAATAATTGCAAGATCTGCCAAGGAAGAAAAAAATCAAGAAAAAGATAAAGCAAGCAGAAACATGAAGCATTCCCCGTCAGAAGTGTATGTGGCCAATTCCACTAAACCAGACTCCTTTCCCTCCTTAGAAAGATTAGAGAGGCTAATTGCACAGCCAGAAAAGGAGCCTATCCCTCAAAAAAAGGAAAGGGCAAGAGAACGGATAAGCCAGCCTCTTCAGGAAGCCCATGTGCCTCCTCAAGGAGCCTATCTTCCTCCCCAAAGGTCACAGGAGCCTCCCTCGAAAGCTTATGTACCTCCACAGGTAACCCACATTCCTTCCCAGAGAGCGTATGAGCCTGTTCGGAAAAGTAATAGCATAAGTAATCCTCCCCAAGAAGCTTGTGCTTCAGCTATCTATGACAACGAGGAAAGAGCCAACGATAGAATAAGCCCTCCTTCCCAGGTAGCATATGTACCTAATTCTACGGAGCCAGACACTTCTTCTTCTATGAATCGGTTTGCACCAGACTTCCTACGAGAGATTCAAGAAGACAAATGGGATAACGAAAGTGAGGTCGCCCCTCCTTTTGAACTTGTGGACGATGCACACGACCAATTCCCACAAGACATCCCATCAATTTACGGGGAACATGAGAGTGCTCAATCTCATGAGAGATTGGACTTTGAGTCTAATTCCATACAGGAGCTACCCCACTTCACAGGCCCATGGGAAGCAAAGTCCACATGTATGAGAGCACCCACAGTCATGGTAAGGAACGACGACTCAGTCATACCGAGGAACACGGAGGTAGTAACGAACACCAAGGTGCAACGCGATCTCACTTTGGAAGAGCTGCCTGAGGATAGACCAAACGCGCGGAAATATGTAGCTAGTCAAGTAACTGAAACTGCAAAACCTCGTTCCCGGGTAGGATCCCATAGGACAGTACCGGAAATTCCCTTGGATAAGATAGGAGATATGTGTGAAGGTGAAGAAGGGAACACCTACCTTCCCATCACCTACCAGGACTACACCACGAAGGCAATTTTGGACTCAGGTGCAGGAGTTGCAATTGCCACTACCTCCTTATGGAAGCGTTGGGGCAAGCCGGCACTCAGGCCGACGAGAATGAAATTGCAAATGGCCGATGGTCACATAGAGAGACCCCTACGATTGCTAGAAGGAATAACTCTCACCACTTGTGGTGTCGAGTTTGAACATACCTTTGCCATATGTGACTTCAGCAAAAATCATGCCTATGAGATGATTTTGGGAAGACCATTCATGCGACAGTTGCAAGTGGTACAGGATTGGGGAACCAATTCTTTGTACCTGCAGCACTTGGGTGTTACAACCAAAGTTAATCTCAAGGATTATTCTCATAGAGATGTCCCTCCTATCCAGTGGAATCCCATCCATAGAGCCAAAGATGATACAGAATCGGTGCATTCCATAGGGTCTGGATCCTCATGGATGCATGAAGATACTCACTTATGGATGTGCAAAGTAGCAGTAGAGGAAGAGAAGAGAGAGAAATCCAGAGAGGTAGGTGCGAAAGAAACCCATAGATCAATCCAAGACCCAGCCTATGCACCTGTAGTTTTTCCAGACGAAGAATTTGAACCTCACGGTTGGGCAGAAATTTTAGCAACAATGGACGTGGCCATCAATGAAGAACAATGGACACCTCACTGTGATGAAGATGGCTATGACATTTCAGTCTTCTCCATAGAGCCAATCATGGGAGAGGCAGTTCTAGAAGAATGTGAACCTACCCCTGATGCATTTGAGGATGCAAGTGACTCCGATCTAGAGTCAATCATTATGGACCCACCATTTGCATCAGATGAAGAATACTTCCATGAAGTAGAATTTCAACCCCAGAGGCATGGAGAGGTCACAAATGATGTAAGATTAGCAACGCATATGAACCCAAGGGAAGAAGGAAAGAAACGAAAGAAGAAAGAAGCCTCACCAGAAGAGGAAGAATCTTTGTTTGAGGTCCCCGAAAATTTTAAAAAGTATGAGATAGATGACAGGAGAGTCATGATAAGAATGCCTAAACGAGAGGCACAATCAGGAGAGGCCTATGATAACAAAGAAACCACCAAGAAAATAGTAGTGGCCATAGAAGAAGGAGAGGAGAGATGCACGTATATAGGCCATGACCTGACAGAAGAAGAAGAGTACGAATTGATTACCTTGCTAAGAGAATACAGAGATGTATTCGCTTGGAGTTACAAGGATTTGAAAGGTGTTGACCCTGACATATGCTCACACACCATCCCCATGACCTCAGATGCCAAACCCTCTAAGCAAAAGCCTTATACATATAACGATAACTATGCTGCTAAGATCAAGGAAGAGATAGATAGACTGGTCGAAGCTGGATTTATCTATGAAATTGAGCACACTGAATGGGTATCCCCCATCGTAGTGGTGCCCAAGAAGAATGGCAAGCTGCGTGTGTGCATTAACTTGAAAAAGGTTAATGCCGCCACTATTCGAGATAACTATCCGCTTCCCATCACAGAACATCTCTTAGAAAGAGTGGCAGGCAAGGAAGTGTACAGCTTCCTTGATGGATTTTCGGGCTACAATCAAGTAGCCATAGCTCCAGAGGATCAGCATAAGACAGCCTTTGCCACAGAATGGGGCATCTTTGCTTTTAGAGTAATGCCATTTGGGCTTACCAATGCACCAGCTACCTTCCAAAGGCTGATGTGCCACGTGTTTAAGGAGTTTCTGAGGAAGAGTTTAGAAGTCTACATTGATGATCTCTGTGCTCATTCCAATGTTAGACAAACCCATATTCCTGAACTCAGACAAATCTTTGACAAATGTAGAGAATACCAAGTCTGCCTGAACCGAGAAAAGTGCGTTTTTATGGTCAGGCAAGGCAAGATCCTAGGACACATAGTGTCAAAGAATGGCATATCTACCGACGAAGAAAAGGTGAGAGCCATAGCAGAGCTACCTAGGCCAAAGAATGTCAAGGAAGTACAAGCTTTCATGGGGCATTGTGGTTATTATCGACGATTTATACACATGTATGCGGTCATTGCAAAGCCCATGTACGGACTTCTGACAAACTTTGAGTGGACGGATGAATGTGAGAATTCCTTCCAGGAGCTTAAACGAAGATTATGTTCAGCACCAATCTTGACCACACCAGATTGGAATAAGCCATTCCATGTTCACGTGGATGCATCCAATTATGCTATTGGATGTGTACTTGCACAACCTACTGGTGAAGGTAATATGGATCTTCCAATTGCCTATGCCAGTAGACAATTGCATGCGGCTGAACGAAATTATACCACTACTGAACGAGAAGGATTAGGCATGGTATATGCAGTTAAAAAGTTTAGACATTATTTGCTTGCAAATAAGTTTAAATTTTTTACGGACCATCAGGCATTGTTGTACTTAGTAAACAAGCCATGCAATACAGGTAGATTAGTAAGATGGTTTCTCTTACTAATGGAATATGACTTTGAGGTTGTGGTAAGAAAAGGTAGGACTCACTTGAGAGCAGATCATCTCTCTAGGCTCACATCTGGAGAAGCCCCACAAGGAGTGTCAGATGACCTTCCTGATGCTTACTTGTTTAATTTGGAAGTGGTACCGCAGTGGGCTAAGCCATTGGTACCAGTATTGACATACGGGCCCAACCATCCAGTGGTAAACACACGGAATAGAGAGATCATAAAAGCCCAAAAGTATCACATCATGGCAGGAAGCATGTACAAGCACACAGATCAAGGGATCTTGGCTTGCTGCGTAGAAGAGGATGAGTACTCTAAATGGTTGCAATTAGCACATGTAGGTGCACTAGAGCAACACCATTCAAAGCAACGAACTTTACAGACCCTAAAGAGATTCGGAGTGCATTGGCCAACTATGGAAGCGGATGTCCAAAAGTTGTGCAAGGAATGCCCAATCTGTTGCACTAAGCCACCTGTGGAACACGCCACTCTTTATCAAGTATCTATTGTGCCAGAATGGAGTGAACCACTAGTATCCTTCCTAAAGACGAAAGCATTCCCTCCAGACATGACTCTGGCAAGGAAAAGGGGTTTAGAACAGGAAGCCTTGGATTACTCACTCATTGGTGATAATCTATACAAACGCGGTAAGGATGGTTACCTGAGACTGTGTGTCCATGAGAGTGAATATCTTAAGATCTTGGAAACTGCTCACCAAGGTGTAGCAGGAGGACACTTTGGACCAGATCGGGTGATCAAGGCGATACTATTTGCGGGCTTCTGGTGGCCTACCCTTCACATGGATGCACATACCTATGTGAAACGGTGTGATGTCTGTCAGAGGACTCAGTATCCTATACGCAAAGATGAGATGCCACTGAAACCTATGATGGGTGGACGTGCATTCTCTAAGTGGGGAATAGACTTCGTAGGTCCTATTAATCCCCCAGCTAAGGGTTCTCATGCGGAATACATCATTGTGGCAACAGATTATCTCACCAAGTGGGTAGAGGTAAAGGCTACAACCAAGAACGATGCTCAAACAACTGCCAAATTCTTGTTTGAGAATGTATTCACGAGATATGGACTACCTATAGAGCTTGTAAGTGATAGAGGCACTCATTTCTTGAATGAAGTAATTGAAAATCTACTCCAAGAATTCTTGGTAATACACAAGAAGTCTGCCCCTTATCACCCTCAAGCTAATGGACAAGCTGAGAGCACTAATAAGATTTTATGCAATGTATTGACGAAATTAGTGAACACTAAACGCTCTGATTGGGACAAACAGCTACACCATGCTGTTTGGGCATACCGAGTTGCCTACAAAACGGTACTCCAAGCCACTCCCTTTCAGATGGTATTCGGTCAAAACGCTGTGCTACCCTTGGATTTCCTGATTCCTACGTTGAAAGTAGCACAAGAGCACGAATGGACAGGTCACGAACTCTCCTCTAGGATCTTTGACCTTGAACGATTAGGGGAAACAAGACTAAGAGCCGCTGCAGGAATATATGCAGCCAAGAAGAGACAGAAGGCATATTTCGATGCCCATGTGAAGGATAAAGGCTTGAAAGCAGGCGATCTAGTCCTAGTCTATACACTCAAACAACACGCGAGGAAGCTAGAAAAGAGAGGCTACGGACCTATGATCATCAATAGGATCTCCACAAGTGGAGCAGTACAATTGGCCACATTAGAGGGTGATGTTCTCCCAAATTATATTAGCGGTTGCAGAGTCAAGTTGTATCAGGAACCCCTCACGGAGGAAATGCTTAGCCGACTCAACACTGCTAAGAAACGCAAAGAGGAAGAAAAGCGAGTGCGAGAAGAAGCTCAAGCAGAAGCTTTAGAACGCATTAGAAGGATGAAATTACGTAGGCAAGGTAGAGAGCAGCCTAGGACAAATGACTATGCAGATCAAGGATATCATATGGCAATGTGTGCAGTCGCAGGAACCAGCTCACCTAGGATAACTGATCGACGTCCTTTCGTAACCCTAGATATAGGACAAGGAAAAAGTGCAAGGACTGTAAGAGCCTTGATTGACTCAGGTGCAGCCACTAGTGCTGTTAGAATGTCTTACTGTCAAGAGTTACAGTTAACTGTCAATCCTGTGGAAGCATATCTTATAGGATTGGGAGGCGTGGAGACCCCTTGTATGGGCGAGGTGGAACTTCCCCTCTACATTCATGATGAGGCAATGACAGTTAAAGTGCTAGTGTGTCAAGATGAGGATCTCACTGAACCTCTTGTCTTGGGTCAAGACTGGATCTATGACCAAGCAGTCAACTTAAACCTAAGAAGTGGACTTCTTCAGGTATGGGTCAATCATAGTCGAATTACAATAGAGTTGGATAAGGGAGCACTCAAGGAACTAGAAAAGGCACAGACTCCTGGTCCCTCCAGGGGTGCACATGAAGTTGACCATGCTGTTCTTGTCCAAAACTATGTGTTGCAGAGGAAGGATATTCGCAAAAAAGGAGTCCGGGATGCAAAGGAACTCCCTTCTTTTCCAAAGGCCAGAAGAAGGCAACAACCCAAGGTGGATCACAGGCTGAAGAAGCAGAGTACTACCTATGTCGGGGATCCAAAGTACCTGCGCAGCAAAATGTCCCAGCAAGTGAAACAAGTGTGGGTGCGGAAAGGCGAACACCCGGTTGCACTCAAGCCAACCACACGAGCAAAGCCTCTTATTAGTAACCAACAACAGGACACTAATAAGAAGTCTTTCGAAAATTCTTCTACTAACGTGAAATCTATTTGGGTGCCCAAGAAGTCGATGAAGGCAAGCCCACAATCAAGACAAATTTGGGTGCCTAAGGCTTGCTTGATGGCACAAGTAGCTACGCTGAGGCCACAACCTAAAAAGCATAACGCAGCTACGCATACTGCCAGTATTCACTCGTTCTCAACTCTCAAGAACACACCAAGACCCAAGAGCGTGCATGTAATCAATTGTAAATGGGTCCCAAAAAGGCCTCGTTTTCAAACCACGACACCGAGAAAGCTCTGTAGAGACTCTCCGAAACCGAAGGCAAAGCCCACTCACTGCATTTGGCGGCCTAGGGCCTGTAACAAACCCCCGACCCCAATTTGTAAATTCATACCCACTTACTAACTGCAGTAGTCTCCTAGGACAACACAAACACTAACTACACACACTGTCTTCATGCACTTACTAACCACTAACTCACCATCCACCTCATGTTAATGTTGTAACGGGGACAACAACGGATTTATTCTGTCCATTACGATGTTAACACTTGGTTCTATATTCTCACAGAACCAACCAGCGAACAGGGCCATGGCAGAAGCAGGTACCAGTTCTCAAGCCGGATCTGGTGCCCAGATTGTGGACATAGAAACACTTCTCCTTGAGCCACGTCTCACCGCAAGACCGCAAGAGCTTCAAGCCGTGCATGTGCTCCCCATTCAGGATCCTCCTCAAGGGCACACTTCTCAAGTAGGTAAGCATGCACATTGGTTCAGTGATGTTGCTGGACCACTGGGCGATGGGACCTATTTCTGGGAAGCAGAATTGGAATTCAATGGCAAATGGGGTCGATACCACTTTTTCACACGCGAGTTTGAAAGCTATCAAAACGCAGAAGTCATGAGATCAGTTTGGATCAAAGCGGGTGTGGACAGTTATTTCAGGGATCTTAATAAGTTGAAGGACATGGTAGCGATGACACCTACCATTGCGCTTCACCTGCGAACTATCATGCAACATTTTGCTTTTCCTGCCCAAGAACGATTCACAATGCCTCCGAAGAAAATATGGTTCAGCTTGTATCTAGCAGAGACAGAAAGCCTGCCCATCAATGTGCCACACTGGATCATAGATCAGATCCACCTAGCCCATCAAAGGTGGAACAAGAAACAGAAGAATGTGCTCCACGGGTGTTGTGCTCTGACCAGAATAATTTATAGATGCTTGGCTTATGACGTGCCTGTTCAGCGGGCACTCGTGTGGTCCCGAGTCCAAGAATTCCAGAGAAGACTATCAGCAGCAGGTCCCCCATCAAAGAAGATGAGGGGGGGAGTCCAACTACCCTGTGCTCAACCAAGGGGAGCTACCACTACACCAGAAATCACCCCTCCCCAGACACGACGAGTTAGGCCATTCACAATCCGGCTACCAAGACCAAGCACAGAGGGGCCTAATCTTGTGTTTCCACCCATTCCATCAGATTTGGAATTTCCACAGGGATTTACTCTTGAGGACCTCACGGATGAAGAAATTGCCAGATTAATCTATGACTCTAACCTCGAAGCTGAAGCAGCGCGAGCTCAGGAACCACAACCCCAAACAACATCGGCCCCCACCCAACCACAAGTTGTAGAAGTCGATGTAGATGAACAAGAGGCAGGAGGAGACGAAGAAGAAGCCGACGAAGAACAACATCAAGAATATGACGAACTCTCCGAGTTAGCAAGTGCCCCAGCATATTCGGCACAAATCAAGAGACTATATCGAACCATGCGACTGGTTCAGGAACAGCATCAGATGTCTCTAGAACAGGGCAAAAGACTCATGAACGACTTGCTAGCTGAGGAAGGTGTGGACGAGTTGTTCATTGAGTCCATGAACCTTCATGCCGACGCCGTAGGACTGGACGAGGCCATTCATGAGGCAGTGGCCTACATTCACAGGTTTGAGAAAAGGGTTCCCGTTCGTCCCAGGAGGTCCGGGAAGCAAATTCACATCAATACATCAGCACCAGGCGAGGCAGCGCAAGCAGAAGAATATCAGGAAGCACCGTTGTCCCCACCATCCCCACCTCACACTACACAATTCACTCCACCACAGGACACTGGCACTACCACATCCACTACCACTACCATTGTCATGGGCATCCCACTCTCCCCGGGAATCCAATTCGGGGGAGTCACCATGCCCACCTTCACCACCCTGTTCACCGATGTCACATCCACTCCACCCACGATTCCCATCTACACCGTCACTCAAACAGTTGACACGATGGAAACATCACCAGCCACAGCACCGCTTCCTCCCCCCATGCCACCTTCATCACCCATACCCCCTCCACCCACATCTCCGCTTACATCCACATCATTCACCTCTCCCATTCCCGCCCCCATTCCCCCTGCATCTTCACCCCTCCCAGCATTATTTAATGTAAATAACATATTTTTAGCATTAAACCAATGTGTATACCAGCTCCAGAATGAGTACAAAGCTCTGGACAACCGGTATCAGCAACTGGAAACGCACCATCAGAACTTACAAAGACAGTTTCACATTCTACAAACAGAAAATGCAGAACTGAATCAACGCTACACGACGCTTGAGCAGGCTCACCAAACATTATTGGCGGCACCCCAACCATCGGCAGAATCAGGTGTCAAACAACTAGAAGCTTTGCTTGAGGTATATCAAGCCGATAACCTCAAAGTCCGGTGTAACCTGGCACTTCTCAGGAAACACATGGCGGCCGCCCTTGAAGAAAACAAGAGACTGCAGCAGCAAAATGAAGCAAATCTAGAAGCAGCAATGGAAGGCTCTCCACACGAAATTGATCCAGAGCAGTTTAAAGCTGTGCCCTCAGAGACAATGAAGACCATCTTGGACAGCTATGCAGATCTATTAGAAGCTCATGATGACTTGGAAAGGGAACGTGATGCGCTGCGCAATCAACTCCAAGAGCAACAGACAGCACCCAAAGTCACAGAAACGACCTCGACTACAGAGGAAGTCAAGACATTGAAAGAGCAGGTGGCCGAATTACAGGCACGATTACTCACACATGAAAGGCAACCCTCTCCAGTTGTCGAACCAGAACCTGAAGATTTGGTACCCATCGAGGTAGATGAGACGTATGAGGAACCTTACGTTCCTATGCCAATGCCAGGTGGTGAGCAAACCGCAGAAGGAATGGATACGTTAGAAATTGAAGTACCTGAGTGGCTCCAAACACTAGAGAAAACGGCATCAACTCATGAAGATCGAGTGGCAGTTCAAATCCAATCTATGGCAAAGATAGAGGACACTATTATTAAATCAGAATACTTCCGCAGCATGTCCCACCATAGATGGATCGGAACCAATGATGATCAATACGTGCCATATTGTATACTCCTCGCGGACTATAATGCAGAAATCCAACAAAGATGTGGCAAACCTCCAACGTTTGCTACACAATTTGGGCCAGATGACATCCCAGCGAGCGCTCAAAAAGGATCCATTCATCAACCCACTTGGAGGATCCGACTCCTCGAAACCTACCCGGAGATGGTTCGCACCTGGACGAATATGCCTCTTTTTATTAAATATAACCCTTGTTATGTTCCTGTACTCCGCAGACGCACATGGCCAGAGTTTACCATTGCAGTCAAGAACATCAAGGGATGCGCCAAATGGTTAAACTACGTCTATCTAGCACCCCCTCAAGGGCCTCCCACCGTCAATTACATGATTTCCACTATACGGCACTGGAGCATCCGATTAAAGAATACCCCTGATGTAATGGCCCAGATGTGCCTGAAAATTTTTGAGTTAATGCTCATTACATTCAGGACATTCAAGAATATCAAGGACCCACACTTCTCAGGCGTCGGATTCCTTACAGGAAACCAAGATTTAGTTTATGACATGAGCACCACTCCTTCCATAGAGGTGATATACGCTTGGCACGCCAGAATAAAATACCTCCCAGCCTGCTTTAAACAAACATTCGAAGAGATGTTCATAACAAGGTTCTGGGAATACCACTCAGAAATATTTGTACCCAGACCCTCACATCTCCTCCATTTATTTGCTGTGGAGCGAACCATTCACTCAGAGCAGTTACGGGTGCCACATCCAGATGTCCCAGGGCCAGTCAATTGGGATGCATTGCTGACAGATCTAGCAAGGGGACTCAGGTTAGAAGAACACCACCTCGCCGCCGATGTTGTACAATACTATGTCCAAAAAGCAGCTAGACAAGGGTCTGTCAGGGGCGACAGACGCGAGAGTGGGGGGGGTGTTGGCAGTAGCCTTGGTACACCAGGACTTACAAGACGTGAAAGTCAAAGAAGGGAGTCAGAGCGAAGGGACAACACAAGCAAACAGGGCAGTCAAAGAAGATCTGGCAAGTAGGCCAATATTTTTTCAAGACATTAATGCAAATCAAGAGATGGACATGCAGGGAGGAAGAGCAAGTAGGGAGCTCGAAGATATGTATGGCAGATCACTAGAAGAAATCCCTACAACAATAGTGATTTTTATCACTAACAATCATTTGTAAATATCATTTCACATTTTTGTAGCTCCATTTTGTGCAAGCCAAGGAGTCCTTGAGCTTGAGGAGCCTTAGAAGTAGTTGCGTACCAATTTTCATATTTTTTAGATCTCGTTTGAGCCCCCAAATAAGCCCTGGAACCTAATTTTTAACTAGGCCGGACACTAGGTCTGGACAGGGCCAAAAGCTAGTCAAAAACTATAAAAAGAGCTAGAGAGCTCATTTTTGAGGTTAGATTGTAATTGAAACGAACTTGTAAGAGCTATTGAAAGTAATCTAAAGAACTCCATTGATTCTCTCTCTTTGTCTTGCCGTGTGTGCGCGTGTGTGTGTATGTGTGTGCATGCTGATGTGCTTCTCACTCACGCACTTGTGCCGCCACTTGCTCGAGGTCTTCATACCATCCTCACGTCTTCCCGGATTGACATTAAAGGAGGTGCTACTCATCATTGAGCTACAGGAAGGCTTTCCAAGAAAAAGTGAAGGATTCTTTTCTTCCTCCTCAATACCATTTACATGTTCGACGTGCATGGACGACCCTTACATGGAAGGAGGGTGATACGATTACTACTTACACTGAGCGGTTCTGGCAAAATTTACTACTTGTTCGAATGCTTGAAGAAGTATCGGAGGATATCTTGCAGCAGAAATATGAAGATGGTTTGGAGGTGGGAATCCAAGCTAAGCTTCACACCTTACGACCTACAACCCTCAACGAGGCTATATCTTTCGCCTATGATGCAGAAAAAGAATTCCAGTCCATAACCAAGTCACTCTGACTACAACAACCACGTCAACGACCATTTTTTGTTAAACCTACATTTCCTATGAAGCGTACTTTTAATACCCCATCTTACCCTAGTTTTCCTCGTCCTCCACAATCCAATTACTCAACTCCACTTGTTGCTTCATCTCTCCAACCCACCAAACCACCTACCTTCAAACTTCAGCGGTGGATGCCCAACAGAAGTGACCACGACTCACTTGCTGGAATTGTGGTAAACCTGGACATACAAAAATAAGATGCAGATTGCGACCTCTTCACATGAAACCGGCTATAGCTCAATTGCATAACATGGAGGTCAATAATGAAGAAATTCATCATGTTTGGACATAGGAATCATTGGAGAAGGACTTAAGTACCTTGGGTAACGATATCTCTCTTCACTCTCTCCTTTGCATGCTGTTGAGTATTGAGTATGCACACATCTTATTTGTGCATAGGAACCCTCTTTTTGTATCTACTTAGAGTTTCACATGAAAACTCCCTCTTAGACACTTTTTAATATTTCTCCTAAAGTAAGGCTTTTGGAAGCATGTAAAAATACCCATACTTTTTGTAGAAGTGTATAAAAATCCCCACGCAGTATTCTTGGAGATATGGTTGTTAGAAAGAATATTTCCCAAGATCTTTTTGAGATATGTTAGTTAGGCATGTGCTCCTTTTTGACTAGTCAAAAGGAGCACATGGGGGAATGTGTCTAGCCTATAAATAGAGGCTTATTTCTTGTAAAGGGGAGCTTTTGGTCGTGCTCTCATGTAAAATCCTCTCAATGGAAGAACTCTCCTTTCTCTTAAGGCTTTGTACATATATGTATCTAGTCTTGGAGTGTGTGAGAGTGAGGTGTGTGTGCATGCTAGCAATTCCTATGTGTGTAAGTAGAGTGTTGCTTTTATCTTGTATTTTACATATGTGACTAGGATCCTTGACTCCCATTGCTCCATATTTTCAAGCATGTGGCATAGCTGCGGGCTGATGGCCAATGGCTTGAACATGATGGAGTATGGGGTGGATGAAAGGAGAGTCTTTCTTGGGCCTTCCTTCTTGCTTCCAGGCAAGGTGGTGTGGGTCTTGGCTCCCAAGGGCATACTACAACAACACATGCAGGGTACAATAAATAATAAACTAGTTAAAATTCTACATGACGATGGTAGTTCACATGACTTCATTTCACATTTATTAGTGCAAGCACTTAAATTAAAAACATTTCCTTCTTTGTATAAAGTGAAAGCTGCATTTCAGGGTAGTCGTTATAATGTAACACGAGAAGTGCAAGATGTTACGATTAGCATAGGCCCATATGTTGATTCACGAACATTTTTAATTGCACCTTTGCAATCTTACGATGTTATACTAGGTATGCCTTTTCTTCACCATTATAACCCATGTATTGACTACCATACGCATACTTTTAACTTTGAATTCAAAGTTCAAGTCATTAGTTTGTCTGCACGGCACGATTTTCAGTCGTTTCCACTGATTAGTCACACTCAAGTAAAACGTGAATTTAGGAAAGGATTCAACTCATGCATTGTTTATGTCAATGTCATCAATGATTATACTCATACACTTCCTGATGCATATAAACCTTTCATGAGTACTTATAAGGATTGTTTTATGTCTGAGTATCCCTCTGAACTACCACCATCTCGAGGATCCTTTGACCATAGCATAGATTTAGTCCCTGGTAGTTCTCCTCCTCATAAAGCACCTTATAGACATGGCCCACTACACCAAAAGGAAATAGAAAACCAAGTAAAAGACCTACTACAGAAAGGACTTATAAGGCCTAGTTCTTCCCCATTTGGAGCACCAGTTCTCTTAGTAGAGAAGAAGAATAAAACTTATCAAATGTGCATTGATTATAGAGCCCTTAACAAGATCACAATAAAGAATAGATATCCTATTCCTCGAATAGATGATCTCTTAGATAAGTTACGAGGAGCTCGTGTCTTTAGTAAAATTGATCTTAAATCAGGTTACCATCAGATTCGTATGACACAAAGTGATATTTTTAAAACTGCATTTAGAACTCAAATTGGCCATTATGAATTTATGGTAATGCCCTTTGGACTTACTAATGCCCCTGCGACATTTGCACGAATGATGAACAATATTTTTCTTGATTACCAAGTTTTTGTTCTTGTATTCTTTGATGATATACTTGTTTACAGTAAGAATGAGAGTGAACATGAAAAGCATCGTGAAACAGTTTTCCATTTGTTACAAGAGAACACACTTTATGCTAATCCTGAAAAGAGTTATTTCTTTCAGCATAAGCTAGAATATTTAGGACATATTATTTCAAGTGAAGGTGTGCATGTGGATCCGAAAAAGATTAGAGTTATTGTAGAATGGCCTACACCACAATCAGTCAATGATGTTCGTTCTTTTCTTGGGTTGGCTAGTTTCTATAGGAAGTTTGTTCGAAATTTTTGTTATTTAGCATTGCCTCTTACCTTGTTGTTGAAAAAGAAAATAAAATTTGCATGGGGACTTACCCAACAACAGTCCTTTGAAAAACTTAAACATGCACTTTCACATGCACCTGTTTTACAGTTACCTGATTTTTCACAACCTTTTCATGTCGTTACTGATGCTAGTGGTTCAGGAATAGGTGCTGTTTTAATACAAAATGACCATCCTATCGCATTTGAGAGTAGAAAGCTTAAGCCCTCAGAACATAATTATAGTACGTATGATAAAGAATTGTTAGCCGTTGTGCATGCTTTGCGAATTTGGAAACACTATCTTATGGGCTCTGAGGTCTTAATCAAAACCGATCAACAGGCTATTAAGCATTTATTAAATCAGCCCTTAATTTCACATAGGCATCTTAAATGGGCATCATTCATTCAAAATTTCCAACCCATGATACAATATCAGCCTGGTAAAGCTAATGTTGTAGCGGATGCTCTTAGCCGTTTTCCTTCGCATTCTGTTGTTTTGAATAATATTTCTGCCATCCAAATTACTTTTCAAGAAATGATTTCCACTTATGCATCTGATTTGTATTTTTCATGTGCATGGCATGACTTCCACAATGGTGCATCTTTATCTGATGAACATTATACATTTCATAATGGTTTTCTCTATTTTCAACATAGATTGTGCATAACCCAAGCTTTTAAAGATTTTGTCATTAAAGAAATGCACGAACCATCTTACATGGGACATAGAGGCATACAAAGCACCATTTCTACTTGCAAAGATTTCTTCTTTTGGCCACACATGGAAAAAGATATTGCACATTATGTTTCTCAATGCATTGTATGTCAGTGTGTCAAACGTCATCATGGTAAACCATTTGGATTATTAATGCCACTTCCCATTCCAAATGAACCATGGGCACAAATCTCTATGGATTTTATCACAGGTCTTCCCATCACTTCATCACATAATGATATGATTTGGACAATAGTTGATAGGTTTAGTAAATATGCATATTTCATTCCATGTAGAAAAACTTTGACTGCACCTCAAGCTGCAAAATTATTCATTAAATGCATTTTCCCACATCATGGATTTCCTTAAGTAATGTTATCTGATCGTGACGTCAGATTTTGTAATCATTTCTAGGTAGCTTTATTTCAACATTTTGGTTCTAAAATAGATTTTAGTTCTGCATTTCATCCTGAAAGTAATGGACAAAGTGAGGCTACAAACAGTACTATTCTTGATTTATTGCGTTGTTATTCATTAGATAATCCTAGTAACTGGGATGAAAAGTTTCCATTGCTTCAATTTGCTTACAATAACACTGCACACACCACTACTGGTCGTGCACCTTTTGAAATTGTTTTTGGTAAAAAGCTTCCCACTCCCATGTCCCTCACCCAAACTCACATTCCGATGGCTAATTCTATTGCTCATGATCATGTTTCTATACTTCATGATGTTCACGAGCACATTAAGAAAAGTCAAGAGCGCTATACACGTAATATCAATACTAAACGATTAGCCAAAGAGTTCAAGGAAAATGATTTTGTATGGTTGCCTATCATTAAAAGACGTCTCAAAAATATTTTGCAGCATCCTAAAATTAAACTTGCACCACGCTATTATGGACCATTCCGCATTATAGAAAAAATTAATGATAATTCATTTAGATTAGATATTCCATCTCATTGGACTATTCATAACTCTTTTCATATTAGTTTACTTAAACCATTTAAAGGAACTTTACCACTCACTCCACTGCTTGATGATCCCCCTTTAATTGAAGAACAATCTAAAATCTTAGTTCTTGAGAAAATCATTGATCATGATGTCACTACTACACGCACAGTTACTCAATATCATCGATATTTGGTTAAGTACAAAAATCACTCTATTGAAGAATGTCGATGGATACATAAAACACAATTAACACCTCATTATGACCACTTAATTTCTGCATATCATACACAAACACATTAATGTAACAGCTCCATGAACATTTCCATGCATGTGTATTTACATGGCACATGCCCATTTTTTTTTATTCAGTGATGAAACATGTGATTGGCCATCCATGTTTATTATTTTATCAACTGAGGTCAGTTGCTTTTTCAACTGAGGGGCATGTTATAACTTATGGAATATGTTGAACAATGCATTGTTGGATTGTAACATGAAATATGTTGGCCAATGCATTGTTGCTTATGGAATATGTTGAACAATGCATTGTTAGATTGTAACATGAAATATGTTGGCCAATGCATTGTTGGATTGTAACATGAAATATGTTGGCCAATGCATTGTTGGATTGTAACAGTAACATGGAATATGTTGAACAATGCATTGTTATTGTTGAAATATAACATGGAATATGCTGAACAATGCATTGTAATTGTTAGAGTGTTAAATTATTTTATCAATTGAGGTTAGTTGCTTGTCAACTGAGAGGCATGTTGTATATTATTGAATAATGCATTGTTAAAGTGTTATATTATTAATGTATTAATGTGTTTTTGATGTTTTAGATATAGCGGCTTAAGGTTCGTGAGGAGCGTGCAAGGCGTGAAAGGGCGGAT